>OZ024862.1:26071512-26134012 GCA_964017155.1 Oasisia sp. SBJ-2009 | reverse complement strand
ATCTTGTGCCGCGTTGTCGGCTTCATCTCCCACCGCGTTGTTGGCTTCATCTTCTGTCGCGTTGTCAGCTTCATCTTGTGCCGCGTTGTCGGCTTCATCTTGTGCCGCGTTGTCGGCTTCATCTTGTGCCGCGTTGTCGGCTTCATCTTGTGCCGCGTTGTCGGCTTCATCTCCTGCCGCGTTGTCGGCTTCATCTCCTGCCGCGTTGTCGGCTTCATCTTGTGCCGCGTTGTCGGCTTCATCTTGTGCCGCGTTGTCGGCTTCATCTTGTGCCGCGTTGTCGGCTTCATCTTGTGCCGCGTTGTCGGTTTCATCTTGTGCCGCGTTGTAGGTTTCATCTTGTGCCGCGTTGTCGGCTTCATCTTCTGCCGCGTTGTCGGTTTCATCTTGTGCCGCGTTGTCGGCTTCATCTTCTGTCGCGTTGTCGGCTTCATCTTGTGCCGCATTGTCGGCTTCATCTCCTGCCGGGTTGTCGGCTTCATCGCCCACCGCGTTGTTGGCTTCATCTCCCACCGCGTTGTTGGCTTCATCTCCCGCCGCGTTGTCGGCTTCATCTCCCACCGCGTTGTTGGCTTCATCTCCCACCGCGTTGTCGGCTTCATCTTCCGCCGCGTTGTTGGCTTCATCTCCCACCGCGTTGTCGGCTTCATCTTCCGCCGCGTTGTCGGCTTCATCTTCCGCCGCGTTGTTGGCTTCATCTCCCACCGCGTTGTCGGCTTCATCTTCCGCCGCGTTGTCGGCTTCATCTACCACCGCGTTGTCAGCTTCATCTTGCTCCGCGTTGTCGGCTTCATCTCCCAACGCGTTGTCGGCCTCATCTTCTACCGCGTTGTCGGCTTCATCTCTCGCCGCGTTGTCGGCTTCATCTCCCGCCGCGTTGTCGGCTTCATCTCCCGCCACGTTGTCGGCTTCATCTTCTGCCGCGTTGTCGGCTTCATCTTCTGCCGCGTTGTCGGCTTCATCTCCTGTCGCGTTGTCGGCTGCATCTACTGCCGCGTTGTCGGCTTCATCTTCTGCCGCGTTGTCGGCTGCATCTTCTGTCGCGTTGTCGGCTGCATCTCCTGTCGCGTTGTCGGCTGCATCTTCTGCCGCGTTGTCGGCTGCATCTTCTGCCGCGTTGTCGGCTTCATTTTCTGCCGCGTTGTCGGCTGCATCTCCTGTCGCGTTGTCGGCTGCATCTTCTGCCGCGTTGTCGGCTTCATCTTCTGTCGCGTTGTCGGATTCATCTTCTCCCGCGTTGTCGGCTTCATCTTGTGCCGCGTTGTCGGCTTCATCTCCTGTCGCGTTGTCGGCTTCATCTTCTGTCGCGTTGTCGGCTTCATCTTGTGCCGCGTTGTCGGCTTCATCTTGTGCCGCGTTGTCGGCTTCATCTTGTGCCGCGTTGTCGGCTTCATCTTCTGCCGCGTTGTCGGCTTCATTTTCTGCCGCGTTGTCGGCTTCATCTCCTGTCGCGTTGTCGGCTGCATCTTCTGCCGCGTTGTCGGCTTCATCTTCTGTCGCGTTGTCGGCTTCATCTTCTGCCGCGTTGTCGGCTTCATCTTGTGCCGCGTTGTCGGCTTCACCTCCTGTCGCGTTGTCGGCTTCATCTTCTGTCGCGTTGTCGGCTTCATCTTGTGCCGCGTTGTCGGCTTCATCTCCCACCACGTTGTCGGCTTCATCTTGTGCCGCGTTGTCGGCTTCATCTTCTGCCGCGTTGTCGGCTTCATCTCCTGTCGCGTTGTCGGCTGCATCTTCTGCCGCGTTGTCGGCTTCATCTTCCGCCGCGTTGTTGGCTTCATCTTCTGCCGCGTTGTCGGCTTCATCTCCCGCCGCGTTGTCGGCTTCATCTTCCGCCGCGTTGTCGGCTTCATCTTCCGCCGCGTTGTCGGCTTCATCTTCCGCCGCGTTGTCGGCTTCATCTCCCGCCGCGTTGTCGGCTTCATCTTGTGCCGCGTTGTCGGCTTCATCTTCCGCCGTGTTGTTGGCTTCATCTTGTGCCGCGTTGTCAGCTTCATCTCCCGCCGCGTTGTCGGCTTCATCTTGTGCCGCGTTGTCGGCTTCATCTTCTGCCGCGTTGTCAGCTTCATCTTGTGCCGCGTTGTCGGCTTCATCTCCCGCCGCGTTGTCGGCTTCATCTTGTGCCGCGTTGTCGGCTTCATCTTCTGCCGCGTTGTGGGCTTCATCTTCTATCGCGTTGTAAGCTTCATCTTGTGCCGCGTTGTCGGCTTCATCTCCCACCGCGTTGTCGGCTTCATCTTGTGCCGCGTTGTCGGCTTCATCTTCTGCCGCGTTGTGGGCTTCATCTTCTATCGCGTTGTAAGCTTCATCTTGTGCCGCGTTGTCGGCTTCATCTCCCACCGCGTTGTTGGCTTCATCTTCTGTCGCGTTGTCAGCTTCATCTTGTGCCGCGTTGTCGGCTTCATCTTGTGCCGCGTTGTCGGCTTCATCTTGTGCCGCGTTGTCGGCTTCATCTTGTGCCGCGTTGTCGGCTTCATCTCCTGCCGCGTTGTCGGCTTCATCTCCTGCCGCGTTGTCGGCTTCATCTTGTGCCGCGTTGTCGGCTTCATCTTGTGCCGCGTTGTCGGCTTCATCTTGTGCCGCGTTGTCGGCTTCATCTTGTGCCGCGTTGTCGGTTTCATCTTGTGCCGCGTTGTAGGTTTCATCTTGTGCCGCGTTGTCGGCTTCATCTTCTGCCGCGTTGTCGGTTTCATCTTGTGCCGCGTTGTCGGCTTCATCTTCTGTCGCGTTGTCGGCTTCATCTTGTGCCGCATTGTCGGCTTCATCTCCTGCCGGGTTGTCGGCTTCATCGCCCACCGCGTTGTTGGCTTCATCTCCCACCGCGTTGTTGGCTTCATCTCCCGCCGCGTTGTCGGCTTCATCTCCCACCGCGTTGTTGGCTTCATCTCCCACCGCGT
Organism: Oasisia sp. SBJ-2009; assembly: GCA_964017155.1. Classification (NCBI taxonomy): domain Eukaryota; kingdom Metazoa; phylum Annelida; class Polychaeta; order Sabellida; family Siboglinidae; genus Oasisia; species Oasisia sp. SBJ-2009. The sequence goes on along the minus strand of OZ024862.1, from coordinate 26,131,118 downwards.
TGTCGGCTTCATCTTCCGCCGCGTTGTTGGCTTCATCTCCCACCGCGTTGTCGGCTTCATCTTCCGCCGCGTTGTCGGCTTCATCTTCCGCCGCGTTGTTGGCTTCATCTCCCACCGCGTTGTCGGCTTCATCTTCCGCCGCGTTGTCGGCTTCATCTACCACCGCGTTGTCAGCTTCATCTTGCTCCGCGTTGTCGGCTTCATCTCCCAACGCGTTGTCGGCCTCATCTTCTACCGCGTTGTCGGCTTCATCTCTCGCCGCGTTGTCGGCTTCATCTCCCGCCGCGTTGTCGGCTTCATCTCCCGCCACGTTGTCGGCTTCATCTTCTGCCGCGTTGTCGGCTTCATCTTCTGCCGCGTTGTCGGCTTCATCTCCTGTCGCGTTGTCGGCTGCATCTACTGCCGCGTTGTCGGCTTCATCTTCTGCCGCGTTGTCGGCTGCATCTTCTGTCGCGTTGTCGGCTGCATCTCCTGTCGCGTTGTCGGCTGCATCTTCTGCCGCGTTGTCGGCTGCATCTTCTGCCGCGTTGTCGGCTTCATTTTCTGCCGCGTTGTCGGCTGCATCTCCTGTCGCGTTGTCGGCTGCATCTTCTGCCGCGTTGTCGGCTTCATCTTCTGTCGCGTTGTCGGATTCATCTTCTCCCGCGTTGTCGGCTTCATCTTGTGCCGCGTTGTCGGCTTCATCTCCTGTCGCGTTGTCGGCTTCATCTTCTGTCGCGTTGTCGGCTTCATCTTGTGCCGCGTTGTCGGCTTCATCTTGTGCCGCGTTGTCGGCTTCATCTTGTGCCGCGTTGTCGGCTTCATCTTCTGCCGCGTTGTCGGCTTCATTTTCTGCCGCGTTGTCGGCTTCATCTCCTGTCGCGTTGTCGGCTGCATCTTCTGCCGCGTTGTCGGCTTCATCTTCTGTCGCGTTGTCGGCTTCATCTTCTGCCGCGTTGTCGGCTTCATCTTGTGCCGCGTTGTCGGCTTCACCTCCTGTCGCGTTGTCGGCTTCATCTTCTGTCGCGTTGTCGGCTTCATCTTGTGCCGCGTTGTCGGCTTCATCTCCCACCACGTTGTCGGCTTCATCTTGTGCCGCGTTGTCGGCTTCATCTTCTGCCGCGTTGTCGGCTTCATCTCCTGTCGCGTTGTCGGCTGCATCTTCTGCCGCGTTGTCGGCTTCATCTTCTGTCGCGTTGTCGGCTGCATCTTCTGTCGCGTTGTCGGCTTCATCTCCCACCACGTTGTCGGCTTCATCTTGTGCCGCGTTGTCGGCTTCATCTTGTGCCGCGTTGTCGGCTTCATCTCCCACCACGTTGTCGGCTTCATCTTGTGCCGCGTTGTCGGCTTCATTTTCTGTCGCATTGTCGGCTTCATCTTCTGTCGCGTTGTCGGCTTCATCTTCTGTCGCGTTGTCGGCTTCATCTTCTGTCGCGTTGTCGGATTCATCTTCTGTCGCGTTGTCGGCTTCATCTTCTGTCGCGTTGTCGGCTTCATCTTCTGTCGCGTTGTCGGCTTCATCTTCTGTCGCGTTGTCGGCTTCATCTTCTGTCGCGTTGTCGGCTTCATCTTCTGTCGCGTTGTCGGCTTCATCTTCTGTCGCGTTGTCGGCTTCATCTTCTGTCGCGTTGTCGGCTTCATCTCTCGCCGCGTTGTTCTGATGATGTCAATGTGGCTGTCAGTGGTGATTGTTGGTTTCAGCTGTGTCGGTTGAATTGTCGGCTATGGTTTGGTTGTTGGTGGTGTTGTCGACTCTATGGTGAACCGTATTGGGGTGGGCGAACAGACAGGTGTCTGTGATGGGGTGGAAAGAGGAGTGACCTCAGTGGGATGGGACGAACAGACATGTTATATAAATGAGGTGTAGTGAGTAGACGAGTGACGTCATTGGGACTGGTGAAGAGACAGATGACGTCACGGGAGTGCGGCGACCCCGAGGTTATCTGTTTCCCTCGCCGCTGTGACGGCCCGGTGTCGGCGGGACTTCAGTCTAACGATGACACCGAGTTGTGTTTCATAGCTCGTGAGTAGGACACCCACCACTAGTTTCTCAACGATTCAGTGGTATTCAGACACGTATCTTTATGAAACGAAAAGATAATAGACCAGTACAACCATACACACACAATATAATTTATTTTTAAAATAACAAATGTGGCACTGTTGTATTTTAAAGACTTTTAATTCATTTGTGACGTTAAGACAGTTGTTACTTATAGTAGACTGTGTTAATGCAAGTATACAACGTATGGCGATGAATCGGAACTTGGATCAGATTTGACTAATTCAAGTTGATGTGTAAACTACCCATCCTATGAGCGCAGTGGCTCAGGTGTAGAGCTTTGGACTCTCGACTACGAGAACCCGGGTTCGAATCCTGGCTGCGGTGTTAAAACCTTGGGCAAGTTTTTTCACTCTACATTGCTCCAGTTCACTCAGCTGAATAAATGAGTACCTGGCTATAGACAGTGGTGGATATGTGTACGAGCAGCCTTCGCGCATTAATTGTAGCATATGGCTGGATGCTTCCCAGAGAAGCCGAGATGGTGTCTGAGTGAACAGGTCTGTCAGGGAAGTAAAGTGTAAAGCGCTTTGAGCGGTCCTGAGGACTGGATACTGCGTTATATAAGAACTGGCTTTACTTTTTTTTTACTAGCTGTCTAGATCCGAGTTAGGAGCACGACGGGAGTGCGCCAGGAGCGGCTGCCCGAGGAGGGAACGTGTGAGAGGGAGGCGGATACATCACGCGAGACTATCGGGACGACGCGTGCGTGAGACGGACCTATCGAGATGTTGAGGCGACGTGACGAAGTGCGGCACCGGAGTGTTCAGGCGTATGGCAGTCTGTGGTGGAACTAGAACGTACTGGACTGCATGACGTGATCTATACTTGGGTTACGGATAGTAAAGATTATGCGTGTCGATCAATAAATCGAACTGTTTGACTGGTATAATTCCGTGTTTTATTCGTGTAATTCACGCATATATGCGCGCATGCGAGTAACTTCCGGTATTAGAACGAGAGAAGGGTTGTAGAACACAGTTAATTTCCGGTTCCAACATAGAGAGGCCTATATGCGAATTGTGGGACAACACGGGTACATTCCAGGTACCACAAAGTTGACAGAATGGGCAATACGTGTACGATTGCACAAAGTCGCACCAGAATGTTATGTCCGAAAGCATTTAGGCTTCACATATTGCCAATACAAAATAAGAGTTGTCATTTAATACATTAGTGTGTACAAATAATTATAAATGTTATGTACTACTAGTTTCTCATTGATGGAAACGTGATCAAACACAGTGACAGATTATGTATAGTTCACGTGTACGTGTGTGTGTGTGTGTGTGTGTGTGTGTGTGTGTGTGTGTGTGTGTGTGTGTGTGTGTGTGTGTGCGTGTTTGTGAATGCGGCGTGCGTGCGTACGTGCTGAACACATCATTGCTAATTCCAGTGATATTATATATATATATATATTATATATATATATATTATATATACATACTATAAAATTATATATACTGTACAGTCTGCAACAGTCACATGTACGTTGTGAACATTATGCAAATCGATGTTCGTGACCACGTTTCATATGTTCGTATGTCACGGATCGTAGAGATCAATGGTGAAAATGTAGTGACAAGACATCGGCTCCTCAAGTTGTGCTGAACTATAGACTGACCATGTGTCTGTGTGCGGGTTGTACTGCTCAATGACAGACAATTGCTGGTCTTCATCATCTTCTCCGCCAGCCACCAATACCGAACCACGCCACACGACAGCTGGCCCACACCCGTGCTGCAGCGCTGGACGACTCAGACGTGTCCAAGTGTCAGAGTCTGGTTCGTATTTCAAACACGTGCGGCGATAGCCCCCCACAACGTAAATGCAGTCGTTCAACGTGACTGCAGCACCGAAACTGCACTGCTCTGGCATGTCTGACCGTGTGCTCCACTGGTTCTGTGTCGTGTCGAATATCTGGGTCCAACACAAGTCATTGTCCGACGCATCTCGACCTCCGAAGACAACGATCTTATTGCTGTACGTGACTACCATCGGGTCGCTGACCGCGTTTGGGATGTCCGGCAAGGACGACCAGTGCCGCCGTTTGAGGTTTAGGCATTCGACAGAAGCCAGCATTGTGTGGTCAGCACACATCCCTGCCACCACATAGACGCAATCGCCTAGCGACACACTGCCGTGGAAATAGCGAGCAGAGACAAGTGGAGGCATCGCCTCCCACTTCTTCGTGGCCGCGTCAAACAGCCAGCATTGGTCATGCACCTCGCCATTGTCATAGCCGCCACCCACCAGTAGACCTCCGTCAACGCGACAGGCGCTGTACAACGTTTCAACAGAATCTGGCAGGTCTGTCAGCCACTCCCAACAGTTGGTGTCGTCCACGAAGTACTGGCAGTAGTTGTTCTTAACGTTCAGCCCGCCAACCATCATAAGACGCGTCTTCACTGGGAAGTTGGTGCGAGGTACCGTGCGGCAACTGCTGGTTTCGTGTTTGTGCACACTGTCTGCCTGGAACGCCATCGCTTCGTGCAGATATTCAAAGCATTTGCTAGTCAACAGATCTGACTTGTCCTTAATGTGCCGCAGGTAACTGGGCGAACAATAAGGCAGGCGGACGTGCTCGAGAATCACTTCAAACGATGACTTCCGGTTGACAAGGTCATGGCGCGCCCAACCCAGCACAGACTCGAAGACAACGTCCTCGTACTCAACGTTGACACCATCATCTTTGATTATATCGATCAGATATGTGCATGACAACTCCCTGAACTCATCCATAAACGCGACAGACTTGAACTCGGACAGAATGAATCGTTTCGCATGCTGCTTCACGTTTACCAGCCGATACAAAGCGGCAAAGTGGTAGAATCTGAAACAGGTTTCCCGTTCGACCTGTTTCACCATAAAGTCCTCGCAAGCTGCCTTCAGGGAGTCTAGCTTCAAGACACCGCAAGCCTTCACCAAACCCTCCACGTTGTTGGCAGTCAGTTCTATCTCACCGGTGTAAATGTAGTCAATGACACTGCTCAGTATCTTCGGTTCAATTGTCAGCTGAACCGTGACTGACGAGCCTTTCTCAAGACCACTCCTGAACAATGCCTTGAAGTAGGCACTGGCAACCGCTAGCACGTTCCGATGACACAGAATTTGGATATCGTCCGATTCCAACGTCACATCGGTGTATTCAGCATTCTGGCGAAGCGTGTGCATACCATGCATGAAGGTATTCTTGTACTTCTGGTCAACAAATGACTTGAACTTCCTGGTCGTAGAGGAGTCTACAAATAGACACATATCGTACAATAATAATAATACTAAAATAACTTCTGTTGCGCCTAATTCCTTAGAAACTAAGCTCAGAGGCACACCAATTATTTTAATGCAAAAGTGTTAATATTTATTTCAGAGTCAAAAGATACTTACAGTTGTCAACAGACTGATTGATATGCCTTGAGGCAGTGTTGGCGCGTTTTAATGACTGAAGAATTTAGCAATATGTTCAACTGATCTAACACTGTAGGGAAGAATGTTCCAAAGTGTAGGTGCAGTTGTAGAATGTTGGCATTAACTTTTGGGCAAACGTAAATATGAACTAGTTGATCGTGTTGGCGCGTTTTAATGACTGAAGAATTTAGCAATATGTTCAACTGATCTAACACTGTAGGGAAGAATGTTCCAAAGTGTAGGTGCAGTTGTAGAATGTTGGCATTAACTTTTGGGCAAACGTAAATATGAACTAGTTGATCGAAGCTTGACAGATTTTCTAAAAGGAATAAGCAATGAATGTAAATACGATGGGTGCTTACAGGAAAAATGCCTAATATGTGATAGTAGAGGTCTTAGAAATTATACCATACCGGACAGGAAGACAATGCAGAGGCTTTAAAAGCGGCATAGAACGAGTAAAACGTGGAGACATAGTCACACCTATGGATAAGCAATTTTGAACATGTTGTTATAACAGATCAATATTAGTATTTAGCTGCATAACGTTGGAATCATCAGGTAAACTTGAAAACTAGACGCATATGGGACGGATTTTTTTCTGCCTTTTAAAACCTATTTCAAAGATAAGGTTTAATGTACAATAATAACAATAATATTATGTGCATAACAAAAACAAACAAAAAAATAACAATAATGTATATAACAATTATTATTTGTTTATCTTTGCAATAGTAGAGATTGGATCATGAAAACATGACAAAGTAATAATTTGCTATGATAGAATAAAAATATAGATATGTATTTAAAACTGGAGAGGGCTGGGGTATTTATATTTTATCGGCAAGGTTCACAAATGTGTACAGCTGTTGACTGAGGCTCTCCGAAAAATTACGTTTCCATACGCCAAGAAACACCTGCTTCACGCTCATCAAATGTCAAATTGGTAATAGAAATGCACCCCTTCAAAAATAGTGGGAGGATCGTTCTCATATCCTGCCCCGGTCCCCAAATCCCTTCCCACCGTAACAACGCTTATTCTTTAATACATTGGAACAGAAATATAAACAAATCACCTATCCTGCGATTTTCACAATACGACAATAAAACGAAAGTAATGTCAAATGACTTTAGTTTAGTGAGCAATGCCATGGTTTAGTTCATTTTGGGATTAGTCCTAATTGTATTAAATCGTCATGCTGCCTGGCTACTACAACACGTAAACTCTGTGTACCTTACACAGGCAAGTCGGTACTTTTGCAGTTTAGGCCCGCACCTCGAAAAACCCCATCAAAATGATCACCTACGATGACCAAACTTCGCAGGGCGTGTCTACTACACCTGTAATATACGTATGCACTTGTCACGTGATCAAAAAATAATAATTAATGCCTGAAATCGATCAAAATGTGTAAGTAAATAACGCGCTTTCCTATAGGCTTGGCGCCACCTGACGGAGTTCACTGTGGCAATAGTGACTCGGCGAGGAAAGCGCGTTATTTACTTACACATTTTGATCGATTTCAGGCATTAATTATTATTTTTTGATCACGTGACAAGTGCATACGCATAGTACAGGTGTAGTAGATACGCCCTGCGAAGTTTGGTCATCGTAGGTGATCATTTGTATGTTTTTTTCGAGGTGCGGGCCTAAACTGCCAAGGTACCGGCAACTCTAACTCTTATGAACACTCACCCATCGCCATGTTGCTACGGTAATTTTCGAGTCACGACTCGAAATACGACGTTGCAATGACTTCTACGACTACGACACGAACAAGGAAGTATGACATTGGTCTTGCAGTGACATCTATCGCATTGTACGCGTGTACAAAGAGCAACGCCCCCTGGTGATTACATGATCATTTAAAATTACACAGGAGACGGCCAAGTAATCATAATTCGTAATCAACATTTTGTCGTGTTACATGCAATGTTTTGGATGCAAATAGGTAATTGTTTTGGAATTCCCACCAATCGTGTATTCCTCCTAAAAATGGGATGGGTATCTGTGCTGTTTTCCCGGCTGTTTCAGTGAAGGCATACGACCATATAAATTTGTGTTTTCCATGGCATAGGCGGCCATTATAACGTTTCCTTCAGTTCCTATCGAATTTAAACATACGTTTTATCGAAAATGTCACAGTATAAAAATGATTTATCCACCACTGATAGATGTGCAGTGAAAAATTCGTGAAATTCTAATACTTCAGAGTCTCATAAACCGCACGTTTCAACCTGACATCCCTTCATTCCTGCTAGAATCAGACAGTGGCCTATCGTTTTGACATCACCAATCTAAGTGACACATGTATCAACACGCAGACAAACACTGACTGTTATCTGCCGTCATTTTACAGCTCTGATGCCACGCTGCACAAACACGTCATCTCTAGTCACCCTGCAATACACATGTCCTCATAGAAATTCAGACAACCAGCATAATGCAATTTCTTTAGGGTACTTTTTAGGTAATGGCGGACGAGCACGTTATTGTGGTCTTACTTCAAATAGATTGGCCGAAAACGTCAATCATTCACGAATGTTAGAAATACATCAAGAATGATATATAACTAGATTAATGTCGAGGGAAAATGACACTATCTCGATAATAATTATAATATGCGTCATCAAACGTTGCACCCCTCCAAGATAAACAACAATACTTTGTGTGAAAAACGTTTATTCAGTAACACCACATAAAACGTTCGCCAGAAACAAATGGCATTGAACACAACAAACAGTCCACCACAGTATCTTACTGATCTGACAGTAACATATTATAGAGAATATTGAAGATATATATTTTTGGCAATTTTTTTTGTAAAAATGTAACTTTCACCATAAAAAAATCATAGTTTAACCAGCATTATTCTGGACACACAATTTAAACTGTTAATGTTCATGAATTTCTGTGTAACACAATGCTAATAAACTTTGCTCAGTTGCAAGATGCAATTATGAACTGTGCGTCAGATACGATACAAGGATACTTCAAAATCATAGGCCACTTTTTATCAATGTTCGCAAAATTGAAAGGCCATGCCGCGTTTTTCGGTGGTAATTTCAATAAAATCGTACATAGAGCGCTGAAATGCGGGACATACTATTATATTCAGGAATATACACATTTCATGATGCATCCATATTCGTGACACGCGGTAGAATGTATCTCTTGTGTCAAAAAAATTATCACCCTACCCCCTTGTAAGAAGCCGCATTTTACACGGGCGCAACCCATTAGATTAGGTAGAGAGAGACACGTCAATAACTACCACATGTCATTTATTTTGTCATAAATTATTTCGCTGGTGTATATATATATATATATATATATATATATATATATATATATATATATATATATTATTGGAAACGTCAGATACTGCTGGTAAAATATATAATTTCAGAAACAAAAACACGTTTCGTTACTAAAACATATCCAGATTGTTTTAAGTGCACTAAACATATTTTTGATGTGGAAAATTCGGATGTAACATGGAAAAACAACCAGTGATTAATACAGTTTGTGTGTGTGTGTGTGTGTGTGTGTGTGTGTGTGTGTGCGTGTGCGTGTGCGTGTGCGTGCGTGCGTGCGTGCGTGCGTGCGTATGTCCCATTCGGATGTAACATGCAAAACGCCAGTGATTAATACAGTTTGTGTGTATATATATATATATATATATATATATATATATATATATATATATATATATATATATATATATATGTGTGTGTGTGTGTGTGTGTGTGTGTGTGTGAGTGCGTGCGTGTGTGTGTGAGTGCGTGCGTGCGTGCGTGCGTGTGTGTGTGCGAGTGCGGTCGTGCGTGCGTGCGTGCATGCGTGCGTGCGTATGTCCCATACAGAAGACCAACTGTTCCGCGATGACGTCACGTCACACTGCTGTTATATGACGTGACACGTGATGGGTGACACCCTGGACCCGCTGATGACGTCACGTCACACAGCCGCTATATGACGTGACACGTGATGGGTGACACCCTGGACCCGCTGATGACGTCACGTCACACAGCCGCTATATGACGTGACACGTGATGGGTGACACCCTGGACCCGCTGATGACGTCACGTCACACAGCCGCTATATGACGTGACACGTGATGGGCGACACCCTGGACCCGCTGATGACGTCCGACGGTTTCTTCGACTGCAGCAGCATTAGCTCGCTGTGTATGCTCGGACGCTTCACGTTTGGGATCACGCTGCCGCAGTTCGTCGTCACGTGCGAGTTCTCGTTCGACTTCTCTCGAGACATGATGTAGTAAGGATGCACCTCGCGGTGTAGCGATGGACACATCTGTGGCGGAAGAAAAACAAATGATATTATTATCTATAAAACTCTACATGAATATCTCAGAAATGCTTTCGAACGTGAGATCTATACATGCGGAGGAATGAACAATTTTACTTTTTTGTGTGCGCATGCGTGCGTGTTGAAGTTTTGGTCGCTTGCGGTGCTACTTTGGGTATATGCCCTCTCGCCCGAGACGAGTAGTGATTCATGGGAATGAGTGACCGCTGGCTAGCACCAGTCCCCCGCGTGAGTAGCTGTTGACCACTCGATATCTGATGTAGTATTAATTGAATAAAATAAGTATGTTGCATTGTCAATCGTGGAATTTGTGTGTTTGTTTATATTATGTTGAAGGCGCCTTACCGGTCAACACACGAAAGGCCTTATTTTGACGATGTCCAAATGAGGACTAATGGTTTTTCATGGGGGTGAGTAACATTTTAAGACTGCTAGTTCCCCTGAACAGTTAGAAAATATTCTAAATTTCGACTCCTCGTCTAAGTTACATGCGTCATTGTTCTGACCCAACCTGTAATTTGGCCCTACTTTGGGAGGTTATCTGTTTTTGTTTGAAGTCTAATTGTGGTTCCACATGCAGTGGATTTTTTTGCCATGCGACGGCATCCTAAACCTACACCCAGCCGAAAACTGACCCTACCCGCGGTGATATTATTGGCTTTGTATACCCGCTGCTATATTTAACACTACGTTTCGTGGGTTTTTGGACCCTACCTGTGGGGGGATTCTGGCACTGACGAAGAGACGTAGAAACACCGCTTCCATGTTGATGTTTTCTCGGGCCGAAGCTTCTATGTAGGCTCTGCCCTTGACAAAGAAACAACTAACATGGTCATCATAACAACTTTATTTCGAAGATCTACAGTCTGTAAAACTCTAAATAAATGCACTTGGTATTTGGTATTTTGTTGTTTTGTTTTTTGTTTCATACAAAAACGCCAGACAAACCAAAATATTTTAACAACATAATTATTGTGATATTTAACAAAAGTCCGACAGATATTGTATCAAAGATATTGTTTAAAACATAAAAACAAGCAATGGGCGAATGGCAATTTTGATTAAATCAGTGACGAACATAATTATTTGTAATGATTATTACAATATGATGGACATTTTATGTCCATCATATTGTTTATTTCTATATTTCGAAACTTCGTATTTTATTTCCGTATTTTGGACTGTCACAACTCAAACAGGTAAACTTGTATTTAATCTAACCACCGGTTAAGCAACTCACTTGTGCGGCGTCTTTGAGATCGTTGAGCGACACCTGGCGGTCGGAGAGCCTGTCGCACTTGTTGCCGACAATGATGAGCGGAGGGACGTCTTTCTTCGGCAGGTAGGACTTCTTGTTCTTCGGTCCCTTCAGCTGAACGAGCTCCTCAACGAGTCGCTTCACCTCGTCGAAGCTGTCGCGACTGTCAATGCTGTAGACGAGCAGGAACAGGTCACCTGGCGTTGACAACATTGGCACATTAGTCGTACGTCATTGCCCTTATTTGGAGGTGCGGTCCTCACGGTGATCCGCCATCTTGGTCTTAAACACAAGAATGCTGATAACTGTTACCATGAGGCGGTATGTTGATGGATAATGCCAATTCTAGAGCCTGACAATATTACACAAGTTCTTTAGGCGATTAGCTCATCTTATCTTTTATCATGATCAAATGGTATGGCACTGTCAATATACAAAATAAAATTATTATTCTCCGTGTTGTCAGCATAACTAGCAAGTTCATTGGTTGAATGGCACCGATCAGAAAAGGCAGATAACATGTTTGTCGCTGGTAGCATATCATACGGCCAGCGTCAGAGTTCTATTAGTTCAAGTGAAGTACAACAATCACAACTCTTGTTGAGGTCAGGCTTGAATATGGTGAGGAATGTAATAGCGATATGGTAGCTGCAAGTAGTCATGGGTATAAGTAATGCCCATATCTCAGTGATGGACCTTATGCTAAATAAACCTCATGTTTCATACTGCTGCTATAAGAAAATATGGAGACGTCAATTCGACTTATCATGATTGGTTGGGTGCGCATTTATATATATATATATATATATATATATATATATATGTATGTATAGAGAGAGAGAGAGAGAGAGAGAGAGAGAGAGAGCGAGAGAATGAAAGAAAAGAAAGAGAGAAAGATGTGGCATCCGCAACAGAAGAGAGCAAAGTGGGTAAGCGTGGCTGAAGATATATATATATATATATATATATATATATATATATAAAGATAGAGAGAGAGAGAGAGAAAGCGGAAGATCGAAAGAAAGAGAGGGGGATAGTGTATATGTCTGAAGAGTGGCAGTTAACGTGGCTGAAGAAAGAGATAGGGAGGAGAGAGAGGGGGGGGGGGAGAGAGAAAAAGAGGATAGAGAGAGAGAGAGAGAGAGAGAGAGCTAGAAATGAGATAGAGAGATATATAGACTATGAATGTTGGTAAAGAGAAAGAGATGAAGAATGTACAAGAACAGAAAGAGATGGTAAGCATATCTAAAGTGAAAGACGCTGTGAATGCATATATTATGAATATGGATTTTATTAACTTGGCTTAAACTATCTGCTGACAAACTTGTGAAGCGGGGCATGTGCATGAAACTACGAGTATACATCGTTTTCTCAGTGCATATGTGCGTTGTTTCGTGCTACTAAGGCTTTATCACACAGCAGTGTGGCATTGTTGTATGCGTGTAATGAACTGTATATATCTACAAAGTAATGTTTGCCATTTATGGAATGTTTTGACAATTATGTTTCAGTCAATTTGAATCTTTCTTCCAAGGGAGTGGATGTATTTACGTAAATAGCACAATTCACAGCAGAGAGGTTAGAGAGTAAATATAAAACTACATAGTAATATGTTATGGTTGATCAAATTTCTTAGCTACTCTATGTTACATATAACTAATAAAAATCCAAATCAATGAAACTACGACCATATATTCTTAACTCCCCTCCACCTTTATATAGAATCGACCTGTGTATAATTCTTACTTCACTACACCCAACAATTCTAGCTGTCCACATATGCATTTATTTATGGGATCTAGATTGCCTTGCGAATAGAACATACCAAGAGGAGGTCATATTGAAATAATATGTTTTATGGGATCATCATACATTAATGTTGTACTTTTACACAAAACTATTCCTACAGTCACTACTCAACCCCTAGCACATACATATACTGTGCACAGATTGGAAATAGTATGTAATAGGTACATTATATGTTGCATTTTGAAATGTGTCAAAAATTACTTTTATGATAATTGTTGTTTTGTTTTAGCTTTTTGGCAGTCTATATGTCTACTTTACAATATAGTAATATCTTTAACATATAATCACTGCTAAGTCTATTTTTTAGCGTTAAACACAACAACTAGACTCTAAAAACTAGCCAATTAATGCACATCAAAATATTTAAATTGTCCTATTCCTTATTTAGCATACATTTCATATTCTTTTATGATTGACTGACTGACATTTTATGATTGACTGACATGTCACAATAATTTAATAACATAGAGATTTTGCATAAAAAAAATTATATTACGGGTAAAAGAGCATCTCGATCTAATTTATGTTTCTTTACACGATAACTTAAACAAGTTTGATATAAATAGATCTAGAGAGTGTTATAGCAAGAGGAGGTTAGGGTCATGACCTATTTGAACCTCTCCCATCTAGTCGCCGATTCAGATCCATAAAAACCAGGACCAACCGCTTTAGTACTAGCTTTTTCCCCTTAGCCGTTCAAGCCCTGTCAAAACAGAAGTGATTTTCTCCCACCCGCAGCAAACACATAGTCCACTTTCCGATGAGTTTTAGTACGTATATTTTATCATAATTTATTATATTTTATATTTTTATTTTTTTATTTCATATTTTACATTTTAAGCTACTATATTTCTACTAGATCGTATCAATTATTTATCGATGTTATAATGAGCAATTTTTTATTCGGACCTTTTTATGTGATTGTTCTTATTTATTTTATTTAATGTAGTAGTATATTTTAACATCATTGTTTGGTGCATGTGAATGTATTGTCATGTGAATGTACTATTACGACGACCAATATCATTACACATTCCAATGTTTTATTGTAACTACAATGTGAACACATGGCAATAAAGCTATCTTATCTTATCTTATCTTATCTCATATGCTGTACTTTTACACAAACACTTATATGACTACAGTCACTATTCAACCCCTGGCACATATACATATTGTGCACATATAGGAAATAGTATATAATAGGTACATTATGTTACATGGTTATAACAACATTCTAAGTACAGTGAATAATAATAGTATATATATATATATATATATATATATATATATATATATATATATATATATATATATATATATATTCTGAAATTGAAATTGAGACTACACACTCCATACCCTATATCCCTTCCCTCAACTCGATCAATATAAAATTGTTTAACGTAATCATCTATTTTAAAGACAAAACATTATCCTTTTATTACCATTCTGGACGGCCATGGCAATCGGTAAGTTATAACAAAAGGACCGTTTATCAAATGACATGTATAAAATAAGACAAAATTATGTATGTGGTAGCAAATAAAGTAAGTAAGAGGTAAGTTCTTTTATACACTTTACTTCCCTGGCAGACCTGCTCAATCAGACACCATCGCAACTTCTCTGGGAAGCCAATTAATGCACGAAGGCTGCTTGTCTATAGCCAGGTACTCATCCCTACAGCTGAGTGAACTGGAGCACTGAGTTTGCCGAAAGTTTCACACGACAGCACATCACTCGAACTCGGATTCTCCTAGTCGTGTGTCTGAACCTCACCTGGGCTGTAGTATTGGTCAAGTTGTATTTGTATATTTATATATTTCCTTAAAGCAATTAAGATAAAGCAATTAAGACGGTAGCATTATTTCCTCAGGATGGTTATTTTTTCAGATAAAAAAAATTAAAACAAAACCATATCCAAACTTACCAAAGTGTATTTTATACCTTGTGTGGGCTTTCGTGTAACGTTTCACGCTGGCTTCGTCAGACACGTACCTACGAGCAGCGACACACGTCTCATGGCGGGGAAGGGACACACGCCGGAAGTGTCGACGATGTCGAGGCGATAGACGAGTCCGTCGATGAAGTACACCTTCCTGTGGTGGTCGTCGATGGTCGGCGTGTAGCGGTCGTCGAGCCCGCCTGCCGCCACGGTCATCGTCGGCTCGTCGCCGACTGCCCGCCCGAGGAACCGTGTCACGATGGACGTCTTGCCGACCCGACACGAGCCGAGCACGACGAGTCGGAAGCACTTGTCCGGGGAGGCTCGTTCTGCCTCCAGCAACATCGCCATCGAACCGACGTGGTTCTGCATGATGCGGCGCTCCTCTCCTGGTCGCGGGTGTCGGGTGGCGTACCTCAGGCTGACACTTCGTCTAAACTATACCAGATGGAGAACGCTGGAAAGAAGCAATAAGCAATAACAAAACCGAAGACTTGTTAAGTTAAAGAACCTGTGAGGTCGACACTACAGCGTCGTTTGTGGTCTTGGTCATGCGCGCGGCGTCTGCTGAAGCCGATTGGAGCAATAAGAAAGCACGTGACCGCTCGATCAAGGCTTCCACCAATGACGATTAGAAGTCTACTTCGCCACAAATTGCTTCATCGACTAATAGAATGCACATAGTAAGTATACTATTTAAATCCCAATTATTAATTATCTCACAAGAGTTGCAATACACTGGACGTTAAAATACTACTGTCATCACTACGCTACATTTAATGATGTCGGTAACAGTGACCATATGCAAAATAAGTGCGTGCGTTTGTATTGCATGACGATAGGAATCGCAGTAACTCACAGAGCTGAGATAGGGATAACACACAAATAACCAGTTCGTTGCGTTAGACGAATGATATAGTTAAGTAAATTCACATTCTAATATCTTTCTTATGAGTATATATGTAGTAGTTTCTTTCAAAACTAAGCCTATTGCACAGACCGGCGTCGGAACCGGAGCTTCAGCGCGTTTCCGTTTCCGGTGTTGCACTCCCCGGATCGCGACATGGTAAAAACGGACGGTGGGGTGCGAGTACTGTTTAAAAAGTTTCGTTTTCGTCGCAACCGTCACTGTCACTTAGCTTCTCCGTTGTCGTCTCGACTCAGGACACACGAAGACGGGAGAGATACCTTTGAAATGTTTTCATTTCCCTAAATAGTGGGCGGCTAAAATTAAATCCAAACCCCTCCCTCAATAGTTGGGCCCACAGCGTGCGCGCCCATTCTCTCTCTCTCTCTCTCTCTCTCTCTCTCTCTCTCTCTCTCTCTCTCTCTCTCTCTCTCTCTCTCTCTCTCTCTCTCCCTCGCTATCGGTGCCTATCTTTGTTAGTTTAAGACATAAATAATGGTTCATTTGACGTACACTAATGCATTATATTGTACGTTTTAAGTGTAATTTTAAAATGTGAGCAGACTTTCTAACATGTGTTTCAAAATACAAGTGGGCTGTGTGAACATGTTACTGGGTTAGCCTTTCGCTGTTCTGACATGTTTGATTTGTACATTTTGGTGACATTGTTATCGACGTTATCCGTTTTAAAATTGCATAGACTTGAAATGTCTTATGATTTAGATTGACCAATAATCGTCAGGCCTCCATCAGTATATGGGTATTAGTAGGGTACACATAAATACTCCACATACATAGGCAATATAGGCATAGCGACGGGGATATAAGGAGAGTGGTGAATGACATCTAGGCAAACAGACGGATATATACACAGACGGACAGACAAACGTACAAGCAGGCGCATATACTGACAAAGATTGAGTAGATGAGGTATACTATCTTCCCTTCTGAGAGTAAATGCGACACAACACGTCGAGCTTGATAAACAACGTAGGATGTCGTAGTTAGTAAAACAACACCGGTGGTGTGACGTCACAATTGGCCAGTCCGCGAGTAATTTGACGTTATTTGCGGTGGACATCCAACAACGAAACTCGACCTTGGCGAGAGGTCAGCACAGCTAACGAGCAGCGAGGACACGTATTGTGTTTTGTTTTAGGCGCGGATGTCTTAAACGAAACTAATCAGTAGGACTGAGATGGTATTCACCCAACGGTTTACGACATGTAGGCCTACATTTTTACTGCTGCGAACTTCGTGCTGTGTCGTGTGCTTGTTTTGTTAGAACAAGCATGTGTAACATTAGAAATGCCAAAAGCTGCGGGGCGATGCGGTGGATAACAAAAGAAATATTTCCGTATGTCAATTTCATTCAAATATCATTCACTAAGCTGGAACAAGTGTTGCTGGTTGAATATTTAATTTGCATGTGTTCAAATGTTGAAATGCACCTGAAGGTCTTAACGACCTCACAACCTGAACCATCACAAATCGAAGATTCACGGAATTGTATAATATGTCAAGCAGCGAAGAGTTTAGCACGTAAACCAATCCAATTTGTCAAGCACTGTTACTACAAAAGTGTAAACATAGCACATACCTTGAATGTATTGTACGCAACTTTGGGAGATGTTTACAGTGCAATATGCACATGTTAACTTTGTGCACCTTGTCGCTCCTTGACTTTCTTTCTCAAAACCACCTACTAAGTAAAATTAAAGGAGATTCTACAATCAATCACTACTATTAATTAATTAATTGATTATGGTCTGTTTCATATAACTAGCTTGCCATATGTGCAAAGAAAACTAACCAGTGGGGTATATAATAACCATATATAGTTGCGAGATTTATACAAACATGCACATTTACCAGATGACTAATAGTAATCAGAAGAACACAAAAATCTAGATAAAACCCACTCGGATGTGTTTCGAGAACATGTATTTATGCAGAATATTATTAAGTGACGTAAAATTAATAATATTAAATCAGTTATAAAGTTAATGACAGTAAGTAACAATATATATCGACTGCCCCGCATATTTTTCCCCTGACGAATTTAACGTAGAATATACGTTGTTTTTTATTCATCATGTTTGTTTTCTAGTAATAGTGAAAGGTCAGTATTACTGCACTTAATAATTCGATTGCCCTCCAAACTATTATATGATAAGTGATTTCCTCGTAACCAGGTAAACAGTCTACGCAAAGTACATTCTAGTTTTTGCAAACCGCTTATGCAATGGGTCAAGCTCGCCTAAGCGCAAACAAACAGAACAGGTTAGATACACCAACCTGCTCTTATGAATTACGAAATGTATGTTAGTTTGTGTTTAAAACAGGTTTGGGGCAAGTACCCGAAACAAAGTTTGTCTAGTTGGGTGTTTTATACATTTATGTACGAGTAACGAGTACTTGATCATCCCAGAACGTGTGCAAAGTTCTCCCAAAGTACTCGTAAATAATCATATAGTTATGTTTTAATTTCGTTAAGATTGCAGGTCGCAATATGTATATCTAAATCTGATTGTTGTACCAAACATTAAAACACACGATTTTATTTTACTTCCTATACGTAAATCGAACCGAATACGGCAATGTTGGCATTTGAAGGGGCAGCCATCATTGTTACCCGTGGCGTAAGTGGGTGATTCTGGATAACAGAATATAACAGCCGTTGAACACTCGCCAAACTACAGTTCTGTCTGTTCTGGACATGGTCAGCTGCCAGGGTTGGATCCAAAGAAGGCAGTCTGACGGTGGGACACTGAACTTGAAATTGCAGCCGCCCAAAAATCCCACGTCGAGGCTTTGGAAAACTTGCAGTCGTTCCGGAAATGTTTGCGCCAAAGTTTACGATTTCTGAAGCTAACCCAAACTCTCCACGTTCAATCTCACGACGTGCACGATTTTGGAAGCTAACCAAACGTCATCACGAGACTCCCGGGGGGGGGGGGGGGCGGGGGGGCATTCAAATGGTATAGCTAGCCCAGGTGTAGCGTGGGGAAACTACAAAGGTCTACGTGCATCCCAGTATCATCATCAGCGGTTCCTCGAAATGAGGACGACGTCTGTCCTGAAGTGGCTCAATAGCCAGACTCCCGATCTGCAGGTCTCGTTGCAGTGTGGCCAACAGGTGCCACGTGGAAGGGAGCCGTGTGGATGTTGGTATATGGAGAAGTCTTGGGATGATGATAAAGTTGGTGGGGTATTCAAACGTGGACGAGACTGTTTAGAGAGCTTCCGATTAATACAGTTGAAGGCCTCAAACGAGTCAATTAAAACCATGTATAGTCGCTGCTTTTGTTCCCGACATATCCCTGAATTGTTTGGGCCCCAAAGATCACGTCCGTGGTTCCTCGTGGTGGTTTCAAGTCACATTACATTTTGTGTAGTATTTCTTCGGTCAATAGGAGCAAATGGTTCAGAAAAATTAGGGCGAATATTTTCAAGGGTATGGAATGCCTCGATAGTCCCCAAAGTCTCTATGTCTCTTTCATCGATAGTGGTGATATTAACATTTCTGAGGTATGGCGGAATTTGCTTGTCCTGCCAGATCTTGCGTGTGAGTTCATAAATTATAACTGCACGAGTTTTGTCATCTACCTAGGCTTGACTATGATGGTGACAAACCGGGTACGCCATGTCCTGCTTGACTGCCCCAACTGAGTGGAGGACGTTAAGTCCACCAACGTCACAATGACGATAGTGGCACACTTCAAACTATCCCATAATACTTTCGAGTCACGAGTGCACAGTTACGCCTATTGAAGCTGACACATCTCGACTTGTGGATATTTAAACAGACCTGCACACGGCGTACACCAGACAAGACGTCGTCGTATACTGTATCGTACTGGAGCAAACAAGCGGACCATGAATGTCAGCAGTACACATATCGTGAGCAGTCCTTTTGGTGACGTGGACCTGCCAATTGTGGACCTGTACAGTTTCATTACGTCAGACGTGTGGCAGTACCCGGACAGAGAGGCCCTGGTAAGTGGACACGACGATGTCGTCCTTTGTGAGAGAGTGCACCTATTCACCTTTTCATTTCGGGCTATGTTCGGTTCTGGTGCTGCAGTGATGTAATTAGTCTCCGCTAACGCTGAATGCGGCGTCTACCCCACCTAGTACAACGGAGCAGCTTTGACGATACTTGGTCATTTCAGTGATTAGTTGAGTAACGCTTAGGGTTCAATAGAAATGATGCACTTGGTGGCGTTTCTGTGTTTTGCGTGATTTAGATAAGTTGCCGTTTTAAATTTACTACTGCCCGTTATTAAAATTTAACCGTGTAAAATACATACATATATACTTTCCTGTCCTACATCACACACAAACTATATGGACAATTCTAAAAACGATGTTATATATGTGTAAATTTAGCAACCAGCTATAAATACATTCTAGGACAATCATACATATCTAAACATTTTGGCAACATGGTATTTCTATAATCTGTAAAGGGCTGTAATTACGCTTAACTGCTAACCTGACAGCGCATATAATTGGACTACTGCTGCGACATTTCTCTATTGTTTCCAATATTCCGCTATCGGCTTGTACGATTACGTCGGATCACAGCAACTAACATACATGCACGCACGCACGTACACACACACGCACGCACGCACGCACACCAGTCTAAACTCACACCCACGCACGCACACGCACTCACACCAGTGTAAACACGCACACCAGTGTAAACATGCACGCACGCACACCAGTCTAAACACACACATACCCACACCCACACCCACACCCACACCCACACCCACACCCACACCCACACCCACACCCACACCCACACCCACACCCACACCCACACCCACACCCACACCCACACCCACACCCACACCCACACCCACACCCACACCCACACCCACACCCACACCCACACCCACACCCACACCCACACCCACACCCACACCCCACACACACACACACACACACACACACACACACACACACACACACACACACACACACACACACACACACACACACACACACACACACTCATGACTGTCACTTTCAGACGGACGTGGAGTCAGGAGAATGCTACACCTACAGACGGCTGATGACCGTGGTCGGCGCCGTTAGTCGTCATCTCAGTCGCCAAGGATTTTGTCGCCACAGCGTCCTTGCGGCCTTCTCCACCAACCACCCCCTGGTGATGGTAATGGAGATGGCGGCTTGGCGACTGGGAGGCACCATCGCCGGCATCAACCATCTACACAAGGCTGGTATGTAAACCGCGTCGTTATTTTGATCCCATTTGTTTCACCTCTCCAGCGTCGTGACAATTTTCCTTCTCGTTCGTCGTTTCCAATAGTCACTTCAAAATCATCATGAACTGTTATCACGGTTGACGTTTATGTGGATCTGGAAGCTGAAAACTAATCAAGCTTCAAGAAATAAAATCGATTTTACACAGGTTTACAACGTGTTGCAACTGTCCGTTGTAGGTTACAGGATAAAGTAAATAATGAATTGCAACGTTTAATAGCGACACATTTACTTAGTGTTACAACCCCACATATTGTTTTATATCGTTATTATATATATATAATATATATATATATATATATATATATATATATATATATATATATATACATACATACATACATACAAACATACATACATACATACATACATACATACATACATATATATATATATATATATATATATATATATATATATATATATATATATATATATATATATATATATATATATACATGTGTGTGTATGTCTGTATATATATATATATATATATATATATATATATATATATATTGAACGTATATATATACGTGTGTGTGTGTGAGCGCGTGCGGGCGTGCGTGCGTGTGTGTGTGTTGAACGCCAGAGACCGTCAGATTTATTTAGAGCCGTTCATTTTGGAAGGACCATAGATTTTATATCGGAAATCCACTTGTTTACATTGTAAAAGCGGCGTGACTTCATAAGGTCCACCATCCACTGTGCTTTTTCTGCCAGACGAGGTGCACCGTCAGCTGCGCATGTGTGATGCCGAGTTCCTCTTCACGACTTCCGGTCTCGCCCCCACTGCCCTGCAAGCTGCACGCGGCACGCGAGTCAAGGTAGTCACTTGAAATAATATCACCATCAGTCTGGTTTGTCGTTTCGAAGCATACAAAAACCGAATAATCCCACGGGGCTAGTGACGTTACTTTACAACCATAAAAACGCTGTTATTACATATGGTGGTTTCGCTGACCAATGGGTGTCATTGTTCTATTGGTCTAAGGAACCATTTCTTGTTTTTATCTAAATATTTGGTTGTTCCAAATAACAGGATAATATTTCCTTTATAGTTTTCATAACGTAAGATGGAACATAAAAAGAGCAAGATAATGAAAGGATCTTATGAAATCGTAACACCATCTTTGTATTCCATATTAGATCATCCGTTTCTAAGCAGCATTTTGTTCCTAAAACTTAGCTCAATATTGGCAAATGTGCTATCTCTGTAGCTGCACCAACAATCTGGAATCAACTGCTTATTACAATAAAAACTTCTGAGACTATATCCAACTTTCGCCAAAAACTCAAAACATATTTGTTTGAAATTGTTTTTCCGCCATATATGTTCGGTGGTTCCATGCTCCAATGACGACTTTTGCCTGTCCTTGTTTACGATTACGTTAAATGATCTTGAATTGTCAACGCTATAGGCGCCATAGAAATGTAACAAATATAATTATTACAATATTCCATTCGTGAGAATAATAACTACGTTGTTTAATCAACATTGTTATCAGTAGATAGATATTTCCGCCTTCGTCTTCGATAGAGTTAGTTTTGAACAGGACAAAGTTTAAACAATAGTTAACCATCCATTTAGAATTGTTGTAACCCATTTTGAACTTTAGACCCATAACCTAGGCAAGTTGTGCAATGTAAATCCCAAAGCAGATACGTTTACTGAATGTAATATAATGGCGACCATAACCACCACTTCCCTTTGTATAGCACGTGTATTCAATGGGCGAGAGTCCCGGATGTCAGTCGCTTGCTACATTAACAAAGACCGGCTACCTGCTTCCGGCCGCCGACAACGACGATCGCCACCTGGAAGTAAACCCAAGCACTGACACAGCCATCATTCTCTTTTCAAGCGGAACAACGGGTTCGTCTAAGGGAGTGGAGCTGACACATTACAACTTTGTCGCAATCATGCTTTTATTGAGGTTGGTACTTGTATTTTTCTGTATATATTTTTTTATTGATCATAGTAATTATATTTACTTTACTATATATAAAATTTCACAGCCATTGAATGATTGGATACGTTTGCAAATTCAACAACATGGAACCAACGTTTCGTGGGGTGGTCTTGACGTCACTACGTAACATGTCAACAATATCAAAGGCGCTACTTAATGAGTAAAAGCCACACCAGTGGCATGCATGTTGACACAGTAAAATAAAGCTAGTGCTACGTGTGGTTGATCCACCATCCCTCTCTCTCTCTCTCTCTCTCTCTCTCTCTCTCTCTCTCTCTCTCTCTCTCGCTCTCTCTCTATCGCTCTCTCTCTCTCGCTCTCTCTCTCGCTCTCTCTCTTTCTCTCTCAGTATCTAACACCTTCACTCTCTCTCTCTCTGTCTTTACCCTTCACCCCCATTCTCTCTCTCCACCCCTCTCCTAGAGCTAAACAACATGAAGACGTAACACGTGTTAGTATAACGCTGTTTGTTGATCTAACACGAGTTGTCACAAATGACGTGTTTGTTTCTCGCAGTCACCCGGCCGTGAGCACGCACACAACTAACCACTCGGTGGTCTTCCAACCTTTGGCTCACGTCTTCGGTCTGCACCTCGTCATACTGGCCCTGCGCCTCGGCCGGACTGTCCACCTACTGCCGAGGTTTCAACTTGACGTCTACCTCGACGTCGTCTCCAAGTTCAAGGTGATCACTCGGTGCTAATCCTAACTACTTGCACGCCTGATAGTACGAAAAGCCCATATTTCTTTGCGTAAAACTATGTGTTGTTTCTTGAATATGTATGCCTTCATTCAAACGATTAACAACTGTTGACCTAATATAGTCCGCAGCCAGATGTATAATTTTTCCACCCGGATAATTTATTCATTTTAACTTTTTTGTATCCAACACGTCACGCTTTGCTTACGGTACAATCATTATGCGCAAGACCTACGTCAAGCTTGGTATTTATCCAAAAAATTAATAACGGTAAATTGCATTACTACTGTGAGATACAACACCTCCTATAGCAACCATTACTGCATACATTTGACACACAACTTTCCTTAATTTGGTGTCATATAGATAATCTTCTGAAACCAGAATCTCAACAAAATATACGATGAAATGCACGTTTGCAGGCAGCCATTTTGTTGACCCGCTTTACGGAGTTTGCTAAGCAACCTGGATTCATCAATTTACTCGTTCGTCTCCGTTGTGCCGTAGAATACTAACTTACTAAGACAGCAATATGAGTAATTAGTGTTTTGTTTTTGATAACTTATTTTCTACGTGAAACCATGTACTATTCACATACCAGCAGCCGAACTGCATGCCAATCCTCGGTTGGCTGTTGAATTAATAACAGTTTAACTGTAGCTCAATGTCACTTTATTGATTCTTATTAATATCCATCCGGCACTTGTAAACCGCAAATCCCCGTCAGATCGAGACGTTGAGCATGGTGCCCCCGATTGCCGTGATGCTGGCGAAGAGTGAGCTCGTTGACCGCTACGACTTGTCTTGTGTCCGCTACATCAACTGCGGTTCGGCGCCTCTCAGCTCTGGGGTCGAAGCGGCGATTAGACGACGGCTAGGTCCCGGACTCTACATAGGTCAAGGTGAGCCTATTGTCTTGCGCTTATAGGCAAATTCACGTCATTGCCTTACTGCTTGGTTTTTTGTCTGTTGAAATCACAAGAAAGGTCGCCATCTTGTCTTGGTATTAATATAATATAATAACTTTATTTTCCAATTCATAGAGTGAAAATACATTTTGCACTTTGGAGGTTGCATAAAAACACAATATTTAAGTCACGTAGTAACGCATGTATACAGTAAAATCAAGCATGTAAATATATAAACGTTAGCTAAAAATATAAATATAGTATATATTGGAATAAATAAATATACTAAAACAATATGAAAATATTATAATAATATAAATAAATTAATTAATAAAGATGATAAAACTACATTGCATTGGCAGCGGTAGAGAATGTGATAGTTCAAGGATTATTTTTGTGTGGCTGATTCAGATACTTGATGGAGGATAGAATGAAGGATTTAGGAGCTCGCTGGTTTTTTACTGTTGGCATTCTGTACCTCCTTCCAGAGGGGAGAAGGAAGGTCGTAATGGTCATGTAAGAAGTGGGTGGGGTCAGATAAGATTTTGGTTGCCATTTGCTGTGTTCTCGACTTGTACAATTGCTCCAGACTGGTATCGGGTGTACAGCACATAGCGATTTAGCAAGACATGGTGTATATTCTGTTTAGTTTTTCTCTGTTTTTGACTGAGAGATTTCCCTACCAGCAAACCAGACCGAACGTCATAAAACTTTTTTTTACAAATGAATCGTGGAACACAAATAAAGTGTTTCTGTCTATGTGCAAGGCATTGGGTTTTCTCAGGAAGTACAATCTTTGTTAGCCTTTCTTATATAGATTCATTGTATTATCATCCCACCTTAGTTTGTCCTCGATTGTTGTACCCAGATATTTATATGAAAGCACAATTTCTATGTGTTGCCCATTGATGTTGACAGGAGTGGGGATGATGTACACCTGATCGAAAGTCTATTACAAGTTCCTTGGTTTTAACAACATTTAACTCAAGGCAGTTGGCCACACACCATGACACAAAGTGATCTATATCACTTCTGTAATCTGTTTCGTCGTCAGACAGCAGACCGACAACAGCAGTGTCGTATGAAGCCGATAACGCGGCGGGTGATAAAACCGACAACGCGGCGGAAGATGAACCCGACAACGCGACAGAAGATGAACCCGACAACGCAACAGAAGATGAACCCGACAACGTGACAGAAGATGAACCCGACAATCTTTGTTAGCCTTTCTTATATAGATTCATTGTATTATCATCCCACCTTAGTTTGTCCTCGATTGTTGTACCCAGATATTTATATGAAAGCACAATTTCTATGTGTTGCCCATTGATGTTGGCAGGAGTGGGGGTGATGTACACCTGATCGAAAGTCTATTACAAGTTCCTTGGTTTTAACAACATTTAATTCAAGGTTGTTGGCCGCACAAAGTGATCTATATCACTTCTGTAATCAGTTTCGTCGTCAGACAGCAGACCGACAAGAGCAGTATTGTCTGCATATTAGAAGTAGTGATTGTTTGAATATGCACTTCTGCATAAATTAGTATACTATACAAAAATGGCGACAGAACACATCACTGAGGAGCTCCGGTGGAGTAACAAGTACTCCAGAAAAGTAACTAAGTAAAAGAAAAAATAACCTCTCAAAAAACTACTTAACTAAAAGTACCGCTCTCAAAAAACTACTTAAGTAACAAGTATAAAAGTAGTGAGTCGATTGCAATTTGCAAGCCATTGACTTGAGGCACGGTCGATGTGCCGGTCTTACCAAAACGCCGATGTGCGAAGCAGGAGTGGCAGCATGGAAGTGCGACTGATAATTGATGTCGGTACAAACCAAATAATGCCTTGCTCCATATTTACTCTTTAATTCACCTTAGTCCAACAAACTCTTAATAGGTTTTTTACAGACGCTTATATAATAGATCAGCATGAAACACGAGTGATGTCATAGTGTCGGCCCGAGCGCAAAAGAAACAACGGCTACACAATCAGCTGGGGTCGAGGGTCGATACAGTGCCACACGGACGCACGTCAATCCGAATTCGTTGCAGTTATAAACTTGGTAAACATGTAATCCGAAAATAAATTGGTGATAGACTGTAGCAACGCAACATTTAGAAGTAAAACGTAAGAAAGTAAATCAAAAAACTACTTCGTTAACAGTAAAGGTGATTCCCCAAAAATGTATCTCGTTACAAGTATATTTCAAATTAAACATCTAATCTAACGTAGTAAATTTATTTCGTTACACCCCACCCCTGGAGCTGGGGCACTCCCCCCCCCCCGCCTCCCGATGGGACAAAACGCGCGCACATCTCGCTCAATCTCGGACGTCTCGTGGTTTAGTGCGGTATCTGTTTAAGTGTTTAAATACCATCCGCAGGAGGGCGCTGTGTGTCAAAGAAACCCAGCTCGGATGTGTTAGCTCTGGCATTAAGGATTACGTTTTGACGAATAAATTAAAAGCAAGAGCAGTTTGTTTTGTATGTCATACGGCAATGCGTCTAATCTGTAATCCTAAAACAACCACTAATTTTACGTATTTCTAAAAAGCGCCACTCCGAAAAGTTTTATATACCCTACCATGCTCAATGTCATTTATTTTGCAGGCGAAAGTATTCTTCGACGTTGCCACGTAAATCCTACGATAGTTATTACGTAATTGTAATTGTTACGTAATGAGTACCTCAATAACTAATCCGATAGAGGGCGCTCTGACACAACTAGTGTCTTTGTGCCGTCTTTTACGTATTCTTGAAGTGTGTAAAATGCAGCACCACTTTGCAAACATTTTGTGGAACGCTTGTTTAAATCATCCTACAATCAGCTGTTGAATTCGCATGACTCCGAAGCCTCACATAGCTAAACATGGATACAGTCTGACATGTCCGTCAATGTGAAGGTATAATATGTACAATAATGAACATTTACAACAGATGCAACGTCGACTGGTGGCCCGACGACAGGTTTGCTGGCTTGATGCCGGAAAGGATGTTTAAAATAATCTATAGCTCGCCGTATCATCACACGAGACTGCTACGTCTTCACACATAGCTAAATATTGATATCGTATAACATGTCCGTCAATGTGAAAGCATAATGTCTACATTAATGTACATTTCCAGTCGATGAAACGTCGCGGGACGTTCGATTGAATTCAGTGCTAAGATGGCGTTGTTTAGCTGTTCTGTCTTTTGAACATACGGCATGCTGTTCTGTCTATTGACCACACATACGGCATGCCCACATACAAATTATCGCTGGCTACGCGTCTGCACGGTAAATAGCTAATTGACGATGATTTAAACAAGCGTTCAGCAAAACATGGAAACAAATCCACGTTAGTTGCTGGAGGCGCTGATACACCACTAGGGTCTAGTTGCGTATTAGCGCCTCTAGCGAATAACGTGGATTTGTGGAAGCACATTGTTTCGATTATTGTGTACGTGGTAGTATGATCAAACGTCAACGTAAACAGCGCAAATTAATGATAAGCTTTGATTAAGGAAGAGTTGTTTGTTTACTTAGGTAATTAAATTATGTATATTCGATATACCAACACATTTCCCATATATTGGCCACCAAAGTTATACTACTTCATCCTTACTCATTCATTCATCTTAAAACCACATCAGTATCTCATACGGTGAAATTTTTGTTGCTGCTGCGTATTTACGGTCTCACGGAGGCGACTTCCGTGTTCACTCTGCCGTCCCGTCTGTTGTTGCAGGCTACGGTCTGAGAGAGACGAGTTCCATGCTCACACTGCCGCCCCGTTTGTTGTTGCAGGCTACGGTCTAACGGAGACGAGTTCCATGTTCACTCTGCCGCCCCGTTTGTTGTTGCAGGCTACGGTCTAACGGAGGCAAGTTCAGTGCTCACTCTGACGCCCAACCACAGGTACGGCGTCACGTTACCACCGGCCACCGTCGGTCCGCCACTTCCCGGCACGCAGATGAAGGTCAGTCCGGCTGGACAGTAGACACGTTTGGTTGACATCATTTTATTTTGTTGAACGTTTCCCTATTTTGATTTTTTCGCGGGTGTCACTGTTCAGGAAGGAAACTGCAAAGCGCTCCGACTGGATACTGTAGATTTACATTTTATCTGAGACTGAAAACATCTTATTTGACCTAAGACATTAAACAGATATATCGCTGTCTTGTGGGAACAGTAGCGTATTTGGGGGCATTAATTGGTCATTGGAAAATATTGTCTTAGTAATGTATTGCGTCACAACATCGCAAACTAATCATGCTTTTACATAATCAACCACCCCGACCCCCGATAGGTACGTCATTATTTAGGATATATCACAACTCCAACATCCCCAGTTATGTTGTATCGTCACAGTAATGGAAACAGCACTGTATTTTCTTAACTAGTTATTTCGTTTCTTCCCCTTCCTACCTGTTGGAATGGGGTTTGGAAATTGTGCTGGTAACGTTATTTTTGGCAGGCGGCAACATTTCTCGAAACATTGGGTCTTGTGTTGTTGTTTGATTGATTGAAAGGTCGATTGTGTCAAGACCTGACCGACGGTAGAACAGTTGCACAGTGCATAGATCAAGTGTTTTATAAACAATTACCACGGGTAATGTCGATTATATCTATATGTGTAGGTGATTGACTTAACTACGGGTCGACCTCTCCCCCACCATAAGCGAGGCGAGATCTGTGCCCGGGGACCGCATATCATGAAAGGCTACTTGAAGAATGACAATGCGACCCGAGACATGATCGACCCGGAGGGCTGGCTACATACGGGTAGGCACGTCACGCATGCACGCACACACGCACCCGTCACATCCGTCTGTGCCAAAACACACAATCGCACAATGCACGCACAAATGTACGCATACGGACGGACGCGCGATACAACAGTATTCGAGTTAACTTATTCATCAATTTTTGAAGTTGATCACCATACTGAACCGAGCGACTCATTCTGGCCTGTGTTACAATCTATAGTGCGTCGTAGCAAACAAAATGGCGCCTGACCTCCGTTTAACTTCACCAACAATGTTGACAATGTTAATTATCATATATGTTATATAATGTGAATTAAATTACCACTGCTGCATGTCATGTCATAGACCAAACATACCCGCGTACATAGTACACTTCAATAACTTTGTAGTTTGTTTTGTCTTAAGGAAATACTTACGGGTTCGAAATTCCAAGAAAATATACGAAGGAATACACGAACACGCCATGTGTTCAGCATCCATTCCTTGAGGGTTTAACGGAGTCTTTGCTAGGCAACAGGTCACATGATTTATAGGTTAGTTTTCTCTTTTCCAGGAGACATCGGTTATTACGACGAAGATGGATATTTCTTCGTGATTGACCGACTGAAGGAACTCATGAAATATAACTCTTACCAGGCAAGGTTATTTCGTTGTTGTTGTCTTTGTCGCAATTTGTAAAAGTGTTTTTGTTTTTGCGGCTGTTGCTGTTGTTGCTGTTGCTGTTGCTTCTGATAATGATGATGATGATGATGATGATGAGATGATGATGCTGTTATTGTTGCTGATGATGACGATGTTGCTGCTGGTATTGTTTCTGTTCTGTTTTTGCAACTTCAGTTGTTGCTTTGCCTATATGCCGCGCAAGTCTCGTTTGCCACCATAACAAGTTTTGTGTTGATGGTATTTTGCCATTTTCAAACATGTTCCAGTCCCCAACGACACGAACGAGCTGTGTAGTCCTTTGCATACAACATAAACCTTACATACAAAAACAATTCATTTAGAACATGGGAACTATTATGCAGATAAGTTTTTATTTTCAAATTGTTTGCATATTGCAGCAGTTTTGATGTTGAATAAATTTGTATGTTATTAGTGTGGGGCTAAACAATGCTGCCACCTCACGGATACTGGTTAATGCTGACGTAATTCTTATTTAATAAACAACTGTAAATTTGAATTTTTACTTATTTTTGTGTTACTATAACTTCAACGTTGAATACTTTTCATAGGATACATTATCTTGTAAAAATATATACTTATTTTTATTTTTATTTCATAGTTGGCCTGAGAGCCAATCAACGTCTCTACCCTAATCTGGTGTAAGGCCGCCCGCGGGTAACATATGCAACCGTTACTTTCCCCAGGCAGAGTTGAGGTGCTTAAAAGTGCTGCCACCTCACGGAGTCTGGGTAACCGAGGCTAGTGCATGCCCCACTGCCTGTCGACAAACAACATCTTCGTCACGTGCACACACCACGCCGTCGGCGATGTTTCAGGTGGTGCCGTCCGAGCTGGAGGCCGTCTTACTCACCCACCCTGACGTCGTCGACGCCGGGGTGTTCGGTCTACCCGACCCACAGGCCGGGCAGTTACCGACTGCGCTCGTGGTCCGTGCGCCAGGCGCCACGGCGACGGAAAAGGACATCCAGGACTACGTCAAAGGTGCTACTAGTTGTCTTCAGCCGGTACCATTCAGCCGTGTCTCGTATTCTCGTCAGCCGTGACGTAATGGCCAATCTACAGCAGGTGGCATGCGGTGTAATAGAAATATAGCGTATCGATTATAGTGTTTAACGTGTTCTTTTGACAGCGGTTTGTGTAAAGGTAAGTTCTTATATAGCGCAGTATCCAATCCTCAGGCTTGCTCAAAGCGCTTCACACTTTACTGGCAGACCTGTTCAGTCAAACACCATCTCGGCATCTCTGGGAAGCGTCCAGCTACGCTGCAATTAATGCGCGACGACAATTCGTACACAAATGTCCACATATGTCTATAGCCAGATACTCGTTAATACAGCTGAGTGAACTGGAACAATGTAAAGTGAAAAAAAGTGTCCAATGTTTTACACGACAATACAAGCTTGATTTGAACCCTGGTTCCCTCAATCGAAATCCAAAGGTAATATTAGACATGTAAACAACAACAAAATCGAGTTTAATTGTGTTTACATGTCTACACAAACCGCTGTCAGAAGAACACCACATCGATGGTCACGTCCCATGTTGAGTAGTGATTCACGGGTGTCGGAACGTTACGAATATTGGGAGCTGGAGCTGGCCAAACTATCAAGTGCATCCTTCCGGAAGATCACGAAGCACCCCCTAATGCCCCCCGCTCGAGGTTCATCAAAAGCCGTATCCACAGCAACCCAGGTCCACTCACACACGACCACAATATACTGAAGTCTACATGTCATCCATGGTGACCATAACTTTATCTGCCAAATTCCCATAATCAAATGTCCAGTAATACCAGAAGTTTTATTACAAAAACAATAAAACATATCCGAGATGAAATCGTATACATGTAAATTATACTCCCGCTTATGTTTAAGTGTTTGAATGCAAAATATACTCTAGCTTATAGTTAAAGACCCGGTCCCATTCCGACCTGCAATCTATGTTCAGTCTGTATCTCATATCGTGTGACGTCATCTGTTCTCTATAGATAAGGTGGCGTCCTACAAGCGACTGCGAGGCGGGGTCTTCTTCGTGGCGAGCGTGCCCCGTACGGTGACGGGCAAGGTGATACGACGGGCCATGAGGTCCACGTTGTCTGCCAAGTCACACTTATAACGGCTGATACGACTAACTATGATATCGTACTTACCTGCCAAGTCAAACCTATAACAGTTGCTACGACATGCCACTGGGTCCAAGTTGTCTGCTACCTGATACAACAGGCCACGAGGTCCAAGTTGTCTGCTACCTGATACAAAAGGCCATGAGATCCAAGTTGTCTACTACCTGATACAAGAGACCATGGGGTCCAAGTTGTCTGCTTCCTGATACAACAGGCCAATAGGTCCTAATTTTCTGCCAAGTCACACTTATAGCACTTGATTAGATGAATCAATGAGATCCAAGTTGTCTGTCTAGTCTAACTTATAACGGCTGATACGACGGGTCATAATATCCAAGTTGTCTGCCAAACCAAATCGCAGTTATAACTGCTGATACGACGGATCATGGAGTCCAAGTTGTCTGCCAAGTCAAAGTATAACGGGCCACACAGTACAAGTTTTTACCAAGTGAAACTTAACACTGTTGCTACGACGTTGCCACGAAGTCCAAGTTGTCAGCCAAGTCAAGCTTTAAACTGCTGATACGACGGGCCATGAGGTCCAAGTTGTCTACCAAATCAGGCTTACAACGGCCATATTTCGCGGTGCAAAACCTCACTATTTGAAACTCATGTCGAATGCTGATGATTACTTGGTGCAGTACTTAGAACAATACAACTAGCTTCCTCGTGGTAGCACCGGAGTCCGATTTGACCACTCTAAAACGGGTACATAAATATCTTACCTGTAAGTATGTATGTATGTACGTATGTGTGTATGTATGACTGTATGTATGTATGTATGTATGTATGTATGCATGTATGTATGCATGTATGTATATATGTATGTGTGAAACATGCATGTATGTATATATGTATGTATATATGTATGTATGTATGTATGTATGTATGTATGTATGTATGTATGTATGTATGTATGTATGTATGTAAGTATGTATGTATGAATGTATGTATGTATGTATGTATGCATGTATGTATGTATGTATGTATGTATGTATGTATGTATGTATGTATGTATGTATCATGTACAAGTGTATTCCATTATATGCGTGCGTACTGATGTGTTTATGTATGAATGCATGTATGCGTATAATTGTGTACATATGAATGTTTACACACGTGTAAGTATATACGTACGTACATGTGTCTGTATGTATGCATGCATGCATGTATGGTTGAAACTACCGAAAACGTCTCCAGTAGGTTTTTTAAATGGGGAAAATTACATTGCAATATATTTGAAAATATTTGTTTCCATGTGAAAGTATACATGTTAAACTTCATGGAACAATCATTCTTCTAATCCAATCTATCCTTGTTTTAGTGCACCAACCACCTGTTAAACCATGATGAGTTTCCATCTTTTGTCCATGTATACTACGTTATCCGCCACATTGTCGTACTAAATATGCGTGGATATACCGAAAAATAATAATTAATAAATGAAAAATGCGCGTAATCGAAGCTGATATCATGGCTATGAAGTATGTCGAACTGATTCAGGTTCAGATTATTTTTAATATGAGATTTCCTTTTTTTTTACAAAATGTGAGCTTATTTTGAAGGAAGGCGAGAAATGTGTAGTTGCAAAAGTTGTCCGTTTTCTAAAAGCCACAATTATTGAATCAAGTAGGCAATGTAAATTCTTTTGGTATGCTGTCTTGCATTGGGATCTTGTCTTCAAATGCATCAAAATAGTCATCGTCTCGACAAACTATATGGTAGCTGGCATAACTTCCCCAAAGGACGTCCGTGGATAACGTAGAATACAAACATTTCTGTTTTGTTTATGCACAATATAGATACGCCTTACATATGTAATATATTGAAAACTTAATGGATTTTGGGGATAGTTAGCGTCGGGGGACCTATGATCGACCGTTTTTGAGTAGTTTTCCGCGTTTTATTCGCTTTTGATGTAAACACAAAAAATTGTTTGATACAATTTGGTGACAAAATACCGGCAGTGATTACCTTCTCACCCAATAGGTCATAGGGGGGTCCCTAATGATCGACCGTTCGCGTTCAGCACATAAACTTGAGTAAAGATGTGTCATACAACATGGATGCGCCCATGGGCATGACATCGTGTTTGTTTACACATATACAATTACGTTAGTACAGTAACAGTCAACACGAAATGTATTGCATTGATGAAACGGTCGATCATTAGGGACCCTGTCGATGAAAGGTACCCACACGCTAAATACATAATACCTTGATATGATTGTTATTAAAATGGTTCAGACATTTGTGTTAAATACATGCGTAATGAATGAAATTAAGCAACCAAATCGTGATAGTGTATTCATTCAATCCTCAACAATGATACAATGCACAATATATGATATAACTAAACTTTTATTTTGACATCGAGGGCATTTATGGAAACATCCACAACTGAAATGTCTTGATGAAGTAGCGTAATTATCCTGACAAATTAAAGTGTACACTGCAGCATGTGGATAACGTAGAATACATACGAATGTAATAAATTTCTTATTATTGACCTATTGAAACATACCGTTAAATATAAGATTACCTGAACACATACTCAACATGTTACAAAGTATTGCAGCAGATATGTAACGTTTCATAGCACAGGTATACGTAATCATGTTTCAGCAATTACATTTGCTGATAATAATAATAATTATAGTAACTTCTTTTGTGCCAATATCCTCGAAAATCAAGCTCAGTGGCGCGAAAAAACCAGGGGATTAATCAATCTCATAATCGAAAGCAATGCGTGAGTCGTCAACGGATGGGTGAAGAAGCTAGGAGGCTAAGGAGGATAGGCAGCATTAAAGAGATAGGTTTTTAGATGTCGGCGGAATGAAACTATATTACCTTGTGATGTTACACTGGCAGGAAGCGAATTCCACACCGTTGGTGCGGCAACCCAGAAAGCTCGGGTCCCGGCTTTCGTTTTCACCCGAGGGATGTAAAGAGGGTTACTACTGGTTGAGCGTAGCTGTCTGGAATTTCTTGCTCGAGTTAGCATTGAATTTAGATATGCTGGTTGTGTAGATGAGAGTGCTTGATAGGCTATTGTACACATTTTGAAAATGATGCGATAGTGCACAGGTAGCCAATGCAGTGATGTTAGAAGCGGCACTGAGCGAGAAAAACGAGGAGGACGCGTGACTACCCTTGCTAAACAATTTTGGACACGCTGAAGTTTTGCTATGTCCTTGTTTGCGGTATTGTAAAGGAGGGAATTGCAATTGTCAAGTCTGCTGCTTACTAGAGCTGTGGCGATGGTTTTAGCAACGGAAAGTGATAAAAACCGGCGGATACGGCGAAGATCAGGGATATGGTAAAAACAGCAACGGCATGTTTTAGAGATATGTTGTTTCAAATTGAAGTTTTCATCAAACGTTACTCCGAGATTTAAAACTGAGGCGGCTGGTGTGATACTCTGACTCAGAATATGTGTCGGGGAAAAGCCATCGAGTTTTGCCCGCTGCGTTGAGGTACCAATGATGAGAAATTCGGTCTTATCTGCATTTAGTTTTAATTTACTATTTTTCATCCAAAGGGAGACATCTTGGAGACAATCCCTGAGCTGGTTTAGTGAGCGACAAGTATCTGTTGTGGTCAGAGAAACATAGATTTGTGTGTCATCTGCATAAAGGTGGTGATCCAGGTTGTGACTCTGGATAACTGAGCTTAATGGTGTTATGTACAGAGTGAAAAGCAACGGACCCAAAACAGAACCCTGGGGGACACCACAAGAGGTGGGCAGCATGTCTGAGAAGCAGTTACCTATTTTAACGGCTTGCCGTCTGTCAGTAAGGTATGTAGTAAACCAGCTCAGGGCTGTGCCAGATATCCCGTACCACGTTGAAAAGCGTGTAATGAGGATGTCGTGGTCAATGGTCTCGAAAGCGGCGGATAGGTCAAGCAGGGTCAGTGCAGTAACTTTGCCATTATCAATGTTAAGGTTTATGTCATTGTGTACTTTAAAAAAAGAGCAGTTTCTGTTGAGTGAAATTGTTTATACGCGGACTGTAATGCGTTGGTTAAACCATTTATGTTGATGTGAGAACTAAGTCGATTTGCAACAACCTTTTCAAGTATTTTGGAAATGAAGGTAAGGTTGGAAATAGGCCTGTAGCTGTTTAGTTCTTCTTTTGACAGAGTTGTCTTCTTAAGAATTTGGTTTACATGTGCACATTTAAAGTCTTCAGGAAATAAGCCGGAGCAGAGTGATGCATTTATTATGTCTGTTATTGGTTTAATTAAAACGTCAAGGCACGCTTTCAGTAGTATGGCCGGAAGTGGGTCAAGATCACAGGATTTACTTGGGGATGATGACATGATTATTTTTCTAACTTCAGTAGTTGTGGCCGGTTCAAACGATGTGAGTTGAGAATTTAGTTGTGGAGAGTCGGCATTTACAGTGTCTGAGGTGTGATCTGTGAATGTATAAGGCTGATTTTGTCTTTAAAATGACTCGAGAAAGAGTTACACAGTGACTTGATTGGTGCAGGGTTGGTAGAGAAGGAGCAGGCCGCCTGTGTAAAATCTTATTTATGCATTTCCATAGCTGTTTTGGTGTAGCAGAGTTATTTGCTACCATATTTTTGTAATAATATGACTTTGCTTTTTACATTTGTCGGTTACATAGATGACATTGCCGTGTGTAGCGTGACCTGTCTAAGGATGAACGAGATTTACGCCAAACACGTTTCAGATAGCGACGGCGCCGTTTAGATTGGATTATTTCCGGGGTCTTCCAAGGAGCTGGCGGCTTTTGTGACACAGATTTGGATTTAGTGGGTGCATGTTTGTCAAGCAGTGTCTTCAGTATTTGACGGTACTGTTTGTATATGTCTGATACATGTTCTTTAGGATGTGTGACAAGGTCGGATGTAATTATATCAGTCATAAATGATGCAATGTTGATACTGTGAATGGCTCTGTAGAACACGTTGTGTTTGGACACGGCAGGGGCTATATGAACTTTAAGATCTGCAATTACTGTGTTATGATCCGATAAGCCATCTGCAACTGTGGATGTCTGAATGTTTTTACGTTATTGATAACATAGACTACAAAATAACGTTGTGTATTGTGGCAGCATTTTAACATTAAACAGGGATACAACTGTTGTCGTATATGACAGAAGAAATAGCAGTGGTCTGGTCATTCGTTGTTTCGCAAAATTAGTTTTGTTAACTTGGTTAACGTTGAATACAAATAACA
The DNA here is from genome assembly GCA_964017155.1 of Oasisia sp. SBJ-2009. Lineage (NCBI taxonomy): Eukaryota > Metazoa > Annelida > Polychaeta > Sabellida > Siboglinidae > Oasisia > Oasisia sp. SBJ-2009. Next base: position 26,093,777 of record OZ024862.1, on the reverse strand, counting down.
TAGAATACAAGGTTGGATAACCACCTATCAGTCCAGGTAAGATACGATCTCAGCATCTAATGGACATTGCCTGAATACATGTTGTGACCTCCTTGTTGGAGCAGGAGGGGCTAATGTTGTCAAGTTGTCTTTACCAATTACCCATAGATCATCAGGACGTGGTCCTACTGCTACAACCCAAGACATTGCACACATTTTATCAGCTGCTCGTTTCACAACCCCATGTCTTCCATCGTACGGTCCTTTACCACATTACTTTGCGCGGTTTCGAAGTACTGCCACGTCGCAGATATGTCGAACATGCCCTCGTACAATTGACATCAGATGCACGATTGTGCTGTTCCTATACTGACTTGCTTGATCCAACCAAATATGACCTTTATGATGCAACACTGCGTCATTTCATCTGACAGCACCGCAATGCTCTTATGTTTCAAATACTATGTTAACTGCACCGCAGGACAAACTTTCATTTGGTCCTTAGAGTAGTACACGCTGCTTATTTCCTCCAGAAAATGGTAAATGGTGAAAACCATGTATAGTCCCTGGTTTTAATTGTTCCTGAATTGTTTGGGCCCCAAATATCTCTTCCGTGGATCCTCGTTGTGGTTTCAAGTCACATTGTATTTTGGGTAGTATTTCTTCGATCAGAAGGAGCAAATGGTACAGAAAAATTAGGGCGAATATTTTCCATGGTACGGATAATAGGACAATGCCTCGATAATCCCCATGTCTCTTTTATCGATAGTGGTGTTATTACAATTTATGAGATATGGCGGAATTTTCTTGTCCTATCAGATCTTCCGTGTGTGTTAATCAAGTCTAACTGCTAGAGTAGTGTCATCTACCTAGGCTATGACTATGATGATGACAAACCGGCTACGCCATGTCCTGCTTGACTGCGCCGACTGAGTGGAGGACGTTAAGTTCACCAAGGTCACAATGACGACAGTGGCACACTTCAAACTATCCCATAATACTTTCGAGTCACGAGTGCACAGCTACGCCTATTGAAGCTGACACATCTCGACTTGTGGATATTTAAACAGACCTGCACGCGGCGTACACCAGACAAGACGCCGTCGTATACTGCATCGTACTGGAGCGAAAAAGCGGACCATGAATGTCAGCAGTACACATATCGTGAGCAGTCCTTTTGGTGACGTGGACCTGCCAATTGTGGACCTGTACAGTTTCATTACGTCAGACGTGTGGCAGTACCCGGACAGAGAGGCCCTGGTAAGTGGACACGACGATGTCGTGCTTTGTGAGAGAGTGCACCTATTCACCTTTACATTTCGGGCACTGTCCTGTTCTGGTGCTGCAGTGATGTAATTAGTCTCCGCTAACACTGAATGCGGCCTCTACCCCACCTAGTGATCACTTCAGTGATTGGTTGAGTAACGCTTAGGTTTAAATAGAAATTATGCACATGGCGGCGTTTCTGTGTTAATGCGTGATTGAGATAAGTTGCCGTTTTAAATTTACTACTGCCCATTATTAAAATGTAACCGTGTAAAATGCATAGATATACACTTTCCTGTCCTACATCACAGGCAAACTATATGGACAATTCTAAAAACGATGTTATATATGTGTAAATTTAGCAACCAGCTTCTAGGATAATCATACATATCTAAAATGTTGGGCAACATGGTATTTCTATGATCTGTAAGCGACTGTAATTATGCTTAACTGCTAACCTGACAGCGCATATAATTGGACTACGGCTGCGACATTTCTCTATTGTTTCCAATATTCCGCTATCGGCTTGTACGATTACGTCGGAACATAGCAATTAACAGACATGCACGCATGCACGCACGAACGCACACCAGTCTAAACACACACCCACGCACGCACACGCACACGCACTCACACCAGTGTAAACACGCACACCAGTGTAAACATGCACGCACGCACACCAGTCTAAACACATACATACACGCTCGCACATACGCACGCACACTTATACATACAAACACACTCACACCCACACTCACACTCACACTCAACACACACACATACACACACACACACACACACACACACACACACACACACACACACACGCACGCACGCACGCGCGCGCACGCACGCACACACACACGCACACACAAACAGACACACACACACACACGCACGCACGCACGCACGCACGCACACACACACACACACACACACACACACACACACACACACACACACGACTGTCACTTTCAGACGGACGTGGAGTTAGGAGAATGCTACACCTACAGACGGTTGATGAACGAGGTCGTCGCCGTCAGTCGTCATCTCAGTCGCCAAGGATTTTGTCGCCACAGCGTTCTCGCGGTCTTCTCCACCAACCACCCTCTGGTGATGGTAATGGAGATGGCGGCTTGGCGACTGGGAGGCACCATCGCCGGCGTCAACCATCTACACAAGGCTGGTATGTAAACCGCGTCGTTATTTTGATCCCATTTGTTTTACCTCTCCAGCGTCGTGACTATTTTCCTTCTCCTTCGTCTTTTCCAATAGTCACTTCAAATTCACCATGAACTGTTATCACCGTTGACGTTTATGTGTATCTGGAAGTTGAAAATTAATCAAGCTTCAAGAAATAAAATCGATTATACACAGGTTTACAACATATTACAACTGTCCGTTGTATTACGTTACAAGATAAAGTAAAAAAACGAATTGCAACGTTTAGTAGCGACACATTTACTTAGTGTTACAAGCCCAAATATTGCATTATATCGTTATATATATATATATATATATATATATATATATATATATATATATATATATATATATATCGTTATATATATATATCGTTATATATATATATATATATATATATATATATATATATATATATATATATATACATATATATATATATATATATATATATATATATATATATATATATTGAACGTATATATATTGAACGTATATATATATATATATGTGTGTGTGAGTGCGTGCGTGCGTGCGTGCGTGCGTGCGTGTGTGCGTGCGTGTGTGTGTGTGTTGAACGCCAGAGACCGTCAGATTTATTTAGAGCCGTTCATTTTGGAAGGACTATAAATTTTGTATCGGAAATCCACTCGTTTACTTTGTAAAAGCGGCGTCACTTCATAAAGTCCACCATCCACTGCGCTTTTTCTGCCAGACGAGGTGCACCGTCAGCTGCGCATGTGTGATGCCGAGTTCCTCTTCACGACTTCCGGTCTCGCCCACACTGCCCTGCAAGCTGCACGCGGCACGCGAGCCAAGGTAGTCACTTGAAATATATCATCATCAGTCTGGTTTGTCGTTTCGAAGCATACAAAAACCGAATAATCCCACGGGGCTAGTGACGTTACTTTACAACCATAAAAACGCTGTTATTAAATATCTTGGTTTCGCTGACCTATGGGTGTCATTGTTCTATTGGTCTAAGGAAGCCTTTCTTCTTTTTATCTAACTATTTGGTTGTTCCAAATAACAGAATAATATTTCCTTTATTCGATAGTTTTCATAACGTAAGATTGAACATAAAAAGAGCAAGAGAATGAATTGATCTTATTAGGTATGACATAATTGCAAGACCAAATCGGTGTTATGAAATCGTAACACCATCTTTGTATTGCATATTAGATCATCCGTTTCTAAACAGCATTTTGTTCCTAAAACTTAGCTCAATATTGTCAAATGTGCTATCTCTGTAGCTGCACCAACAACCTGGAATCAACTGCTTATTACAATAAAAATTGTTTAGACTATAGCCAACTTTCGCAAAAAACTCAAAACATATTTGTTTGAAATGTTTCCTTCGTATATTTTCGGTGGTTCCATGCTCCAATGACGACTTTTGCCTGTCCTTGTTCGATTACGCCAAAGGATTTTGTTTGTTGCGCTTCTGATCTTGAATTGTCAAGGCCATAGGCGCCATGGAAGTGTAACAAATATAATTATTACTATATTCCATACGTGAGAATAAGACCTACGTTGTTTAATCAACATTGCTATCAGTAGAAACATATTTCCGCCTTCGCCTCCGATAGAGTTAGTTTTGAACAGGACAAAGTTTAAACAAAATTTAACCATCCATTTATAATTTTTGTAACCCATTTGAACTTTTGACCAATAACCTAGGCAAGTTGTGCAATGTAAATCCCAAAGCAGATACGTTTGCTGAATTTAATATAATGGCGACCATAACCACCACTTCCCTCTGTATAGCACGTGTATTCAATGGGCGAGAGTCCCGGATGTCAGTCGCTTGCCACATTAACAAAGACCGGCTACCTGCTTCCGGCCACCGACAACGACGATCGCCACCTGGAAGTAAACCCAAGCACTGACACAGCCATCATTCTCTTTTCAAGCGGAACAACGGGTTCGTCTAAGGGAGTGGAGCTGACCCATTACAACTTTGTCGCTATCATGCTTTTATTGAGGTTGGTACTTGTATTTTTCTGTATACGTTTGTTTATTTATCATAGGAATTATATTTAATTTGCTATATATATATATATATATATATATATATATATATATATATATATATATATATATATATATATATATATATATATATATATATATATATAAAATTTCACAGCCATTGAATGATTGGATAAGTTTGCAACTTCAACAAAATGGAACCAACGTTACGTGGTGTGGTCTTGACGTCACTACGTAAAATCTCAACAATATCAAAGGCGCTACTTAATGAGTAAAAGCCACACCAGTGGCATGCATGTTAACGCATTAAAATAAAGCTAGTGCTATGTGGGGTTGATCCCCCATCGCTCTCTATATATATATCTCTCTCTCTCGCTCTCTCTCGCTCTCTCTCTCTCTCGCTCTCTCTCGCTCTCTCTCGCTCTCTCTTTTTCTCTCTTAGTATCTAACACCTTCACTCTCTCTCTTTACCCTTCACCCCCATTCTCTCTCTCCACCCCTCTCCTAGAGCTAAACAACATGAAGACGTAACACGTGTTAGTATAACGCTGTTTGTTGATCTAACATGAGTTGTCACCAATGACGTGTTTGTTTCTCGCAGTCACCCGGCCTTGAGCACGCACACAACTAACCACTCGGTGGTCTTCCAACCTTTGGCTCACGTCTTCGGTCTGTACCTCGTCATACTGGCCCTGCGCCTCGGCCGGACTGTCCACCTACTGCCGAGGTTTCAACTTGACGTCTACCTCGACGTCGTCTCCAAGTTCAAGGTGATCACTCGGTGTCAATCCTATCTAGTTGCACGCCTGATAATACGAAAAGCACATATTTCTTTGCGTAAAACTATGTGTTGTTTATTGAATAAGTATGCTCTCATTTAAACGATTAACAACTGTTGACCTAATATAGTCCGCAGCCAGATGTCGTGTAATTTTTCCATCCGGGTAATTTGTTCATTTTTACATCCGGGTAATCGATGTATCCAGCACGTCACGCTTTGCTTACGGCACAATCATTATGCGCGAGACTTACGTCAAGCTTTGTCTTAACCAAACAATAGGGCCCGTAAGTGAGTCACGATACATGGCGAGACTCCGCGCGATTGGAGCTGATTTGGGGACTGGTCATTAGAATAATATTCGATGGATGACAGTAGTAACTGCCGACTGATGAATATTAGGAAAATCAGGACATAAATATCTTGTGTTATACCTTTCTTATCTTAAATGTCCGATTTAATATTGAGTTTACCACACTATCATAGGCATAGCGATTTATGTAGTGCAGATAATAGACACTCCCCAAATATTTAAGCCATGTGTGGTTTTTTTTTACGGGTTTTGCATTTTACATAGCTGTACGTTGTGGTTTCGATAAGCACTTATATCTGACAAGTTGTCTAAATGCACATAATCATAACGCATGTATGCGTTTGCCTCAAACAGGTTGTATTGCGCGAAAAATGGCACTTTTCAGTATGTATTAGTCAAGATCGCCAAACACAAGTACAAGCCGGCGTTGCCATGGCAACCATCGTAATAATCGATTAAAATTCATGATTTCCGTGAGTATTGTCACCGGCAAAGTGTTCCACTGCTTCTGCTTGTAATAATCCTTCGGACAGTGTAACTGAAATAATTAGACTGGAACAGTTCGATTATTACAACCAAAAACAAAACGAAGTCCTATACGTTAACATGGAGAATATGGACTTTCTGCCCTCAACTGCCCCCAGCCTCGTTTTCGCGCGCGAGACTTACACGCCCTATTTAATAATGGTAAATTGCATTACTACTGCGAGATATATCACATCCTATAGCAAACATTTCTGCACACATTTGACACACAACTTTCCCTATGGTTTTGTCATACAGATAATCTTCGGAAACTAGAATCTCAACAAAATATACGATGAAATGCACGTTTTTGGGCAGCCATTTTGTTGATCGCTTCAAGGAGTTTGGTTAGCAAACTGGATACATCAATTTACTGGTACATCTCCGTTGTGCCGTAGCATACTAACTTACTAAGACAGTAATATGAGTAATTAGTGTCTTGTTTTTGATAACTTATTTTCTACGCGAAACCATGTACTATTCACATACCAGCAGCCGAACTGCACGCCAATCCCCGGGTGGCTGTGGAATTAGTAACAGTTTAACTGTAGCTCAATGTCACTTTATTGGTTCTTTTTAATATCCGTCCGGAAATCGCCGTCAGATCGAGACGTTGTGCATGGTGCCCCCTGTCGCCGTGATGCTGGCGAAGAGTGAGCTCGTTGACCGCTACGACTTGTCTTGTGTCCGCTACATCAACTGCGGATCGGCGCCTCTCAGCTCTGGCATCGAAGCGGCCATCAAGCGACGGCTAGGTGCCGGACTCTACATAGGTCAAGGTGAGCCTATTGTCTTGCGCTTATAGCCCGCAAATTCACGTTATTGCCTTACTGCTTGGGTTTTTGTCTGTTGAAATCACAAGAAAGGTCGCCATCTTGTCTTGGTATTAATATAATATAATAACTTTATTGTCCAATTCATAGAGTGGAAATACATTTTGCACTTTGGAGGTTGCATGAAAACACAAAATTTAAGTCACGTAGTAACGCATGTATACAGTAAAATCAAGCATGTAAATATGTAAACGTTAGCTATAAATATAATATCTATTGGAATAAATAAATATACTAAAACAATATGACAATATTATAATAATATTAATTAATTACTAAAGATGATAAAACAACATTGCATTGGCAGCGGTAGAGAATGTGGTAGTTCAAGGATTATTTTTGTGTGGCTGATTCAGATACTTGATGGAGGATAGAATGAAGGATTTAGGGGCTCGCTGGTTTTTTACTGTTGGCATTCTGTACCTCCTTCCAGAGGGGAGAAGGAAGGTCGTAATGGGCATGTAAGAAGTAGGTGGGGTCAGATAAGATTTTGGTTGCCATTTGCTGTTTTCTTGACTTGTACAAAGACTGGTATCGGGTGTACAGCATAGTGATTTTGTGTTTAGTTTTTCTCTGTTTTTGACTGAGAGATTTCCCCACCAGCAAACAAGACCGAACATCATAACACTTTTTTACAAATGAATCGTGGAACACAAATAAAATGTTTCTGTCTATATGCAAGGCATTTGGCCTTTCTTATATAGATTCATTGCATTATTATCCCACCTTAGTTTTTCCTCGATTGTTGTACCCAGATATGTGTAGGAATGCACACTTTCTATGTGTTGCCCATTGATGTTGACAGGGGTGGGGTGATGTACACCTGATTGAAAGTCTATTACAAGTTCCTTGGTTTTGATAACATTTAACTCAAGGTTTTTGGCCACACAGCATGACACAAAGTGATCTATATCACTTCTGTAATCAGTTTCGTCGTCAGACAGCAGACCGACAAGAGCAGTATTGTCTGCATACTTGAAGTAGTGATTGTTTGAATATGCACTTCTGCATAAATTAGTGAACAGGGTATTCCCAAATGGCGACAGTAGGCCTACACACCCCTGAGGAGTTCCGGTGGAGTAACAAATACTCCAGAAAAGTAACTAAGTAAAAGTAAAGATAACCTCTCAAAAACTACTTAACTAAAAGTACCGCTCTAAACAAAAACTACTTAAGTAACAAGTATACAAGTAGTGAGTCGATTGCAATTTGCAAGCCATTGACTTTTCGATGTCACGTGATGTCAACACGGTCGATGTGCCGGTCTTACCGAAACGCCGATGTGCGAAGCAGGAGTGGCAGCATGGAAGTGCGACTGATAATTGATGACGGCACAAAACAAACAATGTCTTGCACTATATTTGCTCTTTATTTGACCTTAGTCCAACAAACTCTTAATAGGTTTTAACAGACGCTTATATAATAGATCAGCATGAAACACGAGTGATGTCATAGTGTCGGCCCGAGCGCAAAAGAAACAACGGCTACACAGTCAGCTAGGGTCGAGGGTCGATACAGTGCCACACGGACGCGCGTCAATCCGAATTCGTTGCAGTTATAAACTTGGTAAACATGTAATCCGAAAATAAATTGGTGATAGACTGTAGTAACGCAACATTTAGAAGTAAAACGTAAGAAAGTAAATCAAAAAAGTACATCGTTATAAACAGTAAAGGTGATTCCCCAAAAATGTAGTATATTTAGTATATTTCAAATTAAACTACTAATCTAACGTAGTACATGTACTTCGTTACATCCCACCACTGGAGCAGGGGCACCCCCCCCCCCGATGGGACCAAATGCGCGCACATCTCGCTCAATCTCGGACGTCTCGTTGTTTAGTGCGGTATCTGTTTTAAGTGTTTATGCCATCCGTGGGAGGGCGCTTTGTGTTGAAGAACCCCATCTCGGATGTGTTAGTTCTGGCATTAAGGATTACGTTCTGACGAATAAATGAAAAGCAAGAGCAGTTTGTTTTGTATGACAGACAGCAACGCGCCTAAGCTGTAATCCTAATACAACCACTCATTTTACGCATTTCTGTCCTGCGCGACCTACTTGGTTTTTACTTCTAAAAAGCGCCACTCCGAATAGTTTTATATACCCTACCATGCTCAATGTCATTTATTTTGCAGGCCAAAGTATTCTTCGACGTTGCCACGCAAGTCCTACGATAGTTATTACGTAATGGTAATTGTTACGTAATGAGGTACCACAATAACTAATCCGATAGAGGGCGTTCTGACACAAATAGGGTCTTTGTGCCGTCTTTTACGTATTCTTGACGTGTGTAAAATGCAGCACCACTTTGCAAACATTTTGTGGAACGCTTGTTTAAATCATCCTACAATCAGCTGTTGAATTCGCATAACTCCGAAGCCTCACATAGCTAAATATGGATACAGTCTGAAATGTCCGTCAATGTGAAGGTATAAGATGTAAAATAATGAACATTTACAACCGATGCAACGTCGACTGGTGGCCCGACGACAGGTTTGCTGGCTCGATGCCGGAAAGGATGTTTAAAATCATCTATAGCTCGCCGTATGCATCACACGAGACTGCCACGTCTTCACACATAGCTAAATATTGATATCGTATAACATGTCCGTCAATATGAAAGCATAATGTCTACATTAATGTACATTTCCAGTCGATGAAACGTCGCGGGACGTTCGATTGAATTCAGTGCTAAGATGGCGTTGTTTTAGCTGTTCTGTCTATTGAACATACGGCATGCTGTTCTGTCTATTGACCACACATACGGCATGCCCACATACAAATTATCGCTGGCTACGCGTCTGCACGGTAAATAGCTAATTGAGGATGATTTAAACAAGCGTTCAGCAAAACATGGAAACAAATCCACGTTAGTTGCTGGAGGCGCTGATACACCACTAGGGTCTAGTTGCGTATTAGCGCCTCTAGCGAATAACGTGGATTTGTGGAAACTCATTGTTTCGATTATTGTGTACGTGGTAATATGATCAAACGTCAACGTAAACACCGCAAATTAATGATAAGCTTTTATTAAGGAAGATTTGTTTGTTTATTTAGGTAACTAAATTATGTATACTCGATATACCAACACATTTCCCATATATTTGCCACCAAAGTAATACTACTTCATCCTTATTCATTCATTCATTCATCTTAAAACCACATCAGTATCTCATACGGTGAAATTATTGTTGCTGCTGCGTATTTACGAAGCGGGTTCCGTGTTCACTCTGCCGCCCCGTCTGTTGTTGCAGGCTACGGTCTTACGGAGGCGACTTCCGTGCTCACTCTGCCGCTCCGTCTGTTGTTGCAGGCTACGGTCTGAGTGAGACGAGTTCCGTGTTCACTCTGCCGCCCCGTCTGTTGTTGCAGGCTACGGTCTGAGTGAGACGAATTCCGTGTTCACTCTGCCGCCCCGTCTGTTGTTGCAGGCTACGGTCTGACAGAGAGGAGTTCCGTGCTCACTCTGCCGCCCCGTTTGTTGTTGCAGGATACGGTCTGACGGAGACAACTTCCGTGCTCACTCTGACGCCCAACCACAGGTACGGCGTCACGTTACCACCGGCCACAGTCGGTCCGCCACTTCCCGGCATGCAGCTGAAGGTCAGTCCGGCTGGACAGTAGACACGTTTGGTTGACATCATTTTATTTTGTTGAACGTATCCCTATTTAGATTTTTTCGCGGGTGTCACTGTTCAGGAAGGAAACTGCAAAGCGCTCCGACTGGATACTGTAGATTTAGATTTTATCTGAGACTGAAAACATCTTGTTTGACCTAAGACTTTAAACTGATATATCGCTGTCTTGTGGGAACAGTAGCGCATTAATTGGTCATTGGAAAATATTGTCTTAGTAATGTATTGCGTCACAACATCGGAAACTAATCATGCTTTTACATAATCAACCACCCCGACCCCGTCATTATTCAGGGTATATCACAACTCCATCATCCCCAGTTATGTTGTATCGTCACAGTAACGGAAACAGCACAGTATTTTCTTAACTAGTTATTTCGTTTCCTCTCCTTCCTACCTGTTGGAATGGGGTTTGGAAATTTTGCTGGTAACGCTATTTTTGGCAGGCGGCAACATTTCTCGAAACATTGGGTCTTGTGTTGTTGTTTGATTGATTGAAAGGTCGATTGTGTCAAGACCTGACCGACGGTAGAACACTTGCACAGTGCATAGATCAAGTGTTTTATAAACAATTACCACGGGTAATGTCGATTATATCTATATACGTAGGTGATTGACTTAACTACGGGTCGACCTCTCCCCCACCATGAGCGAGGCGAGATCTGTGCCCGGGGACCGCATATAATGAAAGGCTACTTGAAGAATGTCAAGGCGACCCGAGACATGATCGACCCGGAGGGTTGGCTACATACGGGTAGGCACGTCACGCATGCACGCCCACGCGCACCCGTCACATCCGTCTGTGCCAAAACACACAATCGCAAAATGCACGCACAAATGTACGCATACGGACGGACGCGCGATACAACAGTATTCGATTTAACTTATTCATCAATTATTGGATTTGATCACCATACTGAACCGAGCGACTCATTCTGGCCTGTGTTACAATCTATAGTGCGTCGTAGCAAACAAAATGGCGCCTCACCTCCGTTTAACTTCACCAACAATGTTGACAATGTGAATTATTATATAGGTTATATAATGTAAATTTAATTATTACTGCTGCATGTCATGTCATAGACCAAACATACCCGCGTACATAGTACACTTCAATAACTTTGTAGTTTGTTTTGTCTTACGGAAATACTTATGGGTTCGAAATTCCAACAAAATATACGAAGGATACACGAGCACGCCATGTGTTCAGCATCCATTCCTTGAGGGTTTAACGGAGTCTCTGCTAGGCAACAGGTCACATGATTTATAGGTTAGTTATCTCTTTTGCAGGAGACATCGGTTATTACGACGAAGACGGATATTTCTTCGTGATTGACCGACTGAAGGAACTCATGAAATATAACTCTTACCAGGCAAGGTTATTTCGTTGTTGTTGTCTTTGTCGCAATCTGTAAAAGTGTTTTTGTTTTTGCGGCTGTTGCTGTTGTTGCTGTTGCTGCTGCTTCTGATAATGATGATGATGATGATGATGATGATGATGATGATGATGATGATGATGATGATGATGATGATGAGATGATGATGCTGTTATTGTTGCAGATGATGACGATGATGATGTTTGTATTGTTTCTGTTCTGTTTTTGCAACTTCAGTTGTTGCTTTGCCTATAGGCCGCGCAAGTCTCGTTTGTCACCACAACAATTATTGTAATATAAGTTATTATTTTCAAATTGTTTGCATATTTCAGCAATTTTGATGTTGCATAAATGTGTATTTTATTCGTGTGGGGCTAAACAATGCTGCCACCTCACGGATACTGGTTAATCCTGACGTAATTGTTATTTTATAAACAACTGTAAATTTGAATTTTTACATATTTTTGTGTTAATATAACTTCAACGTTGAATACTTTTCATAGGATATGTTATCTTGTGAAAGTATATCCTTATTTTAATTTTTATTTCATAGTTGGCCTGAGAGCCAATCAACGTCTCTACCCTAATCTGGTGTAAGGCCGCCCGCGGGTAACATATACAGAGCGTTACTTTCCCCAGGCAGAGTTGAGGTGCTTAAAAGTGCTGCCACCTCACGGACCCTGGGTAACCGAGGCTAGTGCATGCCCCACTGCATGTCGACAAACAACATCTTCGTCACGTGCACACACCACGCCGTCGGCGATGTTTCAGGTGGTGCCGTCCGAGCTGGAGGCCGTCTTACTCACCCACCGTGACGTCGTCGACGCCGGGGTGTTCGGTCTACCCGACCCACAGGCCGGGCAGTTACCGACCGCGCTCGTGGTCCGTGCGCCAGGCGCCACGGCAACGGAGAAGGACATCCAGGACTACGTCAAAGGTTCTACTAGTTGTCTTCAGCCGATAGCATTCAGCCCTGTCTCGTGTTCTTGTCAGTCGTGACGTTATGGCTAATCTATAGCAGATGGCATGCGGCATAGAAATATAGCGTATCGATTATAGTGTTTAACGTGTTCTTTTGACAGCGGTTTGTGTAAAGGTAAGTTCTTATATAGCGCAGTATCCAATCCTCAGGCTTGCTCAAAGCGCTTCTGGCACTTTACAGGCAGAACTGTTCAGTCAAACACCATCTCGGCTTCTCTGGGAAGCGTCCAGCCACGCTGCAATTAATGCGCGACGACAATTCGTACACAAATGTCCACCTATGTCTATAGCCAGATACTCGTTAATACAGCTGAGTGAACTGGAACAATGTAAAGTGAAAAAACGTGTCCAATGTTTTACACGACAATACAAGCTTGATTTGAACCCTGGTTCCCTTAATCGAAATCCAAAGGTAATATTAGACACGTAAACAATAACAAAATCGAGTTTAATTGTGTTTACATGTCAACACAAACCGCTGTCAGAAGAACACCACATCGATGGTTACGTCCCATGTTGAGTAGTGATTCACGGGGGTCGGAACGTTACGAATATTAGGTGCTGGAGCTGGCCAAACTATCAAGTGCATCCTTCCGGAAGATCACGAAGCACCCCCTAATGCCCCCCGCTCGAGGTTAATCAAAAGCCATATCCACAGCAACTTAGGTCCACTCACACACGACCACAATATACTGAAGTCTACTTGTCATCCATGGTGACCACAACTTTATCTGCCAAATCCCCATAATCAAATGTCCAGTAATACCATAAGTTTTATTACAAAAACAAAACAAAAAAATATATCCGAGATGAAATCGTATACATGTAAATTATACTCCCGCTTATGTTTAAGTGTTTGAATGTAAAATGTACTCTAGTTTATGGTAAAAGACCCGGTCCAATTCCGACCAGCAATCAGTGTCCACTCTGTATCTCATATCGTGTGACGTCATCTGTTCTCTACAGATAAGGTGGCGTCCTACAAGCGACTGCGAGGCGGGGTCTTCTTCGTGGCGAGCGTGCCCCGTACGGCGACGGGCAAAGTGATACGACGGGCCATGAGGTCCACGTTGTCTGCCAAGTCACATTTATAACGGTTGATACGACGGACCATGATATCGTACTTACCTGCCAAGTCAAACCTATAACAGTTGCTACGACGTGCCACGGGGTCCAAGATATCTGCTACCTGATACAACAGACCATGAGGTCCAAGTTGTCTTCTACCTGATACAACAGACCATGAGGTCCAAGTTGTCTTCTACCTTATACAACAGGCCATGAGGTCCAAGTTGTCTTCTACCTTATACAACAGACCATGAGGTCCAAGTTGTCTTCTACCTTATACAACAGGCCATGAGGTCCAAGTTGTCTTCTACCTTATACAACAGACCATGAGGTCCAAGTTGTCTTCTACCTTATACAACAGGCCATGAGGTCCAAGTTGCTTTCTACCTGATACAACAGGCCATGAGGTCCAAGTTGCTTTCTACCTGATACAACAGGCCATGAGGTCCAAGTTGTCTACTACCTGATACAACAGGCCATGAGGTCCAAGTTGTCTGCTACCTGATACAACAGGCCATGAGGTCCAAGTTGTCTACTACCTGATACAACAGGCCATGAGGTCCAAGTTGTCTGCTACCTGATACAACAGGCCACGAGGTCCAAGTTGTCTACTACCTGATACAACAGGCCATGAGGTCCAAGTTGTCTACTACCTGATACAACAGGCCACGAGGTCCAAGTTGTCTTCTACCTGATACAACAGGCCATGAGGTCCAAGTTGTCTACTACCTGATACAACAGGCCATGAGGTCCAAGTTGTCTGCTACCTGATACAACAGGCCATGAGGTCCAAGTTGTCTTCTACCTGATACAACAGGCCATGAGGTCCAAGTTGTCTTCTACCTGATACAACAGGCCATGAGGTCCAAGTTGTCTACTACCTGATACAACAGGCCATGAGGTCCAAGTTGTCTACTACCTGATACAACAGGCCATGAGGTCCAAGTTGTCTGCTACCTGATACAACAGGCCATGAGGTCCAAGTTGTCTTCTACCTGATACAACAGGCCACGAGGTCCAAGTTGTCTTCTACCTGATACAACAGGCCATGAGGTCCAAGTTGTCTTCTACCTGATACAACAGGCCACGAGGTCCAAGTTGTCTTCTACCTGATACAACAGGCCATGAGGTCCAAGTTGTCTTCTACCTGATACAACAGGCCACGAGGTCCAAGTTGTCTACTACCTGATACAACAGGCCATGAGGTCCAAGTTGTCTGCTACCTGATACAACAGGCCATGAGGTCCAAGTTGTCTTCTACCTGATACAACAGGCCACGAGGTCCAAGTTGTCTTCTACCTGATACAACAGGCCATGAGGTCCAAGTTGTCTTCTACCTGATACAACAGGCCACGAGGTCCAAGTTGTCTACTACCTGATACAACAGGCCATGAGGTCCAAGTTGTCTGCTACCTGATACAACAGGCCATGAGGTCCAAGTTGTCTGCTACCTGATACAACAGGCCATGAGGTCCAAGTTGTCTACTACCTGATACAACAGGCCATGAGGTCCAAGTTGTCTGCTACCTGATACAACAGACCATGAGGTCCAAGTTGTCTACTACCTTATACAACAGGCCATGAGGTCCAAGTTATCTGTCAAGTCAAGCTTACAACGGCCGCATTTCGCGCTGCAACGCCTCACTGTTTGAAACTCACGTCGAATACTGATGATTACTTGGTGCAGTACTTAGAACAATACAACTAGCTTCCTCGTGGTAGCACCGGAGTCCGATGATTTGACCACTCTAAAACGGGTACATAAATATCTTACCTACATAATATGCGTGGTGTTTTAATAATGTGTTATATTTTAATTATTTACTAGTGAAAGTGTATGTTTGTATGTATATATGTAGATATGTATGAGTGTATGACTGTATATGTCTGTATATGTAAGTATATATGTATGTATGTATGTATGTATGTATGTATGTATGTATGTATGTATGTATGTATGTATGTATGTATGTATGTATGTATATATGTAGGTATGTATGTAGGTATGTATGTATGTATGTATGTATGTATGTATGTATGTATGTATGCATGTATGTATGCATGGATGTATATATGTATGTGTGCAACATGCATGTATGTATATATGTATGTATATATGTATGTATGTATGTATGTATGTATGTATGTATGTATGTATGTATGTATGTATGTATGTATGTATGTATGTATGTATGTATGTATGTGTCATGTACAAGTGTATTCCATTATATGCGTGCGTACTTATGTGTTTATGTATGAATGCATGTATGCGTATAATTGTGTACATATGAATGTTTACACACGTGTAAGTATATACGTACGTACATGTGTCTGTATGTATGCATGCATGCATGCATGTATGGTTGAAACTACCGAAAACGTCTCCAGTAGGTTTTTTAAATTAAATAGAAAAAATTACATTGCAATATATTTGAAAATATTTGTTTCCATGTGAAAGTATACATGTTAAACTTCATGGAACAATCATTCTTCTAATCCAATCTATCCTTGTTTTAGTGCACCAACCACCTGTTAAACCATGATGAGTTTCCATCTTTTTTCCATGTATACTACGTTATCCGCCACATTGTCGTACTAAATATGCGTGGATATACCGAAAAATAATAATTAATAAATGAAAAATGCGCGTAATGGAAGCTGATATCATGGCTATGAAGTATGTCGAACTGATTCAGGTTCAGATTATTTTTAATATGAGATTTCCTTTTTTTTTACAAAATGTGAGCTTATTTGGAAGGAAGGCGAGAAATGTGTAGTTGCAAAAGTTGTCCGTTTTCTAAAAGCCACAATTATTGAATCAAGTAGGCAATGTAAATTCTTTTGGTATGCTGTCTTGCATTGGGATCTTGTCTTCAAATGCATCACAATAGTCATCGTCTCGACAAACTATATGGTAGTTGGCGTAACTTCCCCAAAGGACGTCCGTGGATAACGTAGAATACAAACATTTCTGTTTTGTTTATGCACAATATAGATACGCCTTACATATGTAATATATTGAAAACTTAATGGATTTTGGGGATAGTTAGCGTCGGGGGACCAATGATCGACCGTTTTTGAGTAGTTTTCCGCGTTTTATTCGCCTTTGATGTAAAGTTACGAAATTAAAATTATTCTCTATTCAAAGCATATTAATTGACGATTTCTACACACACAAAAATAGTTTGATACAATTTGGTGACAAAATACCGGCAGTGATTACCTTCTCACCCAATAGGTCATAGGGGGGTCCCTAATGATCGACCGTTCGCGTTCAGCACATAAACTTGAGTATAGATGTGTCATACAACATGGATGCGCCCATGGGCATGACATCAGTTTGCGTGTTTGTTTACACATATACAATTACGTTAGTACAGTAACAGTCAACACGAAATGTATTGCATTGGTGAAACGGTCGATCATTAGGGACTCTGTCGATGAAAGGTACCCACACGCTAAATACATAATACCTTGATATGATTGTTATTAAAATGGTTCAGACATTTGTGTTAAATACATGCGTAATGAATGAAATTAAGCAACTAAATCGTGATAGTGTATTCATTCAATCCTCAACAATGATACAATGCACAATGTATGATATAACTAAACTTTTATTTTGACATCGAGGGCATTTATGGAAACATCCACAACTGAAATGTCTTGATGAAGTAGCGTAATTATCATGACAAATTAAAGTGTACATTGCAGCATGTGGATAACGTAGAATACATACGAATGTAATACATTTCTTATTATTGACCTATTGAAACATACCGTTAAATATAAGATTACCTGAACACATACTCAACATGTTGTAGTAAAGTATTGCAGCAGATATGTAACGTTTCATAGCACAGGTATACGTAATCATGTTTCAGCAATGACATTTGTTTCAGCAATTACATAATAATAATTATAGTAGCTTCTTTTGCGCCCATATCCTCGAAAATCAAGCTCAGTGGCGCGACAAAACCAGGGGATTAATCAATCTCATAATCGAAAGCAATGCGTGAGTCGTTAACGGATGGATGAAGAAGCTAGGAGGCTAAGGAGGATAGGCAGCATTAAAGAGATAGGTTTTTAGATGTCGGCGGAACGAAACTATATTACCTTGTGATTTGACACTGGCAGGAAGCGAATTCCACACCGTTGGTGCGGCAACCGAGAAAGCTCGGGTCCCGGCTTTCGTTTTCACCCGAGGGATATAAAGAGGGTTACTACTGGTTGAGCGTAGCTGTCTGGAATTTCTTGCTGGAGTTAGCATTGAATTTAGATATGCTGGTTGTGTAGATGAGAGTGCTTGATAGGATATTGTACACATTTTGAAAATGATGCGATAGTGCACAGGTAGCCAATGCAGTGATTTTAGAAGCGGCACTGAGCGAGAAAAACGAGGAGAACGCGTGACTACCGTTGCTAAACAATTTTGGACACGCTGAAGTTTTGCTATGTCCTTGTTTGCGGTATTGTAAAGGAGGGAATTGCAGTAGTCAAGTATGCTGCTTACTAGCGCTGTGGCGATGGTCTTAGCAACGGAAAGTGATAAAAACCGGCGGATACGGCGAATATCACGGATATGGTAAAAACAGCAACGGCATGTTTTAGAGATATGTTGTTTGAAATTGAAGTTTTCATCAAACGTTAGTCCGAGATTTAAAACTGAGGCGGCTGGTGTGATACTGTGACTCAGAATATGTGTGGGCAAAAAGCCATCGAGTTTTGCCCGCTGCGTTGAGGTACCAATGATGAGAAATTCGGTCTTACCTGCATTTAAGTTTAATTTACTATTTTTCATCCACAGGGAGACATCTTGGAGACAATCCCTGAGCTGGTTTAGTGAGCGACAAGTATCTGTTGAGGTCAGAGAAACATAGATTTGTGTGTCATCTGCATAAAGGTGGTGATCCAGGTTGTGACTCTGGATAACTGAGCTTAATGGTGTTATGTACAGAGTGAAAAGCAACGGACCCAAAACAGAACCCTGGGGGACACCACAAGAGGTGGGCAGCATGTCTGAGAAGCAGTTACCTATTTTAACGGCTTGCCGTCTGTCAGTAAGGTATGAAGTAAACCAGCTCAGGGCTGTGCCAGATATCCCGTACCACGTTGATAAGCGTGTAATGAGGATGTCGTGGTCAATGGTGTCGAAAGCGGCGGATAGGTCAAGCAGGGTCAGTGCAGTAACTTTGCCATTATCAATGTTAAGGTTTATGTCATTGTGTACTTTTAAAAAAAGAGCAGTTTCTGTTGAGTGAAATTGTTTATACGCGGACTGTAATGCGTTGGTTAAACCATTTATGTTGATGTGAGAACTAAGTCGATTTGCAACAACCTTTTTAAGTATTTTGGAAATGAAGGTAAGGTTGGAAATAGGCATGTAGCTGTTTAGTTCTTCTTTTGACAGAGTTGTCTTCTTAAGAATTGGGTTTACATGTGCACATATAAAGTCTTCAGGAAATAAGCCGGACCAGAGTGATGCATTTATTATGTCTGTTACTGGTTTAATTAAAACGTCAAGGCACGCTTTCAGTAGTATGGCCGGAAGTGGGTCAAGATCACAGGATTTACTTGGGGATGATGACATGATTATGTTTCTCACTTCAGTAGTTGTGGCCGGTTCAAACGATGTGAGTTGAGAATTTAGTTGTGGAGAGTCGGCATTTACAGTGTCTGAGGTGTGATCTGTGAATGTATAAGGCTGATTTTGTCTTTAAAATGACTCGAGAAAGAGTTACACAGTGACTTGATTGATGCATGGGTTGGTAGAGAAGGAGCAGGCCGCCTGTGTAAAATCTTATTTATGCATTTCCATAGCTGTTTTGGTGTAGCAGAGTTATTTGCTACCATATTTTTGTAATAATATGACTTTGCTTTTGACATTTGTCGGTTACATAGATGACATTGCCGTGTGTAGCGTGACCTGTCTAAGGATGAACGAGATTTACGCCAAACACGTTTCAGATAGCGACGGCGCCGTTTAGATTGGATTATTTCCGGGGTCTTCCAAGGAGCTGGCGGCTTTTGTGACACAGATTTGGATTTAGTGGGTGCATGTTTGTCAAGCAGTGTCTTCAGTATTTGACGGTACTGTTTGTATAGGTCTGATACATGTTCTTTAGGATGTGTGACAAGGTCGGATGTAATCATATCAGTCATAAATGATGCAATGTTGATACTGTGAATGGCTCTGTAGAACACGTTGTGTTTGGACACGGCAGGGGCTATAGGAACTTTAAGATCTGCAATTACTGTGTTATGATCCGATAAGCCATCTGCAACTGTGGATGTCTGAATGTGTTTACGTTATTGATAACATAGAATACAAAATAACGTTGTGTATTGTGGCAGCATTTTAACATTAAACAGGGATACAACTGTTGTCGTATATGACAGAAGAAATAGCAGTGGTCTGGTCATTCGTTGTTTCGCAAAATGAGTTTTGTTAACTTGGTTAACGTTGAATACAAATAACGTAGAATACAAGGTCGGATAACCACCTATCAGTCCAGGTAAGATACGATCTCAGCATCTAATGGACATTGCCTGAATACATGTTGTGACCTCCTTGTTGGAGCAGGAGGGGCTAATGTTGTCAAGTTGTCTTTACCAATTACCCATAGATCATCAGGACGTGGTCCTACTGCTACAACCCAAGACATTGCAAACATTTTATCAGCTGCTCGTTTCACAGCCCCATAACTTCCATCGTACGGTCCTTTACCACATTACTTTGCGCGGTTTCGAAGTATTGCCACGTCGCAGATTTGTCGAACATGCCCTCGTACAATTGACATCAGATGCACGATTGTGCTGTTCCTATACTGACTTGCTTGATCCAACCAAAGATGACCTTTATGATGCAACACTGCGTCATTTCATCTGACAGCACCGCAATGCTCTTATGTTTCAAAATGACAGCACCGCAAGACAAACATTCATTTGGTCCTTAGAGTAGTACACGCTGCTTATTTCCTCCAGAAAATGCTACCTAGGCTATGACTATGATGATGACAAACCGGCTACGTCATGTCCTGCTTGACTGCCCCGACTGAATGGAGGATGTTAAGTCCACCAAGGTCACAATAACGACCGTGACACACTTCAAACTACCCCATAATACTTTAGAGTCACGAGTGCACCGTTACGCCCACTGAAGCTGACACGCCTCGACTTGTGGAATTTTAAACAGACCTGCACGCGGCGTACACCAGGCGAGACGCCGTCGTATACTGATTGAACGGGAGCAAACAAGCGGACCATGAATGTCAGCAGTACACATATCGTGAGCAGTCCTTTTGGTGACGTGGACCTGCCAATTGTGGACCTGTACAGTTTTATTACGTCAGACGTGTGGCAGTACCCGGACAGAGAGGCCCTGGTAAGTGGACACGACGATGTCGTCCTTTGTGAGAGAATGCACCTATTCACCTTTTCATTTCGGACACTGTTCTGTTCTGGTGCTGCAGTGATGTAATTAGTCTCCGCTACGGCTGAATGCGGCCTCTACCCCACCTAGTACAACGGAGCAGCTTTGACGATAATTGGTTACTTCAGTGATTGGTTGCGTAACGCTTAGGTTTAAATAGAAATGACGCACTGTGTAAAGAACCACCGCTATAATTTTACAGCGTATAGAATTATCTATGTAGTGTAGAAAAGCGTTATTAAATGTATAGTTAATATGATAGTTAATATGCAGACACAAACAAGTTCGACATTCTAAAATATAATCTACTTATGCTTTCAGTAAACTTTCTTATAATCAACAAGATAGATTGGGTCAATACACCGACGTTCACCGACGATAAGCTAAAGCCGTATATCAGGATGCGATTAAGGTGGAATCACGCGCGGTCAATTGAGAGACTAAATAAAGTAAGATTGTGTGTGGTTAAGTGTTGACTCGAAAGGAGCGGCAGAATCTCCGCCGGACACGAAGTGTTTAGACTAAAGTAAAATTGGGTGAATAATCCGTCATCTTGAGAAAGCGGACGTCATTGGGACGCCATCTTGAGAAGACGGACGCCATTAGAGATTAGGATAGGGACTTTAAAAACGGAAGACAGACAAGCAGAGAGGGAGAGACGCAGAGAGACAGAGAGAGAGAGAGACAGAGAGAGACAGAGAGAGACAGAGAGAGACAGACAGAGAGAGACAGAGAGAGACAGAGAGAGAGAGAGAGAGAGAGAGAGAGAGAGAGACAGACAGAGAGAGAGAGAGAGAGAGACAGAGAGACAGAGAGACAGAGAGACAGAGAGACAGAGAGAGACAGAGAGAGAGAGAGAGAGAGAGAGACAGAGAGAGAGACAG
>OZ024862.1:26051512-26061512 GCA_964017155.1 Oasisia sp. SBJ-2009 | reverse complement strand
GGTGGTCCCTTCTATCTGGTGTCTATGCCACGGGAAGTAAAAGATCCCACACAGGGGGTAAATGTGTAACTAATTCTAGAGAAGAACTCCTGCGTTAGCCCAAGTTTGGGCTGTTTGGAGGAAACCACCTAAGAACTAAGAACCGCTTCACGGAGTTTGCTAAGCAACCTGGATACATCAATTTACTCGTTCATCTTCGGTGTGCCGTAGCATACTAACTTATTATGACAGCAATATGAGGAATTAGTGTCATGTTTTTGATAACTTATTTTCTACGTGAAACCATGTACTATTCACATACCAGCAGCCGAACTGCATGCCAATCCCTTGTAGCTCAATGTCGCTTTATTGATTCTGTTTAATACCCGTCCGGCACTCGTAAACCGCCAATCCCCGTCAGATCGAGACGTTGTGCGTGGTGCCCCCGATCGCCGTGATGCTGGCGAAGAGTGAGCTCGTTGACCGCTACGACTTGTCTTGTGTCCGCTACATCACCTGCGGATCGGCGCCTCTCAGCTCTGACGTCGAAGTGGCGATTAAACGACGGCTAGGTCCCGGACTCTACATAGGTCAAGGTGAGCCTATTGTCTTGCGCTTATAGACATATTCACGTCATTGCCTTACTGCTTGTTTTTTTGTCTGTTGAAATCACAAGAAAGGTCGCCATCTTGTCTTGGCATTATCGGAGTTATTATTAGAAGAAGAAGAAGTAGATTGCAATTTTAAAGCCACTGACGTGCCATTGACGCGCATCAATCCGAATTCGCTGTAGTTCCAAACTTGGTAAACATGTAATCCGAAAATTGGTGATAGACTGTAGTAACGAAAAATTTAGAAGTAAAATGTAACAAAGTAAACAAAAAAGTACTTCGTTAAAAGTAAAGGTGTTTCCCAAAAATTTACTTCGTTAAAAGTATATTCCAAAAATTAAGCTACTATTGTAACGTAGTAAATGTACTTCGTTACATCCCACCACTGGAGCAGGGCCGCCCCCCCCCCCGATGGGACCAAACACGCGCATATCTCGCGCAATCTCGGACGTCTCGTGGCTTAGTGCGGTATCTGTTTTAAGTTTTTATACCATCCGTGGGAGGACGCTGTGTGTCAAAGAACCCCAGCTCGGATGTGTTACCGCGGGTAGTAAGGATTGCGTTTTGACGTCACGGATAAATTAAAAGCAAGAGCAGTTTGTTTTGTATGAGAGACAGCAATGCGCCTAAGCTGTAATCCTAAAACAACCACTAATTTTACGTATTTCTGTCATGTGCGACCTATTTCGTTTTTATATTTTTGTTCTAAAATGTGCAACTCCTCCGAATAGTCTTATGTACACTACTATGCTCGATGTCATTTATTTTGCAGGCAAAAGTATTCTTCGACGTTGCCAGGTAACTCCTGTGATAGTTATTACGTAATTGTAATTGTTACGTAATTGTTTCGATTCTGGTGTACATGGTAGTTACGTCAACGTAAGCAGCGCAAATTAATGACAAGCTTTGATTAAGGAAGTTTTTTTGTTTATATATGTAACTAAATTATGTAAATTCGATATACCAACACATTCCCCATATATTTGCCACGAAAGTTATGCTAGTTCATCGTTATTCATTAATTCATCTTACAACCATATCAGTATCTCATACGGTGAAATTATTTTTGCTGCTGCGAATTTACGAAACGCGTTCCGTGTACACTCTGTTGTTGTAAGCTACGGTCTGACGGAGACGAGTTCAGTGTTCACTCTGTCGCCCCGTCTGTTGTTGTAGGCTATGGTCTGACGGAGACGAGTTATGTGCTCACTCTGCCGCCCCGTCTGTTGTTGCAGGCTACGGTCTGACGGAGACGACTTCCGTGCTCACTCTGACGCCCAACCACAGGTACGGCGTCACGTTACCACCGGCCACCGTCGGTCCGCCACTTCCCGGCACGCAGATGAAGGTCAGTCCGGCTGGACAGTAGACACGTTTGGTTGACATCATTTTATGTTGTTGAACGTTTACCTGTTTTCATTCATTTTTTCGCGGGTGTCACTGTTCAGGAAGTAACCTGTAAACCGCTCCGACTGGATACTGTAGATTTACATTTTATCTGAGAATAAAAACGTCTTATTGACCTAAGACATTAAACTGACATATGTGGGAACAGTAGCGTATTTGGGGGCAGTTGTCTTTGGAAAATATTGTTTTAATAATGCATTGAGTCACAACATCGCAAAATAATCATGCTTCTATTTACTCAAACACCCCCCGCCCCCCACACCCCCCGCCCCCCACGCCTCCCGCCCCCCACGCCTCCCGCCCCCCACGCCTCCCGCCCCCCACACCCCCCGGCCCCCACGCCTCCCCGCCCCCGCTAGATACGTAACTATTTATCACTATATATCACCACTCCATCATCCCCAGTAATGTTTTATCGTCACAGTATCGGAAACTGCACTGTAATTTTTAACTAGTTATTTTGTTTCTTCCCCTTCCTATCTGTTGGAATATGGTTTGGAAATTGTGCTGGTAACGTCAGTTTTGGCAGGCGGCAACATTTCTCGAAACATTGGGTCTTGTGCTGTTGTTTGATTGATTGAAAGGTCGATTGTGTCAAAACCTGACCGACGGTAGAACAGTTGCATAGTGTATAGATCAAGTGTATAAACAATTACCACCGGGTAATGTCGATTATATCTATATGTGTAGGTGATTGATTTAACTACGGGTCGACCTCTCCCCCACCATGAGCGAGGCGAGATCTGTGCCCGGGGACCGCATATAATGAAAGGCTACTTGAAGAATGACAAGGCGACCCGAGACATGATCGACCCGGAAGGCTGGCTACATACGGGTAGGCACGTCACGCATGCACGCACGCACGCACGCACACACACACACACACACACACACACACACACACACACACACACACACACACACACACACATCACATCCGTCTGTGCCAAAACACACAATCGCACAATGCACGCACAACGGACGGACGCGCGATACAACAGTATTCGATTTAACTTATTCATCAATTATTGGAGTTGAACACCATACTGAACCGAGCGACTCATTCTGGCCTGTGTTACAATCTATAGTGCGCCGTAGCAAACAAAATGGCGCCTGACCTCCGTTTAACTTCACCAACAATGTTGACAATGTGAATTATTATATAGGTTATATAATGTAAATTAAATTACTACTGCTGCGTGACATGTCATAGACCAAACATATCCGCGTACATAGTATACACTTGAACAACTTTTTACTATTGTAGTATGTTTTGTCTTAAGGAAATACTTATGGGTTCGAAATTCCAACAAAATATACGAAGGAATACACGAACACGCCGTGTTTCCAGTAACCATTCCTTGAGGGTTTAACGGAGTCTCTGCTAGACAACAGGTCACATCATTGTTAGGTTAGTTATCTCTTTTCCAGGAGACATCGGTTATTACGACGAAGATGGATATTTCTTCGTGATTGACCGACTGAAGGAACTCATGAAATATAACTCTTACCAGGCAAGGTTTTTCGTTGTTGTTGTCTTTGTCGCAGCCTGTAAAAGTGTTTTATTGTTGTTTTTGTTGCTGTTGGATGATGTTGCTGGTATTGTTTCTGTTCTGTTTTTGCTACTTCAGTTGTTGCTTTGCCTATAGGTCGCGCAAGTCTCGTTTGCCACCACAACAATTATTGTGTTGATGGTATTTTGCCATTTTCATACATGTTCCGGTCCCAGACCCCAGATTAGGGTAGAGGCGTAATCTCGCTTAACCGAGAAGACAGTCTGGTTACTTAGTCGGCTTTTGTTTGTTTATCCGCGTGATCTATACAATGCTGCCACCTCACGGATACTGTGATACAAATGCAACTTTGTTTTTCTATTTATTTTGTGTTAATATAAGTTTAATTTTGAATAGTTTTTTTGTAATACAGCATTATTTGATAAAAAGATATCCTTATTTAATTTGTACGCTAACCGTGTGGGGCTAGACAATGCTGCCACCTTACGGCTACTGGTTAATCGTGCCGTAATTCTTATTTTATAAACAACTGCAAATTTGTATTTCTATTTATTTTGTGTTAATATAAGTTCAATGTTGAATACTTTTCATATGATATCATTATCTTGTAATTGTATATCGTTATTTTAATTTGTATTTCATAGTTGGCCTGAGAGCCAATCAGCGTCTCTACCCTAATCTGGGGTAAGGCCGCCCTGGCGGGTAACAAAATGCAGAACGTTACTTTCCCCAGGGAGAGTTGAGATGCTTAAAAGTGCTGCCACCTCACGGAGTCTGGGTAACCGAGGCTAGTGCATGCCCCACTGCATGTCGACAAACAACATCTTCGTCACGTGCACACACCACGCCGTCGGCGATGTTTCAGGTGGTGCCGTCCGAGCTAGAGGCCGTCTTACTCACCCACCCGGACGTCGTCGACGCCGGGGTGTTCGGTCTACCCGACCCACAGGCCGGGGAGCTACCGACCGCGCTCGTGGTCCGTGCGCCAGGCGCCACGGCGACGGAGAAGGACATCCAGGACTACGTCAAAGGTGCTACTAGTTGTGTTGTAGCTATGCTGGTATATGATGCGTCTACAATCGTAGCATGCGTGCTTTCAGTCAATCCATGGTGACCACAACATTATCTGCCAAATCCCCATAATCAAATGCCCAATAATACCAGAAGTTTTATTACAAAATTAAATAAATAACCGAGATGAAATCGTATAAATGTTAATTATAATCCATCTTATGTTTAAGTATTTGTGTGTAAAATATGCTCTAGCTTGTGGTGAAAAGACCCGGATCCATTCCGACCAGCAATCTGTGTCCACTCTCTATCTCATATCGTGTGACGTCATTTGTTCTCTACAGATAAGGTGGCGTCCTACAAGCGACTGCGAGGCGGGGTCTTCTTCGTGGCGAGCGTGCCCCGTACGGTGACGGGCAAAGTGATACGACGGGCCATGAGGTCCACGTTGTCTGCCAAGTCACACTTATAACGACTGATACGACGGACCATGATATCGTACTTACCTGCCAAGTCAAACTTATAACAGTTGCTACGACGTGCCACGGGGTCCAAGTTGTCTGCTACCTGAAACAACAGACCATGATGTCCAAGTTGTCTTCTACCTGGTACAACAGACCATGATGTCCAAGTTGTCTTCTGCCTGATACAACAGACCAAGAGGACCAAGTGTTCTGCCACGTCACACTTATAGCACTAGATACGATGATTCAAAGAGATCCAAGTTGTCTGTCTAGTCTAACTTATAACGGTTGATACGACGGGTCATAATATCCAAATTGTCTGCGAAATTGCACTTATAACTGCTGATACGACGGACCGTGATGACCAAGTTGTCTGCCAAGTCAAACGTAAAACGTCTAATGTGATGAACCATCCATGAGATTCAATTTCTTTGCCAAGTGAAATTTATAACGGCTGATTCGACGGGCCACAAGGTCCACGTCTTACCAAGTCAAACTGAACACGACTGATAAGAAGGGTCATGAAGTCCAAGTTGTCTGCCAGGTCAAACTAAAAAAAATTCCTACGACGGGCCATGAGGTTCCAGTTTTTGGCTAAGTCAAAAATAAAACTGCTGCTACGACGGGCCATGAGGTCCAAGTTTTCCGCCATACCATACTTTAAACTGCTGATACGACGGGCCATGAAGTCCAAGTTATCTGCCAAGTCAAGCTTATAACCGCCGTATTTCGCGATGCAACGCCTCACTGTTTAAAACTCACGTCGAAAACTGATGATTACTTAGTACAGTACTTAGAACAATACAACTAGCTTCCTCGTGGCAGCACCGGAGTCCGATTTGACCACTCTAAAACGGGTACATAAATGTCTTATCTACATAATTTGCGTGGTGTTTTAATAATGTGTTATATCTTAATTAGTTACTAGTGAAAGTGTATGTGTGTATGTATTGTATATATATGTAGGTATGTACGTATGTATGTGAGTATGTCTGTATATGTATGTATGTATGTATGTATGTATGTATGTATGTATGTATGTATGTATGTATGTATGTATGTAAGTATGTATGTATGTATGTATGTATGTATGTATGCATGCATGTATGTATGTGTGTATGTATGTATGTATGTATGTATGTATGTATGCATGCATGTATGCATGCATGTATGTATGTATGTATGTATGTATGTATGTATGTATGTATGTATGTACGTATGGGTGTATGTATGTATGCATGTGTGTATATATGTATGTATGTTTGCCATACGCATGTATGCATGCATGTATGTGTATGTATGCATATATGTGTATATGCAAGCACGTATGTATGTATATATGAATGATGCACATGTGTATACAGTTATATGCGTGCATACTTACGTGTATATGCAGTTATGCATATACTTGTGTACGTATGAATATTTACGCACGTGTAAGTAGATATGTACGTACATACGTGTGTATGTATGCATTCATGCATGTATGGCTGAAACTACCGAAAACGTCTCCAGTACGTTTTTTAAATGGGAAAAATTACATTTCAATATATTTGAAAATAGTTGTTTCCATATGAAGGTGTAAAAGAAATTATATGTTGAACTTCGCGGAATAATTGTTCTTCTCATCCAATCTAACCTTGTTTTATTGCACCAACTTGTCAAACCATGATAATTTTCCGTCGTTTTCATGTATCCTACATTATTCGCAACCTTGTCGTACTAAATAAAAAAAAATTATACTAAATATGCGTGGATATACTTAAAATAATAAATGATAAACGCGCGTAATGCAAATTGGTATCATGGTTATTAAGTATGTTGAATTGATTCAGGTTCAGATTATTTTTAATATGAGATTTCTTTTCGGCAAAATATGAGCTTGTTTTGAAGATGCAGACAAATATGTAGTTGCAAAAGTTGTCCATTTTCCAAAAGCCATAATTATTTAATCAAGTAGGCCACGTAATTGCTTTTGGTATGCTGTCTTGCATGGGGATCTTGGCTTCAACTGAATCAAAATAGTCATCGTCTCGACAAAATATGTAGTTTCTGGCGTAGCTTTACCCAAAGGACGTCCGTAGATAACGTAGAATAAAAACATTCTGAGTTGTTTATGCACAATATAGATACGTTTTACATATGTAATGTAATAAAACCTTAATGGATTTTGGGGATAGTTAAATACATAATACCTTGATATGATTGTTATTAAAATGGTTCAGACATTTGTGTTAAATACATGCGTAATGAATGAAATTAAGCAACTAAATCGTGATAGTGTGTTCATTCAATCCTCAACAATGATACAAATCACTTAGCATTTATTGTGACATCTGGAGCATTTATGGAAATATCCACAATTGAAATGTCTTGATGAAGTAGCGTAATTATCATGATAAATTAAAGTGTAAAGTGCAGCATGCGGATAACGTAGAATACATATGAATGTAATAATTTCTTATTATTGATCTATTGAAATATACTGTTAAATATAAGATTACCAGAACACATATTCAACATGTTGCAAAGTTTCATAGCATTAGTACACGTTTCAGCAATCACATTTGCTGTTAACGTAGAATACAAAATAACGGTGTGCATTCTGGTAGCATTTAAACATTAAACAGGGACACAACTGTTGTCGTATATGACAGAAGAAATGGCAGTGGTCTGGCCATTCGTTGTTTCGCAAAATTAGTTTAGTTAACTTGGTTAACGTTGAATACAAATAAGGTAGAATTTAAGATTGGATAACCACCTATCAGTTCAGGTGAGATACGATCTCAGCATCTAATGGACATTGCCTGAATACATATTTTCGTAATAATACGACTTTGCGTCGTTTAGATTGGATTATTTCCGGGGTCATCCAAGGAGCTGGCGGCTTTTGTGACACAGATTTGGATTTAGTGGGTGCATGTTTGTCAAGCAATGTCTTCAGTATCTGACGGTACTGTTTGCATAGGTCTGATACATGTTCTTTAGGATGTGTGACAAGGTCGGATGTAATTATATTAGTCATAAATGATGCAATGTTGATACTGTGAATGGCTCTGTAGAACACGTTGTGTTTGGACACGGCAGGGGCAATAGGAACTTTAGGATCTGCAATTACTGTGTTATGGTCCGATAAGCCATCTGCAACTGTGGGTGTCTGAATGTTTTTACGTTATTGATAACGTAGAATACAAAATAACGTTGTGCATTGTGGCAGCATTTTAACATTAAACAGGGATACAACTGTTGTCGTATATGACAGGAGAAATAGCAGTGGTCTGGTCATTCGTTGTTTCGCAAAATTAATTTTGTTAACTTGGTTAACGTTGAATACAAATAACGTAGAATACAAGGTTGGATAACCACCTATCAGTCAAGGTGAGATACGAACTCAGCATCTAATGGACATTGCCTGAATACATGTTGTGACCTCCTTGTTGGAGCAGGAGGGGCTAATGTTGACAAGTTGTCTTTACCAATTACCCATAGATCATCATGACGTGGTCCTACTGTTACAACCCAAGACATTGCAAATATTTTATCAGCTGCTCGTTTCACAGCCCCATAACTTCCATCGTACGGTCCTTTACCACATTACTTTGCGCGGTTTCGAAGTACTGCCATGACGCAGATATGTTGAGCATAACCTCGAACACTTGACATCAGATTCACGGTTGTGCTGTTCCTGTATTGACTTGCTTGATGCAACCAACGATGATTTTTATGATGCAACACTGCGTCATTTCATCTGACAGCACCGCAAGGCTCTTGTGTTTCAAGTACACCGTTAACTCCCTTGTAGTGTATAACCACAGGATAAAAATTCATTTGGTCCTTAGAGTAGTACACGCTGCTTATTTCCTCCATGGCACGTGTAGGTCTCGGTGAAATCTACTTGCAAGGTGCATTAGGTTTCTGCAAGAGTGTGTTTTAAGAATGGCAAGGTTCTCGTATTGAGTGCGGTTTGGAGGCATCCATGGTTTCCTAGAAATCGTCTTTGAAGTGAACATGAACTTTGAAATAGTCTCTCATATACAAGTGTCGTATTTTTTAGGTAGCATCTTTGTATGGGCG
The DNA here is from genome assembly GCA_964017155.1 of Oasisia sp. SBJ-2009. Lineage (NCBI taxonomy): Eukaryota > Metazoa > Annelida > Polychaeta > Sabellida > Siboglinidae > Oasisia > Oasisia sp. SBJ-2009. Next base: position 26,052,452 of record OZ024862.1, on the reverse strand, counting down.
TTGATTTCCAACTTCGGTCAGTTCTTCACTCGTTGTATTCGCATCTTTCCATGGAATTTTATGTCTTCTACTCTTTCTAGCTTCAGGGGTCAAGTCAACTGTTTTAACGTAGTTATATATTGATTGTTTGCTGACTTTCGCGGCTTTTTACTTGAACTTGAAAACAACACAAGTACAATAGTACTCCAATCACTAAAGACAACAGGAAGACACCCGAGAGATATTACACGCTACACCGAAATGATAGATACTCAGAAAATATAGTCATGTGCATTCTACGTTACTTCGGATGATGACAAAATTGACGGGGGATTCAAACGTGGACAACACTGTTTAGAGAGCTTCACGACGGTTGATGGAGTCGAAGGCCGTAACCGAGTCAGTGAAAACCATGTATAGTCCCTGATTTTGTTCCTGAATTGTTTGGGCCCCAAAGATCTCTTCCGTGGTTCCTCGTGATGGTTTCAAGTCACATTGTATTTTGTGTAGTATTTCTTCGGTCAGTAGGAGCAAATGGTTCAGAAAAATTAGGGCGAATATTTTCCATGGTACGGATAATAGGACAATGCCTCGATAGTCCCCACAGTTTGATGTATATCTCTTTCATCGATAGTTTTGTTTATTAATATTTCTGATGTATGGCGGAATTTGCTTGTCCGTCCAGATCTTGCGTGTGTGTTAATCAAGTCTAACTGGTAAAGTTTTGTCGTCGACCTAGGCTATGACTATGATGATGACAAACCGGCTACGCCATGACCTGCTTGACTGCGCCGAATGAGTGGAAGACGTTCAGTCCTCCAAAGTCACAATGACGACTGTGACACACTTCAAACTACCCAATAATACTTCCGAGTGTCGAGTGCACCATTACGCCTGCTGAAGCTGACATGTCTCGACTTGTGGATGTTTAAACAGACCTGCACGCGGCGTACACCAGGCA
>OZ024862.1:26001512-26046512 GCA_964017155.1 Oasisia sp. SBJ-2009 | reverse complement strand
TACAACTGGTCATAACGGCCCTTCGCCTCGGCCGGACTGTTCACCTACTGCCAAGGTTTCAACTTGACGTGTACCTCGACGTCGTCTCCAAGTTCAAGGTGTCAATCATAAAAATAGTTGTTCCATTTTACGCCTGATAAGTACGAACCGCCCATATTGCGTAATATTTCTTTGCGTAAAACTGTGTTGTTTCTTAAATAAGTATGTCTTCATTCAAAAGATTAACAACTGTTGACCTAACTGTTGACTATCCGCAGCCAGATGCCATGTCGTTTTTCCATCCGGGTAATTTGTTCATTTTTACATCCGGGTAATTGATGTATCCAGCACGTCACGGTTTGCTTATGGCACAATCATTATGCGCTTGACCTTTGCCTTTACTAATAATGTTAACAACGGTTAATATATGTGAATTGCATTACTACTGCGAGATATAACACCTCTTATAGCAAACATTACTGCATACATTTGACACACAACATTCACAAAATAGTCGGAAACCAGAATTTCAACAAAATATACGACTAAATGCACGTTTTTGGGCAGCCATTTTGTTGACCGCTTCACGGAGTTTGCTAAGCAACCTGGATACATCAATTTTCTCGTTCGACTCCGTTATGCCGTAGCATACTACCTTACTAAGACAGCAATATGAGTAATTAGTGTCTTGTTTTTATAACTTATTTTTAACGTGAAACCATGTACTATTCACATACCAGCAGCCGAACTGAACGCAAATCCCTGATGGCTGTGGAATTAATAATAGTTTAACTGTAGCACAATGTCACATTATTGATTCTGTTTCATACCCGTCCGGCATTCGTAAACCGCAAATCGCCATCAGATCGAGACGTTGTGCATGGTGCCCCCTATCGCCGTGATGCTGGCGAAGAGTGAGCTCGTTGACCGCTACGACTTGTCTTGTGTCCGCTACATCACCTGCGGATCGGCGCCTCTCAGCTCTGGCGTCGAGGTGGCGATTAAACGACGGCTAGGTCCCGGACTCTACATAGGTCAAGGTGAGCCTACTCTCTTGAGCACAACGCACGTCATTTTGTTACTGCTTGGTCTTTTGTCTGTTGAAATCAAAAGAGTAGTCGCCACCTTGTCTTGGTATTATCATAGTTATTAGACATGAGCAGGGCAGTGCTGTAACAAGTACTCCAGAAAAGTAACTAAGTAAAAGTAACCTCCCAAAAAACTACTTAAGTAAAAGTACCGCTCCACAAAAACTACTTAAGTAAAAAGTACAAAAGTATTGGGTCGATTGCAATTTGCAAGACATTGTCTTGAGGCATGATCAAAGCGCCGGTCTTACCGAAACGCTGATGTGGGACGCCAGGACTGGCAGCAGGGAAATGCGACTGATCACTGATGTCGGCACAAAACAAAAAATGCCATGCTCCATATTTACTCTTTAATTAACCTTAGTCCAACAAACTCTTCATAGGTTTTATCAAACACTGGGATGTCTCGGAAGCCAAGCACCAGTTATATAATAGATCAGCATGAAACACGACTGATGCCATAGAGTCGGCCCGAGCGCAAAAGAAACAACGGCTACACAATCAGCTGGGGTCGAGGGTCGCTACAGTCCTCACTCTGCCGCCCCGTCTGTTGTTGCAGGCAACGGTCTGATGGAAACGAGTTCCGTGCTCACTCTGCCGCCCCGTCTGTTGTTGCAGCCTACGGTCTGACGGAGACGAGTTCCGTGTTTATTCTGCCGCCCCGTTTGTTGTTGCAGGCTACGGTCTGACGGAGACAAGTTCCGTGCTCACTCTGCCATCCCGTCTGTTGTTGCAGGCAACGGTCTGATAGGGACAAGTTCCGCGTTCATTCTGCCGCCCCGTCTGTTGTTGCAGGCTACGGTCTGACGGAGACGAGTTCCGTGCTCACTCTGCCGCCCCGTCTGTTGTTGCAGGTTACGGTCTGACGGAGACGAGTTCCATGTTCACTCTGCCGCCCCGTCTGTTGTTGCAAGCTACGGTCTGACTGAGACGAGTTCCATGTTTACTCTGCCGCCCCGTCTGTTGTTGCAAGTTACGGTCTGACGGAGACAAGTTCCGTGCTCACTCTGCCATCCCGTCTGTTGTTGCAGGCAACGGTCTGATAGGGACAAGTTCCGCGTTCATTCTGCCGCCCCCTCTGTTGTTGCAGGCTACGGTCTGACGGAGACGAGTTCCGTGCTCACTCTGCCGCCCCGTCTGTTGTTGCAGGCTACGGTCTGACGGAGACGAGTTCCGTGCTCACTCTGCCGCCCCGTCTGTTGTTGCAGGTTACGGTCTGACGGAGACGAGTTCCATGTTCACTCTGCCGCCCCGCCCCGTCTGTTGTTGCAAACTACGGTCTGACTGAGACGAGTTCCATGTTCACTCTGCCGCCCCGTCTGTTGTTGCAAGTTACGGTCTGACGGAGACGAGTTCCATGTTCACTCTGCCGCCCCGTCTGTTGTTGCAGGCTACGGTCTGACGGAGAAGAGTTCCGTGCTCACTCTGCCGCCCCGTCTGTTGTTGCAGGCTGCGGTCTGACAGAGACGAGTTCCATGTTCACTCTGCCGCCCCGTCTGTTGTTGCAGGCTACGGTCTGACGGAGACGAGTTCCGTGCTCACTCTGCCGCCCCGTCTGTTGTTGCAGGCTACGGTCTGACGGAGACGAGTTCCATGTTCACTCTGCCGCCCCGTCTGTTGTTGCAGGCTACGGTCTGACTGAGTCGAGTTCCATGTTCACTCTGCCGCCCCGTCTGTTGTTGCAGGTTACGGTCTGACGGAGACAAGTTCCATGTTCACTCTGCCGCCCCGTCTGTTGTTGCAGGCTACGGTCTGACTGAGACGAGTTCCATGTTCACTCTGCCGCCCCGTCTGTTGTTGCAGGTTACGGTCTGACGGAGACAAGTTCCATGTTCACTCTGCCGCCCCGTCTGTTGTTGCAGGCTACGGTCTGACGGAGAAGAGTTCCGTGCTCACTCTGCCGCCCCGTCTGTTGTTGCAGGCTACGGTCTGACGGAGACGAGTTCCATGTTCACTCTGCCGCCCCGTCTGTTGTTGCAGGCTACGGTCTGACGGAGAAGAGTTCCGTGCTCACTCTGCCGCCCCGTCTGTTGTTGCAGGCTACGGTCTGACGGAGAAGAGTTCCGGGCTCACTCTGCCGCCCCGTCTGTTGTTGCAGGCTGCGGTCTGGCAGAGACGAGTTCCATGTTCACTCTGCCGCCCCAGACATGCCACATGATACGGATTACCCGTATCCGATACGGATTTTGGCGGTTTTTAAAGTGATACTGCCGTACTCCGTTTTGATACGGATTTTAAATAAATGTATGGAGTAATTATTTGTAGCCACATTATGGCTTTTATGCGTCACAACACTATACTGCATAATGGAATAATTGTTTACTGTCAGTGACGAAGTAAATCGATTCGAAACGAACGAACTAAACAACCGATTACTTTATTGTAGCGCGTAATAGATGGCGTGCTGAAAAAATTTAGTTCTGAAAATTGCGACAGGTTGTTCAACGGGTGGGAACGGGGCGCGTGGCAGGCGCGTGAAAATGGAGCTCGACGCCGATTTCAATGAAACCGCCTGCATTTCTTCTTTCAACATGTTGACGCTTGCCAGTGAAACGTCGATATACGCGCGAACTGCAGATATTAATTGTCATTATTTGATGACACTGTCTGTTTTGCGGTACGCAGTTTAGACGTGCTGAGGTGAAGTAAAACTTCGGTAATCTTCCAGTTATGTGGCCCCAATAATCGAAATAAAACGTGGAAAAACCGTTTTTGAAAAGGCCTTAATAACTTACCCCAGTTAATTGGAAGATCTGATTAATGATACGGATTGATACGGATTCTTACAAAATTGGAGGTGAAAAATACGGATTGCCATTCCAAAAATGTGGCTAGTCTGTTGTTGCAGGCTACAGTTTGACGTAGATGACTTCCGAGCTCACTCTGCCGCCCCGTGTGTTGTTGCAGGCTACGATTTGACGGAGACGACTTCCGTGTTCACTCTGCCGTCCAGTCTGTTGTTGCAGGCTACGATCTGACGGGCACGAGTTCCATGTTCACTCTGCCGCCCCGTCTGTTGTTGCAGGCTACATTCTGATAGGGAGAAGTTCCGTATTCACTCTGCCGCTCCGTCTTTTGTTACAGGCTACGGTTTTACAGGGACGAGTTCCGTGTTCACTCTGCCGCCCCGTCTGTTGTTGCAGGCAATAGTCTGATAGGGACAAGTTCCGTGTTCACTCTGCCGCCCCGTCTGTTGTTGCAGGCTACGGTTTGACAGAGACGAGTTCCGTGTTCATATTGCCACCCCGTCTGTTGTTGCGGGCTACGGTCTGATAGAGACAAATTCCGTGTTCACTCTGCCGCCCCGTCTGTTGTTGCAGGCTACGGTCTGACAGAGATGAGTTCCGTGCTCACACTGCCGCCCCGTCTGTTGTTGCAGGTTACGGTCTGACGGAGACGAGATCCGTGCTCATACTGCCGCCCCGTCTGTTGTTGTAGGCTACGGTCTGACGGAGACGAGTTCCGTGCTCATACTGCCGCCCCGTCTGTTGTTGCAGGCTACGGTCTGACGGAGACGAGTTCCATGTTCTCTCTGCCGCCACGTCTGTTGTTGCAGGCTACGGTCTGACGGAGACGACTTCCGTGCTCACTCTGACGCCCAACCACAGGTACGGCGTCACGTTACCATCGGCCACCGTCGGTCCGCCACTTCCCGGCACGCAGATGAAGGTCAGTCCGGCTGGACAGTAGACACGTTTGGTTGACATCAGTTTATTTTGTTCAGGAATTAAACTGTAAATTTACATTTTATCTGAGAATGAAAACTTTTTATTTGACCTAACAGATTAAACTGATATATCGTTGTCTTTTGGGAACAGTAGCGTATTTGGGGGCATTGAGCTTTGGAAAGCTGTTTACTTCGTTTCTTCTCCTTCCTATCTGTGCTGGTAACGTTATTTTTGGCAGGTGGCAAAGTTTTCCCGAAACACTGGGTGCTGTGTTGTTGTTTGATTGATTGAAAGGTCGATTGTGTGAATACCTGACCGACGCACAGTATCAGTGTTGCCAACCCTCCCGGAATTCCCGGGAGTCTCACGGATTTTACGGCTTATGTTTCTTGAACTCCCGATTCCCGGGACGTTCCAAGAACCTCAATGAATTTCATAAATTGATTTCTATTCATATTACTTGGCAGTCTTTTCCGTGAGGACAGCGGAAGTGATTGCCGCGGTTTACACGGTTTAAACACGAATATATGCAGCCGGTGCTCTCTTTCCCCTCTCGTCAATGTTACCTGATTTGTGATTCATTCGTCGAATTATCGGCGGAAGTTTGCGAAAATCCAATCACAATTGACGTTACACGAATCCAACCGGTACATTTGAACAAAACCCGCGAGTCTACTCTAGCGTCGATCTGTGACTTTGTAGTTTCGCTTTGATACTGGATGATCATATGTATATTTATTTAACGTTTTCTCTCATCATTCGAAATGTTCTGTGGTCTCTTGCATTGCCTCCTTAGAACAGTTGTGGCATTTCCATTAGGCAAATTAGTTCTGACAAGAAGATGTATTTTGGGGGGTCTAAATTTGCTGTAAATACATTTTTACCTGCAAAAAACAGTAGCAAATATTCACAATTTTAAGTTTAAAGTGCCCCCAAAAGCCACCATTTAATGTCCTATTTTCGAAAAGTGTCTTGCTCCATGAACCCTCCCCCGGCGCGGTCGCTACGCTCCCTACGGGTACCGCCCGGAAATGAAACTCTCCAAGGTTGGCAACACTGCAGTATGTAGATCAAGTTTTTTTTTTTTAAACAATTACCACGGGTAATGTCGATTATATCTATATGCGTAGGTGATTGACTTAACTACGGGTCGACCTCTCCCCCACCATGAGCGAGGCGAGATCTGTGCCCGGGGACCGCAGATCATGAAAGGTTACTTGAAGAATGACAAGGCGACCCGAGACATGATCGACCCGGAGGGCTGGCTACATACGGGTAGGCACGTCACCCGTGACACATCACATCCGTATGTGCCATACATATACGCATGCACGCACGCACGAATCCGTCACATCCATCTGTGCCCAAACTCACAACCACACAACGCACGCACAAACGTACGCATACGGACGGACGCGCGATACAACAGTATTAACATATTCATCAATTTTTGAAGTTGATCATCATACTGAACCGAGCGACTCATTCTGGCCTGCGTTACGATCTATATTGCGTTGTAGCAAACAAAATGGCGCCTGATCTCCATTTACAGAGAATGGATTCCCTGTGACATGGTGACGTTCTGTAACAAAACTTGCTTGCCTGAAATTCTGTGACATTTTATGACATTTTGAGAATTCTGTGACAAAATGTGACAAAGTTACAGTAAAATTGGTAAAAGTGGTCAGTAAAATCGTATGCCATATCTGATGGACTAGGCCCATTGTTCCAAGCTCGGATTGAGAATGACATTAGGAATAAAGTTCCTGTGTATAGCATTCAGGTTGTTGAGGCAACTACTGCCAAGCACTGGCGTCAGTTTGATGTAATATTTAAGTATTGGCCTGATGATTGTGAACAGGTCCTTGTTCAACATCTCAAATCATTCAGCATGGGCCATGCAAATGCAGAACAACTGAAAGCTAATGTCATGGATGCCCTCAGTGGCTTGTATCACGACAAGTTACTGCAACTGTCTTCTGATGGTCCTAATGTCATGAAAGCTCTGCAGAAGACGGCAATACACGATATCAACAAGGATATTGTGGATATAGGTACATATAACATCCACAAGACTCACAATGCTTCTCCGCTGCTTTTGAAGCATTCGGTTCCAATATTGAGATTTATTTTAGAAGGGCAAAGCAACTGTATCGGAAGGGTATCAGCGAGTTACTCCGGACATTCCCACTGAAGAATTCCCTCCTGGGTTACCTACATGTGTTACACCCTATCGTCAGAAATGCCCTGCAGTCGAAGGAAGCAATCATGCAAGTTGCCAACGGATCAAGGCCTTTCCGATAGGGGAGATTGACAAGTTGTCCGATGAATGATTGGAGTACATGTCTGAAGAAATTCCAGAGGATTGGTATTGTCATACTTCCGAGAACACTGATGATGAGGAGGAGGAAGAAGACACTGCCCAGAGTGACCAAGTGGTGAAGTATGAAAGAATTGATGTGTGCTGGGGTAAAGTTGGAAAGATGACAAGACCCACAGGAGAAAGAACTCATGAAACTGGCAAGAATTGCTCTCACCCTTAACCATAGCAATGCAGATGTAGAGAGAGAATTTAGCAATAACAAGTTGTTGCTCACAAGTCACAGAACGAGGTTGGAAATGCCAGCCATCATTGGCCTGCGTATGGTTTCATCCTACGTATCCAAGTATCGGAGTGAACCTCACAGGCTGCCCTTCTCCAAAGATGTAGCTAACAGCATCCTCTCATCCCATGCAAGCTATGAAGAAAGGAAGAAAAGACAGAGAGAGGTCATGAAAAAGGGAGACAAGAGGAAGACAGAGGCGAAAGTGAAGCTGAAGAAAGAGAAATGGATGATTTGCTCAAGAAGGAAGAAAGCTTTGCTTTGCTGAAAGAAGGAATGTCCATGTTGGATAAGGCCATGAAGATGAAAGACAAAGGGCGTGCCATGACCAAAGCTGAAGCAACCAATGCCATAATCCAGAATACCAGGAAAGCACTTGATGATGTACAAACTGCCATTTCAAATCGTGATTCCAAGCGCAAGAAGAAAGGAAGACAATTTGCCAGGGGGTTTCCCCAACCTGCAATTGCCTCTGCTCAGGCCACAAGTCTTGTAACTTTATAATGTTACACTCACTAGACAGCTTTTCGTAATACAAGTGGTTATGAAAGTACATTCTAGCATTGCCTTCTGCTGCCTGAAATTGTCTCCACCCTTGGTAGTGAGTTTCTCTTTTCGTTCGAAATTCCAACAAAATATACGAAGGAATACACGAACACGCCATGTGTTCAGCATCCATTCGTTGATAGTTTAACGGCGTCTTTGCTGGGCAACAGGTCACAAGATTTATAGGTTAGTTATCTCTTTTGCAGGAGACATCGGTTATTACGACGAAGATGGATATTTCTTCGTGATTGACCGACTGAAGGAACTCATGAAATATAACTCTTACCAGGCAAGGTTATTTCGTTGTTGTTGTCTGTGTCGCAATCTGTAAAAGTGTTTTTGTTGCTGCTGCTTCTGATAATGATGATGATGAGATGATGATGCTGTTATTGTTGCTGATGATGACGATGATGATGTTGGTATTGCTTCTGTTCTGTTTTTGCTACTTCAGTTGTTGCTTTGCCTATAGGCCGCGCAAGTTTCATTTGCCACAATAAAAAAATTGTGTTTATGGTAGCTTGCCATTTTCATACATGTTCCGGTCCCGAACGACTCGAACGAACTGTGTAGTCTTTTGCACATGGGCGTTTTTTTGCATACACACAGCAGAAACCTCTGTTGTAAGTTGCATGGGTTTACATCCAACAACAATGGAAATAAGTGCTTGCACTTTTTTGTGTCATCCTTTTATTTAATGTACTTTGTATTTATATCTTATGTATATCTGTACAATGTTTTACATTCTATACTAAATAAATCCATCCATCCATCCAATTCATTTAGAGGACGGGAACTATTATGCAGATAAGTCATTATTTTCAAATTGTTTGCGTATTGCAGCAATTGTGATTTTGAATATGCTTGCGGATAACGAGGTGGGGACCACACAGTTGTGAATGGTGTCGTCTTAAGCTATCGCTCAAAATACACCGAAAACGAAAATCACTTACATGCCCCATTGCATGCATTAGCCTCGGTTACCCAGACTCCGTGAGGTGGCAGCACTTTTAAATCCCTCAAATCTGACTGGGGAATTAATGGGCTGCAGTTGTAACCGCAAGGGCGGCCTTACCCCAGATTAGGGTAGAGACGCTGATTGGTTCTCAGGCCGAATTTGAAATAACAAATTAAATAACGATACTCTTTTAGCATATAATGCTGTATTATAAAAAAAAAACTATTCAAAATTAAACTTATACTCACAGAAAATAGATAAAAATACAAATTTGCAGTTTAAAAATATTGTCACTACGGCATGATGAACCAGTATCCGTAAGGTGGCAGCATTGTTTAGCTCCACACGGATAATATTCAAAATCCGGCAAAATTACCAGACTGTCTTCTGGGCGTAGTTTCGCACAGTCGGTTAAGCGAGACTATCCATACATACGACGTTTAATGTCCTGTCGCCAGTGTTTATAATATCTCTAGCACTGTCAACGTCGACAAATAACATCGTCGTCATGTCCTCACACCACGCCGTCGGGTTCAGTTGTCAGGTTAATGTCCTGTATTGCACCCTTGAAAGCGTCGAGAGTGTTGTGGGTAAATACATTAGATGGAAGTCTGTTCCACTGGGCTATTGTTCGGGGGGGGGGGGGGGGGGGGGGAAGCTGTATTTGTAGTAGTTGTGGGAGGTGGATATTTGTCTGTATTTGTGTGGGTGGTTGGATCTTGTTTGGCTGTGTCCGGGCATGAGGTATTAGTTGCGATTGATGTCTAAGAGATTGTTTGTTATTTTATGCATGTTGGTAAGTCTGGCCTCAGCCCTCCTCTGTTCTAGGATTGGCCAGGAGAGGGCAGAGGCCAAGGTGGGTCCAGATGTTTCAGAGCTGTAATTATGGATCACGAATCTTGCTGGACCACGAATCTTGTTTCAGGTGGTGCCGTCCGAGCTGGAGGCCGTCTTACTCACCCACCCGGACGTCGTCGACGCCGGGGTGTTCGGTCTACCCGACCCACAGGCCGGGGAGTTACCGACCGCGCTCGTGGTCCGTGCGCCAGGCGCCACGGCGACGGAGAAGGACATCCAGGACTACGTCAAAGGTTCTACTCGTTGTCTTCAGCCGATAGCATTCAGCCGTGTCTCGTGTTCTCGTCAGTCGTGACGTAATGGCCAATCTATAGCAGGTGGCATGCGGCGTAATAGAAGAATAGAGTGTCGATTATAGTGTTTAACGTGTTCTTTTGACAGCGGTTTGTGTAAAGGTAAGTTCTTATATAGCGCAGTTATTGCCTGAGGATTGGATAATCCTCCGGCTTGCTCAAAGCGCTTCACACTTTACTGGCAGACCTGTTCAGTCAAACACCATCTCGGCTTCTCTGGACAGCGTCCAGCCATGCTGCAATTAATGTGCGAAGACAATTCGTAAACAATATCCGCCTATATCTATAGCCAGCTACTCGTTTATACAACTGAGTGAACTGGAGCAATGTGCAGTGATAAAAACGTGGCCAAGGTTTTACACGACAATACAAGCTTGATTTGAACCCTGGTCCCCTTAGTCGAACCCCAAAAGGTAATATTAGACACGTAAACAACAACAAAATTGTGTTTAATTGTGTTTACATATCTACACAAACCGCCACCAGAAGAACACCACATCGATGGTCAGGTCCCATGTTGGGTAGTGGTGCACGGGTGTCGGCACGTTACGAATATTAGGTGCTGGAGCCGGCCACAACTATCAACTGCATCCTTCCCTAAGATCACGAAGCACCTCTTAATGCCCCCCGCTCGAGGTTCACCAAAAGCCATCCACAGCACCCCAGGACTATTCACCCAAGACCACAATATACTGAAGTTTACTTGTCATCCATGGTAACCACAACTTTATCTGCCAAATCCCCATAATCAAAATTGTTCAGTAATACCAGAAGTTTTATTACAAAAACAAAAAAACATATCCGAGATGCAATCGTATACATGCAAATTATACTCTCGCTTACGTTTAAGTGTTTGAATGTAAAGACCCGGTCCAATTCCGACCAGCAATCTGTGTCCACTCTGTATCTCATATCGTGTGACGTCATCTGTTCTCTATAGATAAGGTGGCGTCCTACAAGCGACTGCGAGGTGGGGTCTTCTTCGTGGCGAGCGTGCCCCGTACGGCGACGGGCAAAGTGATACGACGGGCCATGAGGTCCACGTTGTCTGCCAAGTCACACTTATAACGACTGATACGACGGACCATGATATCGTACTTACCTGCCAAGTCAAACCTATAACAGTTGCTACGACGAGCCACGGGGTCCAAGTTAGCTGTTACCTGAAATAAAAGAGGTCCATCCAAGTTGTCTGCTATCTGACACAACAGGCCATGTGGTCCAAGTTGCCTGCTACCTGATACAACAGACCACGAGGTCCAAGTTGCCTGCTACCTGATACAACAGGCCATGAGGTCCAAGTTGCCTGCTATCTGATACAACAGGCCATGAGGTCCAAGTTGTCTGCTATCTGATACAACAGGCCATGAGGTCCAAGTTGTCTGCTATCTGATACAACAGGCCATGAGGTCCAAGTTGTCTGCTATCTGATACAACAGGCCATGTGGTCCAAGTTGCCTGCTACCTGATACAAAAGACCACGAGGTCCAAGTTGCCTGCTACCTGATACAACAGGCCATGTGGTCCAAGTTGCCTGCTACCTGATACAACAGGCCGTGAGGTCCAGGTTGTCTGCCAAATCACACTTACAGCCCTTGATACGATGAATCAATGAGATCCAATTTGTCTGTCTAGTCTAACTTATAACGGCTGATTCGACGGGTCATAACCTCCGAATTGTCTGCTAAATCGCACTTATAAGTGCTGATACGACGGATCATGAGATCCAATTTGTGTGCCAAATCAAATGTATAGCGGCTGATACGATGGGCCACAAGGTGGAAGTTTTTTTACCAAGTCAAACTTAACACTGTTGCTACGACGGGCCATGCGGTCCAAGTTGTCTGCCAAGTCAAACTTTAAACTACCGACACGACGGGCCATGAGATCCAAGTTGTCTACCAAGTCATATTTAAAACTATTGATAGGACGGGCCATGAGGTCCAAGTTGTCTACCAAGTCATATTTAAAACTGCTGATACGACGGGCCGTAAGGTCCAAGTTGTCTACCAAGTCATATTTAAAACTACTGATACGACGGACCATGAGGTCCAAGTTGTCTGTCAAGTCAAACGTTAAACTGCTGATACGACGGGCCATGAGATCCAGGGTGTGTACCAAGTCATATTTAAAACTGCTGATACGACGGGTCCAAGTTACCTGTCAGGTCAAGCTTACAACGGCATTATTTCGCGGTGCAACGCCTCACTGTTTGAAACTCACGTCGAACACTGATGATTACTTAGTGCAGTACTTAGAACAATACAACTAGCTTCCTCGTGGAAGCACCGGAGTCCGAATTAACCACTGTAAAATGGGTACATAAAAGTCTTACCTACACAATTTGCGTGGTGTTTTAATAATGTGTTATATCGTAATTAGCTACTAGTGAAAGTGTATTTGTGTATGTGTGTGTATATAAATATATGTGTGTGTATAAAAAAAAATATATATATATATATATATATATATATATATATATATATATACATATACATATACATATACATATACATATACATATACATATACATATACATATACATATACATATACATATACATATACATATACATATACATATACATATACATATACATATACATATACATATACATATACATATACATATACATATACATATACATATACATATACATATACATATACATATACATATACATATACATATACATATACATATACATATACATATACATATACATATACATATACATATACATATACATATACATATACATATACATATACATATACATATACATATACATATACATATACATATACATATGCATATGTGTATGTATGCATATGTGTATGTATGTATGTGTATGTATGCATGTATCTATAAATATATATGCAGTGACATATGTATGTATGTATGTATGTATGTATGTATATATGTATGTATGTAACTATGTATGTATGTATGTATGTATGTATGTATGTATGTATGTATGTATGTATGTATGTATGTATGTATGTATGTATATACTATGTATGTATATATGAATAATGTACTTGTGTATACAATTATATGCGTGCGTACTTATGTGTTTAAGTGTGTATGCATGTATGCGTATAATTGTGTACGTATGAATGTTTACACACGTGTAAGTATATATATATGTACGTACATATGTATGTATGTATGTATGTATGTATGTATGTATGTATGTATGTATGTATGTATGTATGCATGCATGCATGTATGGTTGAAACTACCGAAAACGTATCCAGTAAGTTTTAAAATGGGAAAAATTACATTTTATCAGCTGCTCGTTTCACAACCCCACATCTTCCGTCGTACGGTCCTTTACCAGATTACTTTGCTTGGTATCGAAGTACTGCCATATGACGCAGATATGTCGAACATGACCTCTTACAATTGACATCAGATTCACGATTGTGCTGTTCCTGTACTGACTTGCTTGATACAACCCACGATGATCTTTATGATGCAACACTGCGGCATTTCATCTGCCAGCACCGCAGGCTTTTGTGTTTCAAGTATACCGTTTACTCCCTTGTAGTGTATCACCGCATGACAAATTTTCATTTGGTCCTTACTCCTTAGAGTAGTACCCGCTGCTTATTTCCTCCAGAAATGGCACGTCTCGGTGAAATGTATTTGCAAGGTACATTAGATTTCTGCGAGAGTGTGTTTTAAGAATGGCAAGGTTCTCGTATTGAGTGCGGTTTGGAATTTGCTTTCCATGAAATCGTCTTTGAAGTGAACATGAACGTTTAAATATTCTCTTATACACAAGTGTCGTTTTTTTAAGGTTGCAACTTTGTATGGGCGTTGATTTATAACTTCGGTCAGTTCTTCGCTCGGTGTATTCGCATCTTTCCCTGGAATGTTATGTCTTCTTCTCTTCCTAGCTTCCAGGGTCTGGTCAACTGTTTTAACGTATTGATTGTTTGTTGACATTCGCGGCTTTTTACTTGAACTTTAAAACAACACAAGTACAACAGTACTTCAAATACTAAAGACAACAGGAAGACACCCAAGAAATATGACATGCTACAATGAAATAATAAATACTCAGAAAACATAGTCATGTGCATTCTACGTTATTTAGGATGATGATAAAGTTGACGGGGATTCAAACGTGGACAACACTGTTTAGAGAGCTTCACGGTTGATGGAGTCGAAGGCCTTAATCGAGTCAGTGAAAACCCTGTATAGTCTCTGCTTTTGTTCCTGAATTGTTTGGGCCCCAAAGATCACGTCCGTGGTTCCTCGTGGTGGTTTCAAGTCACATTATATTTTGTGTAGTATTTCTTCGGTTAGTAGGAGCAAATGGTACAGAACAATTAGGGCGAATATTTTCCATGGTATGGATAGTAGGACAATGGCTCAATAGTTCCCACAGTCTGGTGTATGTCTCTTTTATCTATAGTTATGTTATTAACATTTCTGAGGTATGGCGGAATTTGCTTGTCCGTCCAGATCTTGCGTGTGTGTTCATAAAATCTAATTGCAAGAGTTTTGTCATCGACCTAGGCTATGACTATGATGATGACAAACCGGCTACGCCATGTCCTGCTTGACTGCACCGACTGAGTGGAAGATGTTCAGTCCTCCAAAGTCACAATGACGACCGTGACACACTTCAAACCCATAATACTTTGGAGTCACGAGTGCCTGTTGAAGTTGACACGTCTCGACTTGTGGATATTTAAACAGACCTGCACGCGGCGTACATCAGGCATGACGCCGTCGTACACTGCATCGTACTGGAGCGAACAAGCGGACCAAAGAGTTTAAAATCAATAAGAGGCGGCACTTCCTATCTGTGCCATAGTGCGCCGAGCGCCGCAGCGCACCAAGCGGCGAGGAGGCTGGTTGCTTGGTCGCTTCGAAAATGGAGAAGTCTAAATGGTCGTCACCGAGCCATGGCCATTTGTGCCGCGCTAAAATGCGGCAACAATAGGAAAAATCGTCGTGATTTAAGTTTGTTTCGATTTCCCAAAGACCAAGAAAGGTAAATGGATCGTGGCCTATATAATAATAATAATAAAGTTTATTTCAGACAAGACGTCGTCCATATATATATATATATATATATATATATATATATATATATATATATATATACATATATATATATATACATATACATATACATATACATATATATATATATATATATATATATATATATATATATATATATATATATATATGTATATATATATGTATATATATATATATATATATATATATATATATATATATATGGACGACGTCTTGTCTGAAATATATATATATATATATATATATATATATATATATATATATACATAAAATACAATTAAAAAATATGAAAAGTACAATACATATAATA
Organism: Oasisia sp. SBJ-2009; assembly: GCA_964017155.1. Lineage (NCBI taxonomy): Eukaryota > Metazoa > Annelida > Polychaeta > Sabellida > Siboglinidae > Oasisia > Oasisia sp. SBJ-2009. The sequence goes on along the minus strand of OZ024862.1, from coordinate 26,031,147 downwards.
CAATCAATGCAATGATGTGATCAACGTAAAAATATAAGTGTAAAGTTAAACATATTATGTCTAAATATATGAGGAAATTAATTAAATAAGTTGTAAAAAATAAATGTAAAAAAATTGATTAAAAAATAAATACAATACTAATATCATGTGTACAATAACGACCTCCAGTATGAGTACATACGGCTCTTAAAATGAATATCGGTATGGAGGTAATTAATAAAAAGAATATTATCTGACTGATGAAGACGACATAGAAGACTGAATATGGATGAACGAATGCGTTCATTGAAGGATTTAATGTAGTTGGTGGCAAACATAACACTTGCACTAAATCTTGAGGGTAAGTTGAGTAAAATTCTGAGGCTATTATTGAATGCGACGGTAATGCTTTTGAGGCTATATTTTTGGAATTATAAACTATGTACGAAAATATTGCATTTTTCCAAATGTTCGTGAATCGTGAGCGATAACAAGCCACGGACAGCGAGTTTGTTGACACTCAATGAGTCATTGACATTGATATTGATTAAAGTGATTGATTCATGATTCACTGAAATAAGAAAAATATAAAAATAATTTGTTCTTTTTTGGTTCCAAAGCAATATAATTTAGTTACATGTACTGGGAAATATCATAAAATATACAAAGAAATCGTCCTTCATTTTATGCAGTGCTTGATACCAGCTGTTCTTCCAATAATACGTTCCATCGCCAATGAGTTGCCAGTGTCGATTCAGTCGCTGGCCACTTGTCAACCATCGGAAGGTGAACATAGGAGGGTACATCGTCAAGAAGATCGCTGACAAAGTGTATACTTCGTGCAAGTCCAAAATCCGCTCCGTCATATCTGACAGTGACCCAAATCACGACTTCTTGGCAGCGAAGAACTATATGCTGATGCAAAAGTTGGCCTACAAGTTCCGAGCCCCATCCTGGTCGACGCGCTAAAGAAAATGGAAGTCTCCTACATCAAGCAAATCGATGATGTCATGCACCGACAACGAGTGAAGGCCACACTCACAGCATCGCTCGTGACGTGTGTGGATGAGAGCTTGTCGTGCAACGTTTGCAAACTGGCCAACGTCATTGTGCATCTGATGGTGAACATCAGACTACACCATTCCATCAGACAAGCCAACATCAAACTCAGGGACAAGAAAGACCGAAAGAATAGGAATGTTATCAAATTCAGTCACCTGTAAATTTATGATAGCTAAATTTGTTTTATGTATCAGACTTTGATGATGACCAGTTGGATAATGTTCGGGTAGCCGAGAGCCTTTCTCTGTTGTAAATCTCGCATACATTGTTTAGATCATCTTCGCTGAGAACAAAGGAAATGAGGTTCATAAAATTCTGATTTACTTAGAATATATCCATTATATTTCCATGTAAATACTGATGTCGCTGACAATTTTCACTGAGAGAAAGAATCCAGCTTATAATATTTTTGTCTTTATGGCTGCAAATGTGGGGGGGGGGGCAATTTTATTCCATTTTAGACTGGACACTATTGCAATGTATGTATTTTTTTACAATGAACAATGAATGTTTTGTTTCATTCAAATGCTGCTGTGTGGCCTGCTGTTTGCCATTAGTGTGGGCCAGAAAAAAGCATGAATGAAACCCAAATGATACACACGTTGTATCGGCGCAAACAACGGAATATACATTGAAAATGTAATACGTCGATTGTCGTTGTCAAGAACTTCTGTGAAAAATAAATAAATAAATGTTGTTTAACTTTTCTTCATTCTTCTTGAATCTTCGTGTGTTTGATAATTGATATGGCAATCGCCCATCCTTCATTGCTCAAGGAACTCGAATAGCGTGCATACAGCACAGCGCAAAACTACCACGTGCGTTTGTTTACGTTTGTCAGCCTCCTCGCCGCTTGGTGCGCTACGGTCGCTGAAGTCTCGCAAAAACGACAGAGTGCCGCCTCTTTGCGTTTTACACTCTTTGAGCGGACCATGACTGTCAGCAGTACACATATCGTGAGCAGTCCTTTTGGTGACGTGGACCTGCCACTTGTGGACCTGTACAGTTTCATTACGTCAGACGTGTGGCAGTATCCGGACACGTCTGTGCCTTTCCGGATACAAATGTTGTTATGGCACTGCTTGCAATGTTATCTGTGTTGTGATTGGTTGCTGGAAGTAAACACGCGCCACGTGCATTTGACAGTGCGACCTTGACACTGCGGGAACAGTGTCGTTTACGCGCACGCGTTAATTTAATCATTCAACATCATCTCACACATAATTATAATTATTTATGTTTTATAAACGGAGCGTCTTAACGGATTTTTTACGTCGAAAAGACGGTCGGAATAACCAAACTGTTTATCGCTCATTGAATAAGCATGGCGCAGTAAAGAAAACACACAGCCGCTGCGCTTGCGGATTCTGCGCACAAATCAGAGCGCTATAAACGCAATATTTGTAAAACATAAATATACCTGGTAATGCTGATTGATTACGGTTAGGATTAGAATTAGTATGAGATATCCAAAGTACATAAATATACAGTTAATAACTGCACAGATGAGGTGGATCCCCATTTTTTTTACGTGGGATTATACAACAGATTAACATAATTTAAAGTAGTTTTATGTCCTGTAAATAGTATTTGTTCTACTGTTATTTTTAGGATCTTCCTAGTGACTACGTATATGCATTGAGACAACGGACACCATCTAAGGTTAAATTTGCAATAAACGTTACAACGTCTAAAGGTTTGATACAATGGCTGAAGCAGTACAGCGAAAGAACAAAGACAACATGGCGATCATGGCAGCAGTCACCACCAGCTTGTGCACATGTACTTTACAGAGTAAATTAACAAGTAATTATAAAATATATAATGATATCTAATTAGTAGAGTTATTGAAACGGAGCTACTTCTGAACTACAATCGATACTGGCATGCCTGCAGTTAAAAAGTATGATGCATGATTATATGCATGAATAACAATTTTTATAAGATATTTATCTAGTTATAAATAGTAATAAAAAATGAAATTGCCTAAAAAACAAAAGTTTCAGGTCCTTGTGTTATAAAGTGACACTCATCATGGACGATAAGCCAATGAACTGTATTTGACCCACTATCAATGAAATGTAGTATTCCATTGCGTAAATTGTAATTTTGTTGCGGTTTCACTAATAACTGCTACTGATAGTTTTAATGCACAGGTACATTAATGTCAATTAATATAGTGTATGTAAGCGATTGATATATAATTTGTTTAGTTCACAATAATGGATTTATTCTGGAATGAGTGTTTATAAATATGTGCTAAATGTGATGTGGCAGTCATATTGTGTAGGTACTTTGTAATAACGTATGCAAACAGACTGATTTAGCGCAAGTTATTAAGTACCCAGATGCTATATGTTTAGCTAAAGTGGACAATTCCCGGTAGGAAAACTTGAAAGTTCAGTCATGACAGTTGTGGTAGCTGACAATTGTTAGAAAATAAATATGGCATTGTTACATTAATACCGTAACATGCTCCTGTCTGTATGCAATGGTTTCAGTGCATAAACCACAGACAACAGAATCAATCAACCAATCAATCGACTCAATTTCACTTTATTGTCCTTAAAAAAGGATATGCATTGTACAACTCACGATCGCATCTAAAATAGATGGGATGGTCACAACAAAATGCAAGTGAATTCCAGATGTATCCACTACAAGAACAATTCAACCGGTTGACAGCAATATGACTCATTTAGCATTCAACATTCTAATGGCCACAGGCACAAAACTCCTGCTGTAGCGAGATGTTTTACATTTTATACAACGGTATCTCCTTCGAGACGGAAGTACATGGAAGAACGTAGAGAGCGGATGATCAGGCTCAGTAGCGACAGCACGAGCTTTCTTCAAAATGGCATGGTTGATTATTTCTGAGAGGATTGGTGTAGGTAAGCCAATGATCTTGGCAGAAACGTGACAGATTTTCAGAAGCCTGTTACGGTTTTTCACAGAAAGAGCAGTGTAGTAACAAATACTGCAGTAGGTTATGAGAGGCTCAATTATGCTACGGTAAAGGCGTAGAAGAAGTAGTGGATCAACGTAGAAAGCTCGTAACTTTCGAAGAACGTGCAGTCGCTGCTGAGACTTTTTCTGCACGGCTGTAACATGCTTTGTGAATGACAATTTTTCATCTAACATAACACCGAGGTACTTGGAAGAATCAACCTGTTCCACAGGTTCACCGTTGATGATTCAATTTCAATCTTTCTTCCAAGGGAATGGAAATATTTATGTAAATAGTAATCAACATTCACAGAGTTTAGAGAATAAATATAAAACTACATGGTAATACGTTACTGTCGATCTAATTTCTTAGTTACTCTATGTTACATATAAATAACAAATATCCATATACATGAAACCATGATCATGCATTCTTAAATCCCCTCCACCTTTATATGTAACTCACCTGTGTATAATTCTAACTTCACTACACCCGCGAACACTTCTACCTGTTCAGATATGCATTTATTTATGGGATCTAGACTGCCTTGGGAATGAATGTAACATAGCAACAGGATGTCATGTTTCTGAAATAGTCGTTTGTATGGGTTCAACGCACGTTATACACATGTCAAAAGTTTAAAAGAGAGGAAGGGAGAGAGAGGTAGTGAGAGACAATCCCTGAAAGCAGATAACCAGCATCAATAGATTAGGAATACAACTTAAGTTGACTGTAAGTTAAAATGTAATAATTAAGTTAACACATTGAATTTTATTATTATATTTGCATGGAAAACAAGTTTAGTTTGTTCACATCAAATTTATGTTCACCTAGGTATCAGCTTACACGGATGTTGCGTTGTTAACGATTAATACATAAACACATATCAAACTGTTAATTTTATGATCTCATTCCATAGCAATAAATATAAACAGAAAATGTGCTCACATGTGACATGCATAAAACACTGGACATAGTTTAGCAACGTACCCTATTGTTGCTACCATCTTGTCACATCAACTGCAGTAAGCAATGAATGACCTGTGGCAGGTCATGTTATCTAGGGTTGACATGATAAATCAATAAAAGAAATGATTTGACAAACAATTTGTAACCAGTCACAAAAATAGTCATCTATTTCAGTCGACAGTTCAGCAGAATACAGACACCCCAACAAAATCAAGATAACCCACCAGAATATAGACAGCCCACCAGAATACAGATGACCCACCAGAATAAAGATGACCCACCAAAATATACAGCCCACCAGAACAAAGAGAGCCTAACCAGGGAGTAAACTTTCAACATGCATGTTGTAGTCATAAGGAGAAAATAGTAAATGAAAAAAACCTAGTAGCTGGTAACCTCCCTAGTACTAGGACTGTCAAATGTTAAAGAATTAATAATTTAAAAGAATGGTTGTAGCATGAAGCCCATTACACAAACATATAATGGGACAATAATATTATATATATTTTGTATTCAGACTTCAATGTTACTTAACAACATGAGAGATGTGCAACTAATCAACAGAACTAATCAGGAATAGGAATAGAGAGAGACAGAGAGAGACAGAGAGAGACAGAGAGAGACAGAGAGAGACAGAGAGAGACAGAGAGAGACAGAGAGAGACAGAGAGAGACAGAGAGAGAGACAGAGAGAGACAGAGAAAGACAGAGATAGACAGAGAGAGAGAGAGACAGAGAGAGACAGAGAGAGACAGAGAGAGACATAGAGAGACATAGAGAGACACAGGGACAGGGACGGGGACGGGGACGGGGACGGGGACGGGGACGGGGACGGGGACGGGGACGGGGACGGAGACGGAGACGGAGACGGAGACGGAGACGGAGACGGAGACGGAGACGGAGACGGAGACGGAGACGGAGACGGAGACGGAGACGGAGACGGAGACGGAGACGGAGACGGAGACGGAGACGGAGACGGAGACGGAGACGGAGACGGAGACGGAGACGGAGACGGAGACGGAGACGGAGACGGAGACGGAGACGGAGACGGAGACGGAGACGGAGACGGAGACGGAGACGGAGACGGAGACGGAGACGGAGACGGAGACGGAGACGGAGACGGAGACGGAGACGGAGACGGAGACGGAGACGGAGACGGAGACGGAGACGGAGACGGAGACGGAGACGGAGACGGAGACGGAGACGGAGACGGAGACGGAGACGGAGACGGAGACGGAGACGGAGACGGAGACGGAGACGGAGACGGAGACGGAGACGGAGACGGAGACGGAGACGGAGACGGAGACGGAGACGGAGACGGAGACGGAGACGGAGACGGAGACGGAGACGGAGACGGAGACGGAGACGGAGACGGAGACGGAGACGGAGACGGAGACGGAGACGGAGACGGAGACGGAGACGGAGACGGAGACGGAGACGGAGACGGAGACGGAGACGGAGACGGAGACAGAGAGAGCAAGACAGAGAGAGCAAGACAGAGAGAGGGACATAGACAGAGAGACAGAGACTTATACAGAGACAGGGAGAGAGATGCAGAGAGAGAGAGAGAGAGAGACAGGGAGAGACAGGCAGACAGAAACAGAGATAGAGAGAGTAGTCTGTTGCCAGCTCACCGTGGGTTCTCTGTTCATCCTGAGCACACATCATCCTGAGCACACATCAGCCTCACCAACACTCACTTTCATCACACCTATCTCTTATGTACAACAACTCTAACTTAGGATGGAACTATCGATTACATACAACTATATTCATATAGGACAAACCTATCGATTACATACAACAACACTCAGGACAGACATGTCTGTTACATACAAGAAAGGTCAGAGAACAAGTAATAACAGAAAAGGTTGTCATCACATAATGAACTTGTACTGTGCTGCACGCTACCATCACATGACATAGACACATTTTCCTGTATTCTACTGTCTCATTACTGTCACATGATGTACGCACACTGGACCATACTTATTGTCACATTACTGTCACATGACATACTTACATTATGCCTTTCTCGACTGTTATATGCTGTACTTACACTGTGTCATACTCGACTGATAGACTTCTGTGGTATAAACAACTTTGTCATCCTATTTGCACACAAAGAAATACATAAACTTACTTGGATCTCACCTAACCAGAGACATGAAACAAATTGACCACCTTCTCATCAGTGGCAAGTGGCGACGATCCTTACAAGATGTACGTTTTAGAATAGGAGCGGGGATTGGCAGCGATCACCACCTTGTTGTCGCACACATCAGACTGAAGCTTAAAATAACTGTAACACCGATTAAGGCTGTTGAAATGGTTCGATGTCTCCAAGCTGAAATATGCTAGCATCAGACCAGTACTGCAGTACTAGGACAGAAAGAGGAAACACAATGACTGGCTGAGTGGAGACACGTGGACAACAACAAAATATCTCATCAGTTTACTTACAAACCTTGACCCTTCGACTGTGTGAATGTTTGGTCAGGATACAACAAAGTATGTTATGAATTACTTTACAAACTTTTTTCTCTGCCTATAAAATCAATGATTCTGCAAACATGAAATTTGTAATGAAATGATCAAGTTTTTCTTACAATGTTTACACAGATATTACGTTACATGTATCAAATCAGAACCTATGGCAATGCTTCATGTGTGGTTAATAATTACATCTGTGTATGAGAAATATGTGTGTGTGTGTGTGTGTGTGTGTGTGTGTGTGTGTGTGTGTGTGTGTGTGTGTGTGTGTGTGTGTGTGTGTGGTGATGTGTGTGTGTGTGTGTGTGTGTGTGTGTGTGTGTGTGTGCGTGTGTGTGCGTGCGTGTGCGGTGTATGTGTGGTGATGTGTGTGGTGATGTGTGTGTGTGTGTGTGCGTGCGGGCGGGCGTGCGTGCGTGCATGTATGTGGTGTGTGTGTGGTGTGTGTGTGCGTGCGTGCGTGTGTGCGGTTTGTGTGTGGTGATGTGTGTGTGTGTGTGTGTGTGTGTGTGTGTGTGTGTGTGTGTGTGTGTGTGTGTGTGTGGTGATGTGTGTGTGTGTGTGTGTGTGTGTGTGTGTGCGTGTGTGTGCGTGCGTGTGCGGTGTATGTGTGGTGATGTGTGTGGTGATGTGTGTGTGTGTGTGTGCGTGCGGGTGCGGTGTATGTGTGGTGATGTGTGTGGTGATGTGTGTGTGTGTGTGTGTGTGTGTGTGTGTGTGTGTGTGTGTGTGTGTGTGTGTGTGCGTGCGGGTGCGGTTTGTGTGTGGTGATGTGTGTGTGTGTGTGTGTGTGTGTGTGTGCGTGCGTGCGTGTGGTGTGTGTGTGCGTGCGTGCGGTGTGTGTGTGTGTGTGTGTGTGGGCGTGCATGCGTGCGTGCGTGTGCGTGTGCGTGGTGTGACTGCACATACGGGCGGCGCTGTCTTGTGAAGAGAACTGCGTGAGCCGTATCTTCAACATGACACGACATCGAAATGGGACGTGTTGACAATTTTTGCGGTGACGTTCGCAATTTCTGGGTCGTCGGATATTGACCTCGGAACGTCTATATATATATATATATATATATATATATATATATATATATATATATATATATATATATATATATATATATATATATAGGCGCACTTCACCATCGAAGCGTATATAGGAGATATGTTATTCTAATGAAAACATTGCGAGGCACAATTGCGACGATCAACACACCCTAGATATGTGGCCTCTTCGTCGTCAACAATCTGTATCCCAAGCCGAAAAAGAAAGAATTCTCAATCGCCACACGGAAGATCGCTGACCATCTTGAAGTATTGTTTTATTACCTAACAAAATGATACATCGAATGACGAAAAAGACACCGTCGACAATCAACCAGTCATTTAGATTAGATATGATACATATCTGGTTAAAATAACTGACAGTTGAAGACGGCGGGTAAGCCATGGAAAGAATCTGCAAGCCGGCGAACCTCCAACCCCTTTCGGGGAGGAGGAAGTCTGATTTCCCAATGCTTCAACAGCGAAAGGAGTTTACTCTCCTCCCGACCATGGTTACCGAAAATAAATTACACCGATCTACACCCTATAATACCCTAACATTTAACGTCCGATAATTGTGAATAAAGTCGGCAGCCGCTTCAATAACTTGAATTGAATCTGATGTCTCTCCCCGTGCGACCGACGTTCAATATGAAAGCCTCTTCGAGTTCCAATCCGATGGCCGTATCGTGCGCGTCGTATCGTTTGCAGGGCCTAGTCCTAGACTCTATAGTCCACATCTCGATGTCACCGTGGCCGTTTGCTACAACAACATTGAAGCGATTTGGTAGTAAGTGTATCGATAACGAGCAGCTATAGACGGCGAGTAAGAAAACGACAAAAGAATTGAGAAAACTTACCTGCAGCGTATCCATTTCGCCTTACATTACATCTTACATACATCTTACGCCCTTCTCGTTGTCTCGTTGTTGGGCGGAAACCGCAATCACGTGACCACTAATTGTTCGAATCCGCAGTTGCGCAATGCGCAACTTCCTGGCAAAGCAGTGAACGTTTGCGCCTGCGCCTATTCTTATATTTCCTGTGCGTGGATGTTTGCGGATGCGTTTGCGTATTTCTCTGTGTATTCGTGTTATTTTAAAACATTATAATTTTACCCTTGAAGGTGGACTTTTGGGACACTATCCGCCAGGGAAAATACAGAAAACAAATTGAGAGTGTACTTGTTTTTATGAGAGAGTGCGCGTGAATGTGCGCGCCCGCAAGTGTGTACGTGTGGCAAAACGGCCCATGGGGGTAATACGGCCTCCCGTCTTTTCTGCCAAACGAGTGAACACAAACTAACGTTGAATAGTGGAACATGATGCTGCTACCTAGCAAATACTCATAGCGACCGCAAGGCCAAACGCTACCAAAACTAAGTTCACAAGCTTTTTTTAAAGTTTTGCATACCCTGTGATCTAATAATCACGCTTTTGTAAAATCGATGTTAATATGTCCACCGTGTGATGATTAGCCAGCGACTGGTACTAATGCACTCGCATCTATACACGTTTTCAATGACTTTCATCGAAATGGGAGCGATATTAAAAGATTACATGTGAAGGTGAAAAAGACAGCACTGTTGTGTATGGGGTAAGACGGCCCTGTTAGAACGGGGCAAAACGCCATGCAGTACGAATATGGTATGTAAACGCAATAAAGCTGTGATGTATTTATAGCACACACAATAATTTAAATAAAAAAGTGCAAGATAGTCGACGAATGCAGCGATGAAGAGGAATGGCCTTGTTTGGTGTGGGGAGAACCATTCAGTTGCAGTCGGCCACGAGGAGTCTGGGTTCAATGCCAAGAATGCAAGAATTGGGCTCACAGTGAGTGTACACCAGGGATCCCGTATTTCGTGTGTCCCAACTGCGAGTCAGAGTGTGATTAGACAGTAGATTACCTGCAAGCAATTTGTTAATACAACATGTTACTGATTGTAAGGCTTGTGATGACGCAAATTCCAAAGCTGATGAGTATTTTCAGTGACGAGTGTAATGATAATGCAGAATATTGCTTTTAATGACAACTGTAATTTTTTGACATATTATAATTAATGATGAATGGTTTCAACTGATGATTAGGTTGTTGTATCTGCCGCGAAGTATCTGCATGCCATTACTTTAGTATAATATGTTCAACACTATAATGATTTTAAGGCCTGTGATGATGCAGATGCCAAAGGTGATCGTAGTGTCGAGTAATACAGACAGGAGCTGATAGGAAACCGGAATGTTCCGGATGTAAGACCAATAAAGCGGGAGAACTGTTGACGTGCAACAAATATTATCAGTATTATGTGACCGTGTTGTATTATCGAAGACGCAATAGAAAACAGACATAACAATGATGAGTCTAATGTAATTCACGATGAGTGATGCGGATTGGTGATTATTTCTGCTCAAGATGAATGATGATAATAGTAGTAGTTAATGACGGGTTAAATAAATAATGAATAAAACACGGTTAAACCTAATATTATAGTAAATAGGCTCGGGGCCGTTTTACCCCAGGCATGGGGCAAAACGGTTTTATTGGAGCACATTTTAAACTTGTTATAACTTACGTTTTGGTTATTCAATCGTTCAGAGACATGTGCCATACACAAAGTATATATACCTCAACAATATTATTGCACAATTATGCATCGACAAGTTATGGATACAACCAAAATTAACTTTTCCCTTAGGGGGGCCGGGCTGCCCCAGGTGACCCTACTTATCTTGAACCGTGACGAACAAATCGATCCTGCCGCCAGCAAAATGCAAGGATTTCCGATTTCAAAATGGCGACGCACAATCAGATAAAGCGCCCGGAGAAACCAGGGGCCACTTGCTGCAACGCCAAAAGGAATTGGCACAAACACACTACAAAGAAGCGAAATTAACGTATCTATAATTTTTGTCCTAATAACAAACAACACACGTATAAAATTGCATTGCAAAATACAGTCAAATATAGCGGCAAGTACTTGCGTTTGGCGATCTTGACTAATAATGAAAAGTGCCATTTTTCGCGTAGTACAACCTGTTTGGGGCAAACGTACACATGTGTTATGATTATGCGAATTTAGACAACTTGTCAGATATAAGTGCTTATCGAAACCACAATGTACAGCAATGTAAAATGCAAATCCCGTAAACTATTTTATTGTGTATTATTCTTGTGCCCAGTCCCCAATTGTCTCGCTTAGACCCCAATGAGCTCCAATCGCGCGGAGTCACGCCATTTATTGTGACATACTTACGGGCCCTATTCGGGGTTGCGTTTTGACGTCATGAATAAATTAAACGCACATTGTTTAAACGCACATGTTTTTTCTATGGAATACTTCCTACAGGGAATATCCTACGGAACATTTCCTATTATTATTATTATTATTTATTCAGCCTCCGTTGCTGGAAAAGAAACATTACATACCTATTCATACGTGCAATCACATATAAAAGACACACGGTGGAGAATAAAAACCTGATAAAATAAAATAAATAGCAACAATACATACAGTGGCATGGTATAATATATAAAATTCAGTGTATATTGTGTATATCAGTTAAAATAAAGAGACGCGTAATATATTAGAGTGCAGTGGTTAAGAGATGAACTAAAAGATGTTCATGTGAATATGGCCTGTTAAAATTATCAGTAAATAAAAGGTGTCTAATCGAGTCAACAAGACCATCATTTGTCGCACTACTTTGAGGTACATGTTGATAATTAAAGGCTCGTTTACTGGGTGACTCGCCCATAGATATTACTCTATCCAACAGGGTTCCAGGTACCGTTTCACCATAACATATAAAACGAGACAGTAAGTGCTGCATCAGTCGACGCGCTGGACTTTCCACTTTAAATATTCTACTATACAAGGATAAAACATTTCTATTTACAATATCTTCGATCTTTTCAATATTTAGTGCTTTAAGTAAGGCTGTGTTGTGGGACAGTTTGCTTAATCCAAGACTTAATTTGTTTAATTAATTTACCCTGTGCAGATTCAAGTCGACGCATTTGGATGGCGGTGCTGCCCATACACTCTAAACCGTATGTTAACGTTGGTTGACATATACATTTATAAAGATACGCTTGAACACCAGGAGTGGCTCCTGGGTATAACATACCGGCATTACCAAGCCCATAAAATGGCTGTCTGCATTTTGTTAGTCTGTTGGTGACATGGCTGGCATTGTTACCACCCTGATTAAACACGTTACCAAGTATATTAAGCGATTCTTCATTACATAGACATTTGTCACCAAGCCTCCACTTTGGGTCTTGGTATAACGGACACTTTCCAACAATCATGCATTTCGATTTTTCAACCCCAAATTTGAATTTCCACCTTTTACTATATGCATCACATATCATCACATTAGGTTCTGTAGATCTTGAACATTAGTTGAGAGTAGAGTAATATCGTCGGCGTAAGCCATAGAATTGTACAGTGTATCACCTATTCTGACGCCTGCGTCACAGTTATTCAAGTCTAATAAAAGTTGATTAATAAAAATGTTAAACAGATACGGCGAGAGAACGCTTCCTTGTCGTGTACCACGTGTTACATCAAACGGTTTACTATATGAACCTATAGAATTGTTAAAAAAGTCTTTAGAAAACTATACAAAATCTTATATTGACTGTCTATTGACGTTTAATTATTGTTATGAACCAGAATACGTATCGGACATGTTGATTCATATAAACCACGCATGATTAAAATCACAGAATTATCTAACACTTATCATGACTTTGTGACTTTCGCTCTCAGTACAAAAACAGGGCTCTATGATAATAATAATAATATTTATTATTTATAAAGCACAATAGCCAGCATGCTCAAAGTGTTATATAATAACATATCAAATTATTCTTTACGTGTTATAAAATAATAATAATAAATATAACCGTCAAAATTATGTTCAGATAAATAAGTAGACACATTAAATTAACCATATTAAAACTGTTAATAATTTATTAAACATAGTAAATAAGTAAAGTCGATGACTAGAAAAACCTAAAACTAATTACGAGATACGGTGCGTACGAATCGTGACTTCTGAATGACTTCAGGTTTTCTGCAGTGTACATACCCGGAGTGTTTATGAACTACGTGTATATGCAGCCATAATCTACAGAGGGCCACTTTGACACATCATCTACCCATTCCGTCCTGTCAGTGACAGTGTCAAGCATCCAAGCTGTACGGGTCTGGGACATCTATCCCGATAATGACAGTTTCTGCGCTATAGCGATTCAACGACACACTGTCAAGATGGTTTATTTGGTCAGCCAAGTGTGCCATTACTTACATCTGTCCATGCACAAAAAGAACTAATTAATAACAGTCATAACAGCCACAAAACGACCGACTAACCAACATAACACAGCACATCCCGGCTTAGCGCCGCTGCTGTTTACGTCTTTCTGCCCTACGCGACCTACTTCGCTTTGTTGCCAAACACAGCAACCCCGAATAGCCATATTTTTTACAAATGAGGAGCCGAGCACCTGTTTCCCGCTACGCGGCGCCACTAGCGTACCGGCACTAGGCCTCATGCGGTTATCCCTCGTTTTACGGTATCGTTTCTACGTATGAGTTTTAAATAGTGATTTAAGTTCGTTTCAGTTGTTACAATTTGTGTTGTGATGGATAAATATGATCACCTGACTCTGCCGGAGCTTAAGAGAGAACTGTTAAGGAGAGGGGCGAGACGAGGAGGCCGCAAAAAGGAGTTGATTGAACGGTAAGTGGCACGCTGAACGATAATGGGGGTAACCTTTAATTATTTTATACATACATGAGTATCCAGATGACTAGTAAACAGTGACTTTAGAATAATTTATTACAGATGAATTGGGTATTGAGTTCCGTTAATTACGTGTGAAATGTAAAGGATAAAAGGGTCAGTCAAGTGAATAGCCGGGGATTGGTTACGTAATGTTATGCAATTGGATTTGGAGTCGCAGAGCTGAATACGTGTTGACAGTGCATTCAGACCAGTGAATACACACAGGCTAACTACCATTATCTTGGCACATTAGTGGCGTGGTCTTTAGTAAGTAGGTGTGAACGTGTGTGGAGTTTATACTCAAGCCAGAACTGAAATTAGAGCAATGCACAATGTTTATTCAGGTAAAAACCACCAGGCAACACAGTAGCAGACTTTTTACAGGCATGTTCTTGTGAGTTGTCATTTTCTGTAACCTGGACTGTAATGGCTACAGAAATAATTAATATGCCTGTAATAATTAATATGCTCTCATGTGCTGGGCTTGTCTTGTTAATGTAGACACATTTCATCCATATATAGGATAGCTAACAAATTATTGGTTTTAATGTGAAAATTGTTTTTAATATAAAAATGGATACTAATAATAATTGTACACCTATATTATACTACTAGTATAATTTACACTGCATGTTATTTTCAGATTGGAGGCATATGACCGGAACAGCAATTTTGGTTATACCACCAGTGATCTCAACCATGATGATGACTGGCACATGTCTCTTCCCCATGCTACCAACTACAGAGATGTCACAGGCAACACTATTCTCCCACCTGTAACAACACACACAGTCGACCAGTTTCTCCATCCATTAGGAACCAGCCTCAACAGAAACGCAAAAGAACTTTACGATGACAGGTAGTTAACACATTTTATTTATAAGACGTAAAATATGTAAATAGGAATTATATTCACATACTGTTAAATACCAAACATTATTTGCACAAAGACATGCACACACTCTTGGTTCAAACATGAAACAGTGAAATGCTTGATGCCCATGCTGCTGCATGCAGTGTCCTTTACAAAGACATTAACTGTAACTTCAGTACTCAAAACTATTATGAAGTTTATATTGAGTTGTTTCAGTTATGAACATGGTCTACATTTATACTGTTTTACACAGGTTAACACATGTATTCTCTGCATTTAAGTTCATAAATCACTGTCATAACATATAATGTCTTTCAGGTTTATCCGTTTCATGCGGTTTTGCAAGAAGGACGAGACAACCTTCCTGAGGACACAGTGCCGAGCCAAGATGCGTCGTAGTACAACATACAACATTGACCTGAGTGTGGACGAGCAGGGCAACATCCTACAGACACAATGTGAATGTGCTGCTGGCATGGGCCCATATGCCCACTGCAAACACATTCGTGCTGCTTTGCTTCCTGTGATCGACTACGGGTGTGGTAAAGCTATAAAGCTAGAAATAACTTGCACAGAGACTGTGCAGTCTTTCCACAGGCCACGCCGCCTGCACAACGGTTCACCAGTCAAAGCAGAACACTTAGACATGTCCCTAAACAACACAAATATCATCTTCAATCCAATACCACAGGCACACAGGGTGGACAGCAAAACAACATTCACAAGGGTAAGCAATGCAACAATAAATTTTGCAGCTTCATCAACTGTTAGCCCAGCTCTGATGCAGATCATCTCTCCTGCAAACATGCATGCATTTGACAATGATCACGACTACTGCACACTCACACCATCCGAACACTATTTACAAGCTGACACACTCACACACATTTAAGAAGAACAGGTCACATAAATTGAGCAAGACAACAGAGGGCAGGCGGTTGTGGCCTTGTGGCATGCAGAGTGCACAAAATGCACGACTGCCTCACGGTTTGGCAGAATCTGCAAATTAACAGAGAGAACCGTTGCAGGTAAATTTGCTAGGTGTCTACAGCAGACAAAAACAATATCAGCTGCACCCCTAGAACATGGCAGGAAATACGAGGGTACGGCACTGAAAGCTTATGGTGAGAAGACTGGCAGTAATGTCACAGCCAGTGGTTTGGTCATTTGTTTAAAAGAAAACCATACTTGGCCTGCTCACCAGATGGCATTGTAGATGACTGCACGTTAATTGAAGTCAAATGCCCTTATGTTGCCAGGGACAAGCCTGTCACACCAGTTACTGTGCCATACTTGGAACTTGGACCAAATGGCAAACTTCGTCTAAAACATGACCATGATTACATGTATCAGGTGCAAGGCAACATGCACATCACCAGAAAAACCCTATGCCATCTGGTGATTTTCACACTGGTTGACCTTGTCATTGTTGATGTTCCATATAACAGCACCTTTGTATATGGCATGCTAAACAGGTTAGATACATTCTTCCGTGACCACTACCGGAAGGAGTATCTGAACAAACATTTTTACTTAAAATTCTAAATCATGTCTGACAAACATTTCAATGTGCAGGACACTTTACATAAAGCAGGTTAAATTGCTTCGAGTGGAATTAGAAATTTTTATGCAGTTTTTGAAACTATGCGTGCTCGGTGATTGCCCAACATGAAGCAAACAAAAATTATGCGGGACCCCAAGATTGTTTCCACTTCGTTCATTGGTGATGTTAATATTTTTTAGGTTTTTGCCAGGCCAATGACACGCTCAACGTGTACACGTTTGCATGCTATTTTTCTGTCGTTTATTATTGCTTTTGTTGAGAGCTGATTTCTTTTGCTGAGAAATGTTGGAATGTTTACTTGAATGTTGAATGGGGCAAAGATGTTCTGCACATTGAAACCCTTGTCAGACATGATTGAATCACCAGGATCGCATTTCTGTGGCAAGTCTCCTCGCTCCACAAGAATGCGATCACTGGCAGACCCTCCACATGCTGGGGTGATGTAGGAGGTTAGTCCTCCAGGTGTGACACCCACAAGGCCTTTCAGGGTATTTCTGTTTTTGTAAGTAGAGTATGTCACTTGCTGTGCAGTAGGTTTCCCTGGCTTTTTTATGGGGACCTCTACACCATCTAGTATAACCCGAATGCTTGCATATAAACGCTTAAAGTCACTTGGCATATGTACATCTACCAACTCTTTAGACGGCCAAATGTTCAGTTCCTTCCAGGAACAAAACATGAAATTTATCCATGTAACAAAGATGTTACCTACTGTATACTCAGACACACTAAACCAGAATGCAAGTTCTTGGTTGGGTGTGTGGAGGCGCAGCTTGATGAGGGTGAGAAGTAGCTGGTTCTCTACCGACAGCGTCTGGGGTGTTCTCCAGCGGTAGTCCAGGTGATGAGCTGCTGGACCGAGACTCTAGAGAACATACTGGAAGTGGCGGTAGTCATCCAGACCAGTGTAGTACTGGAGCATTTTGGGGTTCGCCATCAGTTCTTCAACTGATAGCTTGGAGAAGTGCTCTGTCTGGCTCGCTCTGTCCACTTGCTCGAAGCTGGGAGCCGCTGCTTCCTCGTCGGCAGTGACGGGGTTGTTGTCTACGACCTCCTCCTGCACATCCAGGTTGGGGTCGAACGATGGCTCGTCCAGGGGCTCTTCTTCTTGCGACATGCGAAGCTTTGCTCGCACTGCCCGTTTCTTTACGCACTCAGTTGCCTCTTGCACCCAGCCAAATACTGATGGCACCGCATTTTTGTGTAATGTGCGCCGTGTACATGGGGTGCCTGGAAGCAGACCCCATGGAGTTGTATCACTATTAGATGCCTTACATACATATTTTGGATCTATATACATACATGTTTCCCTTTAATTATTTTTAACTTAAAAGATAATCATCCATCTAGCCAGATTTCCAAGATTAAATTTGCAAATATAATAAAACTGGGCTTGTTAATATAATCTGTGACTGTATCTACCACTGGCATTGTTGTTGTATTATTAATAATAAAAATATTATACACTGTCATTGTTACTTATGTACTATTATGCCCACTAATACTGTTTCAGTTGCATCTAGGCTTTATATCTTAGGGAAATGTACCAAAGGCAGTTTGAGAGAAAGTAGTGCAAAATAAGTGAGAAAACAAGGAAGAAAAATAAAATTGAAATCGAGGAAGGTAACCAGATCAGGGTTTCAGGTGGAGAATGCCATTTATAATTTTGTCCAAGGCAAACGATCTGAGAGCAAAATTATCATAATTTATATAATAATAAAATGTTATAATATATTCGTAAGTACATATATAGCGCTACTGCCCTAGGTGGCTTAGTTCATGAGATATAGGATCAATAGTCTCCAAAGTAACATATTTGAAATGATAGTCCCCGAGAACCTATATTACATACCAAAACGACTGATTTACTTCAAGCAGTTGTTAAGATATGAGAAAATAGGCTTACGGTGGCCATCTTGGAAAATGGCCGCCAATGCCTTCAAGGGCGAAATCTGAGATGGCCCTATATCCAAATATTTTTGTAATGGTGAAATCTAAGTGTGTGCCAAATGTCATGCTTGTATAAAAAAAAAATGCACAATTCATTCGGCTTGGCTATAGGGGAAGTAGGGGCATGTCCGCACACTTAAGGTGAAACAAGCTATAGATAATGCAGTGTGTGTGCTAAGAGGGTGATATTTAGTATTCAGAATGAGCAATCATATTATTTTGTTGTTAGTTAGTTGAGAAATCGCATATACCATCAGATATTTAAAGGCAAAACAAAGTTAACTGTTTCGTGTCATACACCTAATAGAGTTAATATAAAGTAACAATTTCCACATATACTCAATTTTTTTTACGCCAGCGGTTTACCAGAAAAATATTTTTGAACACCCAGCCATCCAAATACTACGCGCTACTCCATCTTAAGACTTAGACGAAGAATGACGTCACGACGGTGATCGAGGCGCTCTCCACGCAGATTCACTGCATGGGGTTTGGCTGTTGTCATGAAATGGCTGCAACTCGGCAACGCGCGTAACATGCTGATGACGGTAAATATAAAGTTGTCTATTATTGTTATCGCTGAAATCATCCCATCAACTGATGATACATGACTACATGTCTACTTCAAAGCATTTCTCCTAAAACTGGACCGAGCAAAGTGAACTGTACTTGGACTGGAGGGATTCCAAACAGTACGCCCGCAAATATGAATCAATTTCTTCAATACTACCGGTTGTTTCAACTGTTATTGCAACCGTATGCCGAACAGTAAGGCATAATTACTAAAGTTTACCATAGATTTAACCACATATTTAGATACACGTCTATAAGCAGCTGCTAGATTTCACGCCAACTGAACGAACTGTCGAAGACTTGAAGTTGTTGACCCTTAACAACGTCGCAGGTTAAGGGTCAGACATAGAATGCCGCGCGCTGAATGGCCAAGTCAATTTAACCCTTCACTTAATGGCGGCGTCTAGACCATCGTGGATGTCATTAGAATTTTAGACTTTAAAGTCACATTCTGATTAAACCGCTGACGTTAAAAAATTGAGTATATGTGGAAATTGTTACTTTATATTAACTCTATTAGGTGTATGCCACGAAACAGTTAACTTTTTTTTGCCTTTAAATATTTGGTCAAATATAGAGGCATAGCTTTGTGCGGACATGCCCCAAGGTACGGGGCATAACCGAACACTGTGTACGGTTATGCTCCAGGAATGGCGAAACAACAGCTGTTCTCACAGAGCTGACTATTAACTGCAATAATAATTAGTATTGGTATGTGTACATTACTGACATGTGCATTACTCAAAAAAAAAAAACTTACAAGAAACACCAGAGAACACAAATCAACGGTTTCAAGTTTTCATATAAAGTAAAGTTTAGAAAATGCAGTGGCCTTGAATCATAGTCCACGTTTACTCCTCCTTGAGAGTCAAAGCAAACAACAACATGATTTTGTAACGGGGAAAGTCAAAGTTTACAACCCAGCTTGTCTGAAGCCTTCTAGCTAAAACAGCATAGTCTCGTAAAGCGCAAAGTCAAACTAAAAACTCATTTTGTCGGCTGTGCGAGCATGGCTTTGTATGGTTTACGTAACGTACGGGCAAAGTTCTATATTATAAATTATACATCATTTGTCATCTTGGTTATTTTAGTCTATGAGCAATGATCAATTAAGCTTCATTTCTTTAACGGACCTAATGATACACAACATGGAAAATGTGACGTCAACACGATATAGCCTATTACACATTGATGAAGCGATGAATGATATAAAAAGTTTGATAATATTAAATAATTATATAATAATCATCATATGCTATCTCAAATCAAAGTTTCCTATAATATTTGTAGTAAGCAACTGAAGTATCTAAATATGTATCTAAGTAGAATACATAATATTATAGGCACCGATACATGAAATACGTCTGCACAGCGGGTGAGGCATGACCGCACAGGCCTGTGCGACCATGCCCCAAGCATCCAACACGTGAACAATTCTGAATTGCGCGAAAATGCTACTTATGAAAGTATCCTTTATTTCACACATCGTAAAACATTAAAATGCAATTTGGAATTATGAAAGAAAATGTATACGCACGTCTTACAGTTAAAGAAATACACATAATAGCATATGAGTAAAATTACATCAGTGTTTACGAAAATAACATTTTATGTCATAACTTTTTATTTATTCACTTCTGTCAAAAGGTATATATGCAAGTGGTTGATTTGGGGGTTAGACGATGCCGCTTAGCATGATTCCACTAACCAGATGTTACGCGATGCGCAAATAATAGGGTGTGCGGACATGCCTCAGCGTGCGGATATGCCCCTACTTCCCCTACATGACGCTGACTTTATGGATAATTTCACATTTCGATAAAGGCTTCTTTTTAAAATATAGTTTAAAGGTAACTTATAAAAAAATATGCATTTTAAATCTAACTATTACGCAACGTCAGGACATGGTTTTATATGGCATTTTAAATATTTATATAATGTTTTTAACATATTTTAAAGCAGGCAATATTTAACTGTTGATTAATTTAATATTGATCGGTTTTTAAGTCCGACACTTCAAAGACTATTTGAAAACGCTCATTCGGCACCAAACACTAATAGAGAAGTGTGTGTGCTTGCATGAGTATGTGTACGTGTGTGTGTTACGTGCATGCGTGACTGTACTTATAAAAATGCGTTTGTGTGTGTGTGTGAAGCTGTGTATTGTATTTGTGCATTATTTGCATCGTACGAACATCGTTTATACACACTTATGTACGCTACCAACTGGTGTATTATGGAATGAGGGAAACGGTGTTTCGGTATATTTTAAGGACAAAAATAGTGATTTATTGCTAGGCCTATATCTCTAGAAATGGAAAATATGTAATAGCATTGCAGGAGTCACAGCTTTCTATGAGAAATAATTCTTTGTAACACTAACCCAATTTTCATAACAAGACATTTTCAGGGAAATGATGACCATACACAGAATATAATAATTATTAATAACAACACAAGAAAATCAAAATTGCACACCAGGTGGATGAATATTTCTACTTCATATGCAAAATAATTGTATTTAAATTTCATGAGAATTGTGGATGGTATGACAATTTACCCACCACAACATGAAATGCAATCTAAGCCATTCAGATTTTCCTCACCAAAATCACTGACATTTCTGGGTGATACTTTATTAGATCATTCCAAGGCGCCTGTTTTATCATAATGTTGGGCTACGTTGCTAGAGGTGGAAAATATGTGATGGCATTGCAAAACTTACAGTATAGTGAGGCGGATATGTGGCAAATATAAGATGGATTGTGGGTTTGGTGGTAAAAGAACAAAAATTGGCATAGTTGATGTTAAAGAGGTACTAAGCGATTTTAGATATAGTGCCAAGCTCAATTTCCCCCCTGGTGTCCATAAAATGACCAAATCCAAGATGGCCACCAAGCGAAGTGTGAATATTTTGAAAAGGCTTTATCTTCATTAATAATTGACATAAACAGATGAATGAAGTGTCTATTTCTATGTTTTCAGGTATGGGAATTCCAACGGAACCATCATCAACGGAAGCCTTCACACTTTACACAATGCCATACAATGACTGACAAAATGATATAAAATGGACTAGAAACATTAACAAACAAATTTGGTAATTCCAAACGCATACAGTTGTGAACAAAAACAATAAATCTGATAGACACTGAACAGCTGCTAGACAGTAGACATCACATCTTAATAGTGATCACTGTGTTCACAGTTGCCACAGCAGTGGCACAGTGACGTGCACTTCAGATTAGCTTTAACACATTTGCACAGCCCTCTGCATCCTTTCTTACAGCCGCATCTTAACAACTCTGAGCAGGACACGGCCGCTTCTGGAAGTAACGTCCACATCGGTCCCCATCCTCGCGTCGGATTCTTGCTCCATCCCCAGGACTCTGGAGAAGGAAGATCTGGATCTCGGACCTGGGCCTGACCCCATACATGGCCACCCTGGTATGTTGCTCGTCTTGCGTGCTGCAGCAGTGCAGCTCTGGTTTGTGGAATGGCGTCGATATATCTGGCTTTTACGTGAACATCTGCTTCCTGGCTGAGTCCACAGTAGTTTCGTCACTCCCCCGATCATACATAAGCACCACGTATGACTCGAGCACAGACATGCAGATATTGTCCAAACTTGTCGGTCGTGTGACAAGTCTAGCGAAGACCTCCGTTACAGCATTGAATGACCTCCACGTGTCGAAGGCTGTCTGTTTGCCTTTCCCAGCAACAAACGACGAGACTGTGTCACAACCGGTGAAGGCGTAGAACATGGGAAGAGCTTGTGCTTTCTCTGCACCCAAAGAGGTGGGAATTTCATGAGCTGGTATGTACCTCAGGTGTTTACGCGTGCCAAAAGCTATCCACAGCTGTGTGTTCTCCATTGACACAACAGTGGAGACAGCCAGGACGACAACGTCTGTATCCACTGTTCGCATCATGATCCGCCGATGACCTTTTTCGGCCGCATCCTTGGCATGCAAGAACATGCGCGTATCCGCCTCTTCGTGAGAGCATGGTGCCAAAGCCGAGACATATTGATGGACACGTGAGCACAGCACATGCTTCCCACAGGTTGAGAAGACTTCTTTCTCTGTAGACAGATTTTCCACGACTTCATGGGCTAGGAAATTGAATAGTTCTGTCTTGTTCTCGTCCACTCGCAGGAACTCCTGCCAGTTTCCCGGGATGGAGTTGGCTGCTGCAACACGTCGTCTGACGCCCTTTCCACGATTTTCTCTTGCTGTGGACTTCAGGCTATCTGGTATGTAGACATCCCAGATGATGTCCACCCTTGTGACTCTAGCCAACTGTGCTTTGATGTATGGAAGGAACACTAACATGGCATAGTCTTGGGAGGTTTTCGCTCCAACTGGCTTCAGCATGTTGATGATAGCAGCTCCATCCAGTATGACGACGTCGATGACTGGAGCTTCGCCTTTGGATGTGCACAGCTTCTCCACGCAATCTGTGAGATCTGCCTTTGTACCGAACCGCAATTTTTCCAGCTGCGACAAGGATGGTGGGTATGCATGATTTTCATACTTGAAGAAATTGTCCAAGTCTCCGTCTCGTGTCTGGCACGCGATGTACAGCCTGGAAA
This sequence comes from Oasisia sp. SBJ-2009, assembly GCA_964017155.1. Classification (NCBI taxonomy): domain Eukaryota; kingdom Metazoa; phylum Annelida; class Polychaeta; order Sabellida; family Siboglinidae; genus Oasisia; species Oasisia sp. SBJ-2009. The sequence goes on along the minus strand of OZ024862.1, from coordinate 26,007,310 downwards.
ATAGTGCACAGTCGCTCTTGAGGGATGTTATCATCTGTGTAGCTTTGGATGGTGTCCCTTTGAATGGTCTGTTGAACAGTGGCATACTGTTCTTAGAGATGGTGTATGATACAGGTGATGTACGCTCAACCAACCGATCCGTTACAAAGCTGTCATACTGATCATGCCCCTTCTTCTCTATCCCTCGCACAGTTGTCACTACGGCTAGATCTGCGATGTCTCTGGTGTCCAAAACCAGAAGATCTCCACTCTCCTCCATGAACGGATTCCCAAGGTCTTCGATCACTTCCACGAGAGCCTGAACTTCGCTTGCAAAGGTGACTTGTACAGCCATTGTGTGTTCGTTGTGCCTGCCGTGTGGTTATCCAGGCATGCTGTTTCAAAGCTGTCGATGGTCCTCGCAATTTCTGGTCCAGCTACCTTCCATCGCAGTAGAGCTCTAGGGTTTTGCGTCAAGCCGATTGCTCTACCATCAGCTTTGACGACTGCGTTGTTTTGCTCATGCGCGTGGTCGATAGCTATGGCTGAGAAGGGACGGGTCGACTTGTGCACTACGAAGCTGCCTCGGTCAAACTATTTCGCTACATCAGGAAGTCGTTCGTGCAGTGTTGTCATATCACGTATATGTACGGGAACCCAGCGAGAATAATGTGTGTGGTCCAGGACAAAGAACCATGGAGATAGTGCTCGCAATGCAGTGATGTAGAGTGGGAAGTTTCCTTCGCGAATTGATCGCACAAAGACCCGCATAAGGCATTCCAAGTGCATGACCATGTACCAGTAGTGGAACTGTGGAGAAGCCCCAACCTGCTTCACACACCAATCATCAAACGGTAGTAGTTCACTTGTGTCCAAGCAATATGCATCATATGCTGTACGAAGCATAATTGACAATGCACTGGAGGTGACTTGATGTGCATGCCTGGTTCGTTTGACATGTGCGCCCTTGAGAAAGGAGTCAGCCGTTCCTGGAGTCGCAATACCTGCCTGAGTGAGAACATTTGTCCAGCCACTTCCGTCGAGCAAATCTCCGAAGGTCGCCAAGGTTGTCATCTCTATATGTAGCCCGCCAAGTAGAACTACAAACTTGTCTTCTCCGTATGATTCTGGCCAATTCCATAGTATACTGATATATAACATCCATTTCTGAGAATAATCTATCCATTTCGCCTTGGCCGCACCCATTTTAACATCAATATCATCATAATATGAATTTAAATGCATTGTATCGACAAATAGGTGGTGGCATTTGATTCCTTATGTCAGAAAACATACACAACGACACTACATTCATATTTATACGATATTTATTCAGGAAGATATGATGATAATTAGAATTTCGCGACTCGGGTGGCGACCATCTTGGATTTTTCAAATGTTAGGGCCCCATGGTAAAAATTTAGCTTGGCACTATATCTGAAATCAATTAGTACCTTCTTAGCATCAACTATGCCAATTTTGGTGCTTTTACCACCAAACCCACAATCAAATCACATATCTGCCTCACTAGTAGTATCTGTTGAATGAAATCACGTTTCTAAAATCCATTTCCCGTTTCCGCCGTAACTTTTTGCTTTGGAAATTACTAAAGGGAAGGTCATTCGTAAACAACCATTAAGTAATTATACACACTTTAGTGGCTACCTCATGCCCTATATTGCAAGAAAACTGTGGATATCATTTTTACGTTTCGTAGTCTCAACGACTTGGAATACTCTTTCGTCTGGAGTGGCAAACCTGAAGGGGAACGAAGGGAGGCCGGAGTGGGCTTTGCTATCAAAAAGCATATCGTCACAAAGCTGACAGAAATGCCACGGCCATTAAGATACAGAATAATGATGATGAGACTACTTCTGAGCAAGGACATCTTTACTACAATTATCAGCGTGTACGCTGCAACAATGACAAACCCAGATGGAAACAAGGAGGCCTTCTATAACCAGCCTTCAATGCGTGGATAAGAAAAGAAAATGACAAGTGGTCCTTGGTCAGGCATAGGGAGAGTTTTGAGCAGGATATGGACAGTGCTTTCGCCCAATGGTAGGAGAAGGAAAACTCAACACCAGACGAGGAATGGGCAGCACTGTAGCAGGTCGTATACAACACAGCCAAGACATATCTTGGCAAGCCAGACAGAAACCACCAGGACTGGTTCGACTCCAACAACCAGGAGCTACAGACTCTTATGAGAAGAAGATACCAATCCCACCAGAGAGTGTTGCAAACCATGAGCACTAGATCCACCACTGCAGCATATAAAGATGCCTGCAGGCTGCTATAAAAACGCACCCGTGCACTGAAGTCGGACTGGTGGGAAAGGAAGGCAGTGGAGCTGCAGAGAGCTGCTGACAGTACCAACATGAAGGGCTTCACCAATGGAATGAACCACCTCGAGTCAGTCGACCACCTGGAGTCGGGCCACCGGCGTCGTCCGTCTCCCACTCGGGCGGTGACGTGTGCGCCGTGTGCATGGACGAGACACCCAACTGCGTGCTCGTCCCGTGTGCACACGCGGATCTGTGCTACACGTGCGCCCTCAAGATACATAGAAGTGTCAACCATTCCTGCCCGATATGTCGCACCAACATCGAAGGCGTCATCCTAACGCGTTAGTTGAACAGTGACGTATACACGCATGCATACACGCACGCTTGAACGCACGCACACACATAATTGTCAGTTTTTTACAATCCAAGTAAGGTCACAAGTACGCCAGTCGAACGATGACGAATAGCCTTTCATTTCTCTGAAAGACAGACGTTCACAGTGATGTGAACATTTCTTCACACAAATCCAACAGCCGCAGCAAAAACTGCAAACACTACTTCCACAAGCAAGGGCTACAACACATGGTACATGATGTTGTACTCGATATTTTTACACAGAGTAAAATCAACAGGACCTAGAACTGTATTTATGTTTGAATGTATGTATGTAAATATATATATGTATATATATATATATATATATATATATATATATATATATATAACCGCCCGTTCAATAGCAAAATATGAATTTACTCATTGCCTTTTGTTTCCATTTATCGCAGTCATTAGATAACCACGCGGTGTATCGTATTGCAGATGTTACGATGAGTGTCTCTCCACTAGCTACCCTGAGGAGTGTCTCTCCACTAGCTACCCTGAGGAGTGACTCTCCACCAGCACCCATGTGGAGTGTCTCTCCACCAGCAACCCTGAGGAGTGTCTCTCCACCAGCACCCATGTGGAGTATCTCTCCATCAGTACCCATGTGGAGTGTCTCTCCACCAACAACCCTGAGGAGTGTCTCTCCACCAACAACCCTGAGGAGTGTCTCTCCACTAGCAACCCTGAGGAGTGTCTCTCCACTAGAAGCCCTGTGGAGTGTCGTTACACCAGCAACTCTGAGGAGTGACTCTCCACCAGCAACCCTGAGGAGTGTCTCTCCACCAGCAAACCTGAGGAGTGACTCTCCACCAGCAACCCTGACGAGTGACTCTCCACCAGCAATACTGAGGAGTGTCTCTCCACCAGCAACCCTGAGGAGTGTCTCTCCACCAGCAACCCTGAGGAGTGACTCTCCACCAGCAATACTGAGGAGTGTCTCTCCACCAGCAATCATTGTCCCACGAACTGGACGAGTCGTTCGACCGGCGTCGTCCGTCTCCCACTCGGGCGGTGACGTGTGCGTCGTGTGCATGGACGAGACACCCAACTGCGTGCTCGTCCCGTGTGGACACGCGGATCTGTGCTACACGTGCGCCCTCAAGATACATAGAAATGACAGCCCTTCCTGCCCGATATGTCGCACCAAAATCGAAGGCGTCAACCAAACGCATTGACTATACAACATATCTTGTTGGAACTGCAGAAACGAATGCCGATGGAGTATGTAGAGAAGAGCGCTGGGGCATAGAGATTAGGGTGTCGGAATCAAAATCGAGACATTCCGGGTTCCCCTCTTCTGGGTGACGTTTCGAAACTTGGAGAAAGTCGTTCAATCCACGTTGCTCTAGTTCACTTAGCGGTCTGACTGGGTATATGGGGTTAGACAATGGTTAACGTTTGTGTACACATAATCTCCGCTGAGTAATCATAATGTGGCTGCCTGCGGGAAACGTTGAAATTAACACTTCATCCAGTACAGTAAATTCGATCTTGTTTTCTGGCGGCTGTTCTTGGGTTTACCAAGGTCGGTTTGCGTAAGTGGTGCTGGGTTGACCTTTCTCCTCGACAAGTCCTGGTCGATACCTTACCTGAGACTAGTGAAACCATTTCGAACTGCCTTTTCCACCTTGAACCTGCAAGATACACTACACAATGAACGTTGCTTAAAACATACAATGAAAGTGTACATTTTAAATAAATATGTAGTTTAGTTAACCATGTCGTGGATGATAGGGCATATGTACAGTACAGTACGACATTTAAATATTGCAATTCAAAATTGCAACGGAATCGTGCACAACATTAGGTTACGTTTTATAAAAAGTTTTAACAATTTATGAATAGTTGTTTTGCACTGACTAATAAATACTGTATTATACAGTGGACCTTGCCACCGGATTTCTTTTATATAATAAACTAAGACACTAATCCAACCATGCAAGGCCTTGTTAATGTTAAGCTTGCATGTCCTCGTCTTCTCTCCATGTCGCTGTCATGGCCTTGACCTTGGGAGGACTACAATGATTTCACGGGAATAGTAGATTTCTACATCATCGTATTTAAAATCATCCATGATCATGTGTGACAAAACGCAAAGCATTCATAGTATAAATACCACGGACTGTTCGACAACCATCCTATGGTGATTTACATGCAGAGTTGCTTATAATTTCGTTCGATAAATTAAAATATTACAACGGTTTACATCACCGTCATGGATTATTATCATTTATGGTGCACTGAAATCACGTGATTTGTGTATGCGTTGATTCTCGAATGGTCATAACATGTGAAATGACTATTGACTCATATTGACCTACCTCATGTGTGTGTGTGTGTGTGTGTGTGTGTGTGTGTGTGTGTGTGTGTGTGTGTGTGTGTGTGTGTGTGTGTGTGTGTGTGTGTGTGTGTGTGTGTGTGTGTGTGTGTGTGTGTGTGTGTGTGTGTGTGTGTGTGTGTGTGTGTGTGTGTGTGTGTGTGTGTGTGTGTGTGTGTGTGTGTGTGTGTGTGTGTGTGTGTGTGTGTGTGTGTGTGTGTGTGTGTGTGTGTAGGGCTGTAGGCGTATCCGAATGTCTATCTGAAAACAATAAATCTAAAGCTACACAGACCCTCCTATCAGTATGTATGTGTTTATGTATGTATGTATGTATGTATGTATGTATGTATGTATGTATGTATGTATGTATGTATGTATGTATGTATGTATGTATGTATGTATGTATGTATGTATGTATGTATGTATGTATGTATGTATGTATGTATGTATGTGTTTATGTATGTATGTTTGTATGTATGTGTTTATGTATGTATATATGTATGTATGTATGTATGTATGTATGTATGTATGTATGTATGTATGTATGTATGAATGCATGTATGCGTGTATGCATGTATGCATGTATGTATGTATGTATGTATGTATGTATATATATATATCAATATGAGTCAACTATCATGTCACGTGTTGTGACCATTCGAGAATCAACGAAATCGTAAAAACAAATCAAAAGAAACCGTATTGAAAAATACTTGCATTATTCTTTTATAATGTTTAATAAATCGAGACTTCTGGAGCAGTCGCATTAGTGTCACATAGCTGTATGCATTTAGAAAAATCATGGCCTTTAACATATTTATTATACCACA
>OZ024862.1:25991512-25996512 GCA_964017155.1 Oasisia sp. SBJ-2009 | reverse complement strand
AGGGAGGGAGGGAGGGAGGGAGGGAGGGAGGGAGGGAGGGAGGGAGGGAGGGAGGGAGGGAGGGAGGGAGGGAGGGAGGGAGGGAGGGAGGGAGGGAGGGAGGGAGGGAGGGAGGGAGGGAGGGAGGGAGGTAAAATGGAGGGACGGCGGTAGAGAGGGAGGGAGGGAAGGATGAAAGAGCGAAGTAAGAATACAGAAGGGATGGAAGAGAGAAAGAGAGGGAATGAGGGAGTGAGGGAATCCGGTCGGTCGATCGGTCAACGAGTGAACGAGTGAATGAATGAACGAACGAACGATAGAACGAATGAACGCATGAACGAATGAACGATAGAACGCATCAACGAATGAATTAATGAATTAATGAATTAACGCATGAACGAATGAATGATAGAACGCATCAACGAATGAACGCATGAACACGTGATTTAACGTTTGAAGGCATGAACGAATGATATAGGAAAGAGATCGTGTGTGCGTGCGTGCGTGCAACTGCGTGGCATTACATAGAGTATGTATATGTATGTGTATATACGCGGGTGTGCGTACATGGGTGCATGCATGTGTGCGTGCGTGTGTACGTGCGTGCTTGCGTCGTCTGCAGAGGACAATCCTTCCTAGACTTCTAACTTACCTTCGTGATATTACAGGCGTTCTACCGAGATATACCGATTGCGTGTTTATCGTACAGTTGAAAGTTTATGCCGTTTTAGTATCGGGTCAGACTTCACAAAGACTGAACACCATCCGCGGTGATTCAACGTGGTGTAATCTTCAACGATTGCCTCCGCATGCGTCTATATAAAGCCCCGATCTTCACACCGTAGTCTTAGACCGTTACACGTTATTGCCCCAGAGTGCGCCAAAGTCCAACGAGGACGTCCGGTTCACGTTGCAACGTGTTGGCTCTTCGAACACCGGCTCTCAACTGAGCATAAAGCCTGACTGTCTGACGTCTCGCCGCACAGCCGGCATTAACAAAGCACACCTCTCTTTAGTTCTCACGCATTGCCTTTAGAAAGTCACCGCGAATCTTGTCAGATTGGCGTTGTGCCAGAGCTAGCGATAATACGTCTGCGGAATTTACTGCGCGTTATTGGTGCGCGATCTAGCCTAAATGTGAATATGGCAGCAAAAAATTCACAGCCGGATATGAATGATAATTATTACTGTCGGACCTTGACCGCGGAGAGATCTGATATAATGTTGAACAGCAGATACATTGGAACTCAAATCGGTGAATATCTTGAATCAATATTTCGAAGAGGTAGCCTCGGAATGTTAAGTGCAGGCGATTGTTGGGTCTTATATTGTAACATGTTCAGTTAGTTTGTAGGTATTAATGGTAGGGTAGCGATCAAGTACATGTAGATATTGGACTTGTATGTTTCAGTATTTGGATATGAAAATTTTAAATGACATATATTGTATACCCTACGTGTATACGAGTGTACTTGGTCACTCGGATATTGTTCACAGCACTGAATGACTGTACTGATTATATCTACAACTAATACTATGGCCCACATTTTCTAAATCATTAATACAGAACCTCGTTGGCACATGGATATTATTGTTGTTAACTACGTTCTTCCATACTTTTTCGCGCATTGATTGCAGCATGGCTGATTTCTTCCTATTATAAGTCGTCATAGTGTTTGAATGCATAGACAGGTCTGCCAGGGGAGTAAAGTGTAAATCGCTTTGACCAGTCCTGCGGAACGGAACCAAATCGAATCATTCATAGAATCTTTACATGTTGCGTTATTAATATGAATCACTTATTGGATGTAATCTATAATCCGATTACGTGGGCCGTGCATTGTGACACGCGCAATTGATTCAGTTTTAATCGCCGGATATTACCCATTATGAACACGGACGTCTGCAGGGAGATCAACGATTACGAAATATATCCTGCTTTCGACGAGCAGCTTGGTGGTATAATCCTATTTTCTGCACTCCCAGTTATAATCGCATTATTTATCTATGCGTTGTACAGTTCCGTAATCACGATCCAACGCAGCGACACTTGTTAAACGCTTCACGTTGATATAATGGCGTCAATTGGTGTCAGCTCATAATCGGTTACATGTCCGCTGGTGTTAATTAAGCACCGCCTCACAAGCGTGGCACCAGAACATGTCAACAATTTATTAATTTACACATATGAATACTAATAAATACTATCTAATCCGAGATCTAATTCACGGGGTGTCTTATTGTTAATGATCGGCCTACGCAAACCGCACATCAAACGAAACACACGTACATACCACACTGATTCCTAGGGTCCGCCGGTTCTGTGAATCTGTGGGCCACCTGAAATCCATCCCTCGTTTACTTTTAACCGAACCCAGGACTATTTTCTATGCAAAAGGAGCAACACAAGTCACATATTGCTTGAATTAGGCCAAGTTAATGCCACGTAAATTGTATTAACACTCGTTGTTAATTGTGTACATACATTGTCACAATAACCACAGCAAGCATGCCGGCCCCTGAATACTAGTTCGACACAATAGTGATAAACTTGAAAAACAAATTATTACCAGAACTGAATCACTACTGGTTATACTATGTATAATTTACCGTGTGTGTTAGTCTCTACTACTACTGCTGCTGCTGCTACTGCCGCTACTACTACTACTACTGCTGCTACTACTACTACTGCTACTACTGCTATTGCTGCTACTACTACTGCTGCTGCTGCTGCTGCTGCCGCTGCCGCTACCGCTACCGCCACTGCCACTACCACTACCACTACCACTACCACTACCACTACCACTACCACTACCACTACCACTACCACTACCACTACTACTACTACTACTACTACTATTACTACTACTACTGCTGCTGCTAATACTACTGTTACTACTACTACTACTACTACTACTACTACTACTACTACTACTACTACTACCACTACCACTACCACTACCACTACCACTACCACTACCACTACCACTACCACTACCACTACCACTACCACTACCACTACCACTACCACTACCACTACCACTACCACTACCACTACCACTACCACTACCACTACCACTACCACTACCACTACCACTACCACTACCACTACCACTACCACTACCACTACCACTACTACTACTACTACTACTAGTAATTAGTTAGTTGGATGGATAGTTTATGTAGTAGCAGTAGCAGTAGCAGTAGCAGTAGCAGTAGCAGTAGCAGTAGCAGTAGCAGTAGCAGTAGCAGTAGCAGTAGCAGTAGCAGTAGCAGTAGCAGTAGCAGTAGCAGTAGCAGTAGCAGTAGCAGTAGCAGTAGCAGTAGCAGTAGCAGTAGCAGTAGCAGTAGCAGTAGCAGTAGCAGTAGCAGTAGCAGTAGCAGTAGCAGTAGCAGTAGCAGTAGCAGTAGCAGTAGCAGTAGCAGTAGCAGTAGCAGTAGCAGTAGCAGTAGCAGTAGCAGTAGCAGTAGCAGTAGCAGTAGCAGTAGCAGTAGCAGTAGCAGTAGCAGTAGCAGTAGCAGTAGTAGTATACATCGCTTAATTGTTGTAGCAGTAAACGTTACGATGTCTCCGAATGGTGGACTACAAGCGGCCTAGAAACTTTACAACGCCGCGATACGGCGCCTGGGACTTGGAGATCGAGTATTCGCATACGATCGAATCGTTGTAATACGCCAAATAAAATTCAAGTTGACGAAATGGCAGCGTTGTCATATCAGGACTTTTAAATTTACAATATTATATAGTATTTAATTAATTACCAGATATTAAGTGTTAGGTTGACATGTTTAGATAGTTGTAATTAATTTTAGGTAACCATGCATGGTTCTGAAGAGAGTAAACTCCTTTCACCGTTGAAGCACCTGGAAAGTAACACATCCTTCTCCCTGAGAGGGTTTGTGATCGTGGCCGGCTTGCAGATTCCATAGATATGAAACGTATATATATATACAGATTCCTTCCATGGCTTATACCCGCCTAAACTGCATGTCATTCATTTTTCCCGGATACTGTTTTGATCTAAAGTAAATGACTGGTTGATAATACTAACGGTGCTTTTGCCGTCATTCGATTTTGTAAAACAATAAATCTAAAACACAACGAGGTCGAGGTGTTACATTGTTTTTGTGGCATAGTTGTCCAGTCGTAGGTTGCGATGAGTACAAGTACGAGTACATTTTCATGAGTACAAGAACGAGTATGACTATACTTTAAAAAATATTAAATAATACTGTACTTCAACGTTATTTATTAATCTAATTGACATAACTAAACACAACTGTATACATAATGGTAATTATTGATCATTTTTGAAGGAATATTGTAAAAACTATCACATTCCCTGTGGAGTTAGGTGGTACCACAAAATGGCTAAGCACAGTTGACGTTCTACAAGTTTTATTCTTCAACTCTTGCAACAACAAAGTTCATCAAGCAATATTCCAGTTAACCTCTGCAAATGCCGTTTGAAATCTTGTCAACAGGTCGGCAAAATATTCCTGACCATCGAAAATAGTACAAACTAAGAATGCCATCAAGCAAATAATTAAAGTATCGATCAACCGATCGATCGATCGATCGATCGATCAACCGATCGATCGATCGATCGATCGATCAATCAATCAATCAATCAATCAACCACGTGATAGAATCTCCAAAGAATGACTCAGGTCAAATAAAACCAACACAGAACCGTCACAGTGACCAAACAAGTGAATTTGGCTCATGTTGTTCAAATGACGTATTATTTAGATAAAATATCACCTACAAGACATGAATAGTTTATATTCAGCCATTTAGAATTATTCCAAAAGAGTAATAGCAAAATAACAAAAACATTCCGGTTATATACTCTCTACTATATATTAAATCCACACAGTTATATATATTGCAGCTGGATTTACTTTAAATACAATGATCAGTGTTTAAACGTTCAGGTTGCGTATGCAATGAAACCATTTGACAGAGTATATAGGTAACGTTTATGAAACATTGGGGAAAGAATTAAAAACATGCTGGC
>OZ024862.1:25811512-25984012 GCA_964017155.1 Oasisia sp. SBJ-2009 | reverse complement strand
TCACAAAAACGTTACAATTATTGAAACATACTAAGGTTATCAGTTGATTATGTAAAACACCTGTATAACCCCTCTTATACCTTAGTCCAGCCAGGTCTATACTGTATGGTGATGTACTATATATCTAGTCAACTGTCTCAAGCAATTTACAACAATACAATTATCTGGTCTGACATGAATATAATCAAGAACATTGATTTTACCAGGACTGAAGTATCTTGCTCAACTACATGCTCAGAAGATTAAGTTCTATCCTTGGGGGGCTTGCTTTCTTTCTGGCGATCTGATTGATTGCAGCTGAATAACGTGGGAATTGCATCCCATACCAGCTTGTCACGGCTGTTGGCATTCATAAACTGTGAATCGGTGAAGTGTTTAGCGCACATCCGTCAGTTGTTATAGAGATACCCGCAGTATCTTTTCAACAGATCTTCCCTTCTAGAGTGTATAACCCATTGCTTACTCCTGAAATAAGAAGTGCAAAACATTGAATTACAGCCAGCATTACACATTTATTGCTAATATTTTGCCAAGGCACCTATTCTATTATCTAGAATTTAGATACACCATGTACATGTACATGAACAAGGACAAGTAGGCCAGTCTGGACACATGATACAGTGTCAGTGATATTTACTCTTAGTTCAGCCCACCACAAGATCCGCTGGGACATACTGTTAATTTATTGTCATTGATAACCACCCCCCCCCCCCCCCCGCCCACGACAGTACTATTACTTGGCCCAACTACTACTAAACCCGTCCCAGCCATACGGAGTGTTTTTGTTTACATCACCAGCTGACATCCAGTCTGACACTGACTGGGGGGGGGGGGGGGGGGGGCGTGTCGAGCCGTTGCATTTATGCATTTATGTGTGTTATGCATGGTATTTCTTTTTAGTTTGTATTGATTTAATGCCTACCTGTCTTTATCTTTCGGGAATCTGAAGAATGAAAGCTCTGCGTTGACGCTTTTGTTGTTGCTGCAGCCAAAGGCTGAGCAAAACGAACCGCCGTGCCTGGCGTACGCCATGTTGATCTGACTTTTGCAACCCAGCCGCTTGGTTCGCTGCGGTCTATGTTTTAAAAATGGCGTCCAATGGGAAACAGCGCATGTGATTGGTCTTCCTTTAATTGTCTTTGGTCTAACTCCTGTATATTATTTTAAAACGTGAGCAGTGCCCCTGGCGAATAGGCGATGAACCAGATAGCACATGAAGTAATACCCAAAAAATTGGTGTCTTATTTTTAAACTATGTCTAAATATAGTCGAAAGGTCAAGAGGCGCCCCTTAATGAAATGTCATCAATTACTCAATTGGGTAAACGTCAAAAACAAGGCCAGAGGTCAACGTTGAGGTCAAATGACATCATCACGATCGGCACGTAGGCCTCTTGGCCTTGGGTCACATTCTTCACGTTCCTCAAGTAGTTCACCTACACATTATTGTGCATGGTTATCAATTATTGTGTCTTATTTTAAAACCATACCAAACAGGTCTTAACGCAGTGTCCTATGCAGCGCCCACTCTCCTGGTAGTTAGGTTGTCAACTACAAACATGCATTCAATAAAGTTACAATTTCTGTCTTCCTAAAAAGGGTATTCGAATTACGTCACTGCGCTATGTTATGATTTGTATCTCTACCGACAAAACTTTGGTTCCTTTCCTGCTATAGTCCTTCTATCTAACGAAGCTACGCCAGGGCAGTTTGGCGCTGGCCGTTCTTTTCGAGGAACGCTGGTTCCGTCCGAATCAGTTACAGTGCGTTGTCGCGCTTACATTTTTCCGTTCGTTAAAAACGTTCCGATTGACGTTTCTGCGCATGCGCAATAAATGCAATGTGAATGTAAATGTGCAGCGAAACGACAAAGGATTTTCGGTATAAATAAAAGTTTCTTAAAATGTCGTTTTTTTTTTAAATCACTGTCACGGATTATGGCGCACTACAGTCACGTGATTTACGCTTGCTATCAAAATATGCCTCAAAACTTGTTTGCCTCGTGTTAATTTACGACAAACAACTTTGCTGAGAGGTTATATACATACTAACAAACAACCCGTAGTATTTATACCATAAATGCTTTAATTGGCTTTTCGCTGCACATTGATGCTTTTACATATATCGCGCATGCGCAGAAACGTCAATCGGAACGTTTATAGCGCTAGTCTCGCTTAACCGACTGTCGGTCGGCTGCGGAACTACGCCGAGAAGACAGTCTGGTGACATTTGCCGGCTTTTGTTTGGTATCCGCGTGATCTATAAAATGCTGCCACCTCACGGACACTGCCGTAATATTTTTTTTATAAACAACTGCAAATTTGTATTTCTATTTATTTTGGGTTAATATAAGTTTAATTTTTAATAGTTTTTATAATACAGCATTATTTGATCAACAGGTTTCCTTATTTAATTTGTATGCTATCCGTGTCGGGCTAGACAATGCTGCCACCTCACGGATACTGGTTAATCCTGCCGTAATTCTTATTTTATAAACAACGGTAAATTTGAATTTTTACTTACTGTTGTGTTAATATAAGTTCAATGGTGAATACTTTTCAAATGATATTATTATCTTGTAAAACTATATCGTTATTTAATTTTTTATTTCATAGTTGGCCTGAGAGCCAATCAGCGTCTCTACCCTATTCTGGGGTAAGGCTGCCCGGATGTAGAAACTTAAGCATATATACTGTCCCAGGCGTAGCCTCGGTTACTCAGACTCCGTGAGGTGGCAGCACTTTTAGGCCCCCTCAACTACGCCTGGGACAGTATATATTCTTAAGTTTCTACATCCGGGCAGCCTTACCCCAGAATAGGGTAGAGACGCTGATTGGCTCTCAGGCCAACTATGAAATAAAAATTTAAATAACGATATAGTTTTACAAGATAATAATATCATTTAAAAAGTATTCACCATTGAACTTATAGTAACACAACAGTAAGTAAAAATTCAAATTTACCGTTGTTTATAAAATAAGAATTACGGCAGGATTAACCAGTATCCGTGAGGTGGCAGCATTGTCTAGCCCGACACGGATAGCATACAAATTAAATAAGGAAACCTTTTGATTAAATAATGCTGTATTATAAAAACTATTAAAAATTAAACTTATATTAACCCAAAATAAATAGAAATACAAATTTTCAGTTGTTTATAAAAAAAAATATTACGGCAGTGTCCGTGAGGTGGCAGCATTTTATAGATCACGCGGATACCAAACAAAAGCCGGCAAATGTCACCAGACTGTCTTCTCGGCGTAGTTCCGCAGCCGACCGACAGTCGGTTAAGCGAGACTATCCCAGGCGTAGTTGAGGGGGCTTAAAAGTGCTGCCACCTCACGGAGTCTGGGTAACCGAGGCTATTATAGCGCCGGAAAAAGGTAAGTGCTACAACGCCACGGCAGTCGGGCGCTGGCCGTTCTTTTCGAGGAACGCTGGTTCAGTCCGAATCAGTTACAGTGCGTCAGTGGACGATGGACGACGATGTCGTCGAAGGATGGCGAGCCACCGCATCAGCTCAAGGGATAGATGTTAAACGTCGACGGTCCTGTCTGCGACTGTACGACGTGCAAAGGCAACGCTAATATAAGTAACCCTGTCACATATGCAGGAGGGTTAACTGTCAACTCATGTACCCATGTACTCGAAAAAAAATGTAAGTACTCGTATCCATAAATCTTATGGGCCATGTACTCGTACTCATACTATTCATATTTTACGAGTACATTACATCTGAGTACTTTCTTAATATATACTGGGAAAACTAAATTTATTGATGAAACTCTTCCCCGATTGTTCGTTACAACTTGCTCCAGTGGCGATAAACGGCGAAGGGCGCATTGCAAAACATACACATGTGTTCTATTAGTATTAATTTATCAATTGTTCATCAATTTAAAGTGTGAATATGTCACTTATGTATTCGGTTGATTATTCCATGTACCTTTTAAAGTGTTATTGTAAATAATGTCTATATGACAAGGTGGCCAAGTGAGGGCGTGTTTGTTTATATGTCAAATTTATGTTGATTATCGACTTAACTGGCCTAAATTATTACGACCTTTTAAAATCGTTTTTTAACCTTATATCGATGTGTATGTGTTCGCAATGTGATTCTACATCACTTCCGGTACAAAGAATTTAGATTAAACTATTTTAATTTGTGTTTTAGAACAATTTAAACAGCACCAGAACCGCGGAGGCGATTTCTTTCGATTCGGCGTGTTTAAATTGTTCTAAAACACAACTTAAAATAGTTTAATCTAACTTCTTTGTACTAGAAGTGATGTAGAATCGCATTGCGAATACATACACATCAAAATAAGGTGAACAAACGGTTTTAAAACTTAAAAGGCCGTAATAATTTAGGCCAGTATTGAGTTAAGTATAAGATTACCGTTCATAGTACCCCGAAAATTAGTGCTAATGGGCAGTGCCTTTCTTTTCATGACAAATCTAGACATGATTATTAATTTGTATGTGATAAAATAAATAGTGTCTCATTAGCACCCCCTAGTGGCGATAGTACTTCACATTGTCTCCAATCATTAATCATTTTCAAAGCAGATATTTGTGTTTGTTTTCATCGAATGTAACAAGGAAGCACATAAGAGCATGGATACATGCCATAATTAAAGATCCCTCTTAAATTTCATCTTTAAACCTATTGCATTTCAGATTAATGGTGAGCTGGGTAATTTGATCAACTAAGTCATTTGACTTTGGTGAAACAATTGGACAAACACCTATTTTTAACTGGGTACAGTCATGTATTGGCGAACAATGGTAAAAGTGGAGTGGCTCTATATATATAACAGCATAAAAATATCAACACGCAAGCTATTTGGCCTAACAACAAAGTTTGTTCACTTTGTTCAATGATTTTAGCACTGCTTTGAAACTGGTCTTGTGATTCCGTTGTCAACAAACATAGAATTTATGTTTTGAAAATGATCTGTGGCGATGATCCCTCCTGCCTTGAATGCACCTTGAATGCCGTCTTTCACAACCTGTTTCTGTCTTCACAAGCTGCAGCATACTTCAGTACGTCTTAGTTGACACATTTAGATGTACACTTTCTTTATAACACATCAACATTGTTTACCAAATTATTATATTTAAATACACATTGAATTAACTTCATGTGTACTTGTTTCTGTTCAGCTTATATGTTGTTAATCGCTTTATTCATCCACATTCGTTGGATTTTAATACACACGTATTCCTTGTGCTACCAACACATGCTGATATCATAGCTTTATGCAGAGACCCGTTCACCCGTCATTTGGATGGGTAAAACCTGGTGTGGACGGGTAGAAATATGGGTGGACTGGTGGTCGACGGGTAACAGAATGAAGTAAAGAGCAAAAAAGGTGTCAGTCGTGGCTTGAAAATAGGTGAGTGCGTGCGTGCGTGCGTGCGTGCGTGCGTGCGTGCGTGCGTGCGTGCGTGCGTGCGTGCGTGCGTGCGTGCGTGCGTGCGTGTGTGTGCAGATGTTCCTCAAGTGTCCTCACTGACCTGTCCAGTCTGATGAATCAGTTGGAAAGATTCACTCATGACGAGGTTTTAAATTAGATTGTGCAATTCTAATTACTCGTTGAAGTGCCAAGAGTGAACTTTGAACCTGTCTGTCTTCTCCTGGCCCTGGCTCCTGTCTGTCTAGTGGCGTGGACACTGGTCCCCACTCCTCTCTCTGTGTCCCCCTGGTGGCTAGGGAAACCACTCACTCATATCCCACGCTTGTACAAAGGCAGGTGGTGATTAGAGCCTGCAAAGACGTGTTATCACTGCAGTGGGTAGTTTACGTAATTGATGCCATGCACATACACACATGTGTGCATGCATGCATGCATACACAGGCACACACTCATGCACCCACCACAGACACACACACACACACACACACACACACACACACACACACACACACACACACACACACACACAAACTCATGATAATTATGTATTCTATAATTTATATGTGATTTTGTTCTATTTGCTTGCTTTTATTGGGGCTATTATTTCAATATTTATCCTATGTGATGCAGTAACCAAGACGGTGGTGCCGCCTAGCGGATTAGGCCGGTGATATCCTGGCGGGTTAGTCAGGTACTCGGGGGACTTGCTTGCGCGTAATGATATGGCGAGGGAATCAGCCCTCGGGGTTTATAAATCAATGCTACCCAGTTATTCTGCCCCTTCGCTGTTCGACGTCAGACGAGCAGCGCGTGTGGTTATCGGATTCGAGTTTATTATTCACGATTTGCGTTATTTGTTACATTTATATTTGGTTATTGTTATACAGTGTTATTGTGTCTCCCACCCACCTCCCCATACCACACCTGATGTACTCTATAGTTTTTTGACGCTTTTCCCTGTTCCTTATTACGTACACGAGGTTTTCAGTAGGTTTTTCCTCTACATGATGTACGCAGGGTTTTTAGGGCGGTAAATAAAGCAGGTGGTTTTCATAGGAGGGAGTGCGGAGTGACCCCCCTGACAATAATTGTAAATATGTTATGAAGAGAACTGTCACTAATAATCATTGGTAATGTGTTAGAAATTGTAGGTCATGCTTAACAAGACCATTGGGGCCGGCATGTTTGCTGTGTATAATGTATGTCTGCTGGTATATATCTGTGTTTCATCTGATGTATCTCATTTAATATAATGTCAATAAAATGGCCAATTTCAATCATCACTTGTCTTGCATTGCTGCTTTACATAGGAGTCTGTATGTGCAGCCGGTACATACATAGTAATATGTGTTACCACCTGTCACATGACCTGTGCATCCCCAGATAGCAGACCCACGTTGGGCCAACGTTGGCATTTTACGTTGGGCCAACATTGGCAACGTACGTTGGGCCAATGTCATTTTGCTCGTTGGCCCAACATGTTGACCCAACGTTGGGCCAACGTTGGCAAATTATAATCCAACGTTGGGCCAACGTTGGCAAATTATAATCCAACATTGGCCCAGCGTTGGGCCAATGTTGGCTCAATGTTGGGCCAACATTGGATCAACGTTGGGCCAACGTTGGTTTATGGATGTGCCACCGTTGGCCCAACGTTGGGTTATGGATGTGCCACTGTTGGCCCAACATTGGCTCAATGTTGGGCCAACGTTGGCTCATTGTTGGGCCAACATTGGCTCAATGTTGGGCCAACGTTGGATCAATGTTGGGCCAACGTTGGGTTATGGATGTACCACCGTTGGCCCAACATTGGGTTATGGATGTGCCACTGTTGGCCCAACATTGGCTCAATGTTGGGCCAACATTGGCACAATGTTGGGTCAACGTTGGCTCAATGTTGGGCCAACATTGGATCAATGTTGGGCCAACGTTGGGTTATGGATGTGCCACCGTTGGCCCAACGTTGGGCTATGGATGTGCCACTGTTGGCCCAACATTGGCTCAATGTTGGGTCAACGTTGGCACATCCATCTTTTTTGGTCTTGTATTTAGAAGCTACACGTTTCTTATATAGCACACATGCAGGTCTTGGTTTTTTAATAATGGTTTATTAATATGGAACTGCTCATTACATTGATACGGTCACATCACTACACATAAATACACCCACACACATGACACACTCACATACATCTACATACACACCACCGCAGCTACACGCACACAGCAGCATAGCACACAACACACACATACACATGTACACACACTCACACACATCTACATACAACAAACCAGAGTTACACGTACACAACAGCATAGCACACAACACACTCACCCACTCACTCACTCACACACACATGTACACACACTCACACACATCTACATACACACCACCACAGCTAAATGCACACAACAGCATAGCACACAACACACTCACACACATGTACACACATGTACACATACACACACACAGACAGACAACAAACACACATTTACACACACACACACACACACACACACACACACACACACACACACACACACACACATTTACACACACATTTACACACACACACACATTTACACACACACACACACACACACACACACACACACACACACACACACACCATGTAGACCCATACAAATCTCATAAATATACACACACATCTTACAAACGCACCGCACACCACACACACACACCAAATACACACCACATAAACACACAAACACAAATATAAGCACATAAACACACATGCATATAACAGATTCACACACACAGATCATTCCATAGACTCATTGCATGAAGCTGTTGGAACAATTCTTCCTAAGAGCACCCGATCTTTTTTCTGAGAAGTGGTTGCTGTAGTCTTCACCATGCTATTCCTCATCCAGATCCTGTTGCAATCCGTGGTGTCATTTCTGCAATTATAATTCAGGATGACAATGACTTTTACAATGAATTAAAAAATTATAGAATAGTGTTAATTTTTAATTTACCCTGTAAAACAATCAATCACATAATAATGTTTATTATAATTCAGATAAGTTGTGTTTACCCCAATGAATGCTGCAGGGCCTACAACTAAACTGGATATTATTAGAAACAACTGGAATGTAGGAAAGGTATAATGAAGTCACTGTAATATAATAAATTATTGAAACAGCATGTATAATTTCAAATGCAATGATCATGATACGTCAAGTACAAAACAAATTAGGCAGAAGATGGTCTTTGTGATTTAGTACTCAGTGTTACATAAACCTTACTTCTGACTATTATAGTCTTAATAAAAATTAAGTCAAAGAGTAATAAATCGCAATTACCTGTAGAAGTTGCAAACTGTTAAATCAATGATCTTTTAATCCACACACCAAAGCCAGGAGCTGTCTTCCCTATCTAAGACACAGCTTGATATGAGGTCTGAAAATTCAAACCCTATACACTTGTATAACTACAAGCCAGCAGCTGCCAAGCAGAAGCCTGAAACAATATACACTGTATACTGCCCAATTTGTTAGGGGTAATTATCCCACTAATTGCTCAACTCCAGGGGTAAAAATGTCCTCCTGGGACAACCCACTTGGACAGAGCCACAACACTCATTTGATGTCAGCA
Organism: Oasisia sp. SBJ-2009; assembly: GCA_964017155.1. NCBI lineage: Eukaryota > Metazoa > Annelida > Polychaeta > Sabellida > Siboglinidae > Oasisia > Oasisia sp. SBJ-2009. The sequence continues at coordinate 25,974,974 of OZ024862.1, read as the reverse complement.
GGGGAGCTTTTAAGCACATCAGACAAGCCCTTGCAATCAAGGATGTTGAAACTAGGCACAGGGTAGGGGAAAATAAATAAATAATGAAGTAACTCTAACCAACTTAGGTAGTGCCACCAACTAAGTGTCAGAAGGGAAAGTCATGCAGTAATAATTTGAATTAGTCACTGGGTAACATATCTGGATTTTGGTTCTATTAGAAGTTAACTATTATTTAAACATATACTCCAGATTTCAAGTTACATATTTCGAAATATTGAGCACAATATTGGTGATCAGCAGTTATAATTAATAATTTATAATAGAGTCTACAACTTAATTAATCAGTATCTGCATCAACAGATGTAAAAATTATACAGTGTATGTGTGTGTGTGCGTGTGCTTGTGCGTGTGTGTGTGTGTATGTTTATATTACATATATATTTTTATATATGACATGTGTCAGTGTAGATACTAATTAATTAATATATATATAAATAATTATTAGAACTTTTATATATATACCCGTATGTAATGTAGAGGATGTAAGCACCGTATCTTCTCTGTTTATTGTTTGGCATGTTTCGACATCTGTTAGATATACAATATGTAAAATTAGAAAAATACTCTATTTCATTTACTCAAAAATACCTTATCCCTGTGAGAGAGTGTTAGGTACATAATAAATGCAACCACATGTCAGAGAATGTATGTGCATAATTATTCTTTAAAAAGAGAGGGCTATTTCTTTGAGCAGATACATGTGTGAGGTTATTAATAGTTAATGGTAAACGTATACTTGATTCCTTTTTGGTAAATTTGGCACAATGTTGGTTTAGGGTGGTTGACCAACTTTGGTATGTATATAGTTATAAATGGATAACAAAATTAATGTCCATTCCTCAAAACTATATTACATATGTGACACAATTATAATGTATGAATAATTGTCGTTATTTGCCAGTGTATATTTGTTAAAGAGCAATATTTTACTTTGATTGACCTAATAAATGCACCCGATTAATCTAATTGACATATTTCATAGTAATTGTACTTTAACTAATAACTATAACAATAACATATATATATAACTATATATGCTAATTGTATCATGCTTTATATGAATTTGTTTGGGTAAAAAATAGAATTTGGCCAACATATTGCCCCAACGTTGGCCTAATATTGGCACTACGTTGATTTAGGGTTGTTGGCCCAATGTCAGTTGGTTGATATTTGTGTAAAAAATGGAATTGCATAATTATGTGTATCAGGTCAGTAACTGAACCATCACCGTACCATCGTTATAATATTAAACTCAATTAATTTGTGTCTACAGTGTGTGTGTGTGTGTGTGCGTGCGTGCGTGTGTGTTTATGTGGTGTGTTTATGTATGTACATGGTATATGTTGGTTGTATATGTGTGTAAGTGTGTGTGTATACCTGTGTGTGCATCTGTGTGTATATGTATGTACACCCATATATGTGTGTGCTTATGTATGTGTACGTGTATGAGTGTGTGTATGCATACATGTTTGTGCATAACTGTACTTGTGTGCATGTGTATATGTGGTGTGTGTGGTGTTTATATGTTGTCTATGTGTGTGTATGTGTGTGTGTTGGTTGTCTACATGTGTATACCTGCGAATCGATCCTTGTGTTGCATGCATATGTACCCATACATGTGTGTGTGCATATATATATATATATATATATATATATGTGCACATGTATGTGCATATGAGTGTGCACATTTGTGTTTATGCATACATAGGTGTGCATATGTGTGTTTATGAGTGTGTGCTTGTGTGTGGGTGTATTTAAGTGTAGGGATGTGACGGTATCATATGTTATGAGCAGTTCCATATTAATAAACCATTATTTAAAACCAAGACCAGTGTGCTATATAAGAAACGTGTAGCTCCTAAACACAAGACCAAAAAAATATGTTCGTTAAGCCAATTAACGCTGGCCAGATACACATATTAAGCTTACGTTGGCCCAACACAACGCTGGCCCAACACAAAAAACACATACTGCACATAAGAAGCTTACGTTGGCCCAACATTGGGCCAACGTTGGCCCAATACAAAACCAATGTTGGCTGAACGTTGGATTATAATTTGCCAACGTTGGTCCAATGTTAGTCCAACTAGCGTAATGACGTTGGCCCAACGTATGTTGCCAACGTTGGCCCAATGTAAAATGCCAACGTTGGCCCAACGTTGGCCCAACATTGGATTATAATTCGCCAATGTTGGCCCAACGTTGGCCCAACATGTTGGGCCAACGTAGGGCCAACGAGCAAAATGACGTTGGCCCAACGTATTTTGCCAACGTTGGCCCAATGTAAAATGCCAACGTTGGCCCAACGTTGGATTATAATTTGCCAACGTTGGCCCAACGTTTGTCCAACATGTTGGGCCAACGTAGGGCCAACGAGCAAAATGACGTTGGCCCAACATATGTTGCCAACGTTGGCCCAATGTAAAATGCCAACGTTGGCCCAACGTTGGATTATAATTTGCCAACGTTGGCCCAACGTTGGCCCAACATGTTGGGCCAACGTAGGGCCAACGAGCAAAATGACGTTGGCCCAACGTATTTTGCCAACGTTGGCCCAATGTAAAATGCCAACGTTGGCGCAACGTTGGCCCAACGTTAGCCCAAATTTGTATAACTGAAAATTTAACTGTATAATTATGTGGATTGTGTCATTAATTGAACCACCGCTGTACCAACATTAATAATATCAAACTCAGTTTATTTGAAATTTATGTTGGCGGTACATCGTTGGCCCAATGTTGGCCCAACGTTGTTCACCCAACGCCAACATTATGCCAACGGTACCATAGTTGGGCCAACATTGGGCCAACGTAGGCTTGCTATCTGGGTCACTGGTGTGTATCAGATGGAGGCTGAGAGACAACAGAAGACTCAGGAGAACTTTGTTGGACTCGATGAGAAAGTCCAGAATCTTGGTGGGTTAACACAAGGCGCGGGTTCAATTCAATTCACTTGTTTATTTATTAACTTCAGTAATGCAATTAATTTAATTTAAGTCATTAACTTTATACAACAGTTTAATGTGATTACATTTAAATTCATAATCAACTCTCGGTTAGGTGCATATCTAAAATTTATTATTTATGAATATCAGACATTCTGCATTTATGATATCGAGGTGTTTCCTCTTTTTTCAGTTAGACTCCAGTCACTAGACCATGTAATTGTTAATGGGAGGGAAGTGCGGGGGGGGGCAATGAGATTGACTGGTTGTTCATCCATTTATCGTCACTTTGGGTTATTTACTGACAGTCTTGTAAAGACGTGTTTGTCTGTTGTGTTCTCAGCGCGAGAGATTGCCAAGAGGGATGCTGAGAAGGATGAATTAATGACAGCCTTGTCAAGGTCATGCGAGGAACTCACCAGTTTACGAACACAGGTTTCCATGATAATGAAACATTGGCTGCATAGTAACCACATACATTAGTTCAGGTCTCCATGGTAACGAAATGTTGACTGCTTAGTAACCATAGACATTAGTTCAGGTCTCCATGCGTTGACTGCTTGGTAACCAAATACATTAGTTTAGGTCTCCATGGTAACAAAACGTTGACTGCTTAGTAACCAAATACATATTCAGCTGAAAGCTGACAGTAAGAGTCAGAGTAACTTTATTTCACAATGTAACATGGAAGCTGTTTCTAATGCATTAGGAAAGCGTACTAATGCGAATATGTCCTAGACTTAGCTACAATGTGATATACACTTATTATGGGCAACTATACAACTCAAGAATACAATTTTACTAAAATAAAAAGCAACACTGAGGACAATTTTGGGTGTATATTTTGTTTGACAGGAATATCTTAAATTACATTTTATTTGTGGAACAAATTGTTCAAGGATCCAACATTTGGTTGTTTTGTAAGAAATTAACTTACTTTTGAAACAAGGATGTGAAACACAACATTTTGATCAATCAGCTTCACACAGTATGTGCCAAAGTAATTTTAATTTATTAAGAAAACTACATTTGCTAACACAGAATTTACCATGGGTTAAGAAACACTGTGCGTGATGCCATGATACTCATGATGTTGGTGTCACATAACGCCATGATACTCATGGTGTCAGTGTCACATGACACCATGATATTCATGACATTAGTGTTACCTGACGCCATGATACTCATGGCGTCAGTGTCACATGATGCCATGATACTCATGTCATCAGTGTCACATGACACCATGATACTCATGTAATCAGTGTCACATGACGCCATGATACTCATGCCATCAGTGTCACATGACGCATTGATACTCATGGCATCATGATGCCATGGTACTCATGACATCAGTGTCACATGACGCCATGATACTCATGACATCAGTGTCACATGACACCATGATACTCATGGCATCATGACGTCATGATACTCATGGTGTCGGTGTCACACTGGTCCTGCCAGTCTGCCCCTGCTGTCTGTGTAACACGTAATGTTGTGTGTCCAGGAGTCGTCTGACAGGGCTCTGAGGATACAGCAACTGGAGGATGAAGTGACAAGTCTCAGACACAACCTGGAGGACAGAGACCAGGTGAGACTGACACTGAGACAGAGCCATGTCTTCTAAACATGTTTGTAGATAGTGTAGTATAGAGACCAGGTGAGACTGAGACTGAGACATGTCTTCTAAACACGTTTGTAGATAGCGTAGTATAGAGACCAGGTGAGACTGAGACTGAGACATGTCTTCTAAACACGTTTGTAGATAGTGTAGTATAGAGACCAGGTGAGACTGAGACATGTCTTTTTGAAAACACGTTTGTAGATAGTGTAGTATAGAGACCAGGTGAGACTGAGACATGTCTTCTAAACACGTTTGTAGATAGTGTAGTATAGAGACCAGGTGAGACTGAGACATGTCTTCTAAACACGTTTGTAGATAGTGTAGTATAGAGACCAGGTGAGACTGAGACATGTCTTCTAAACACGTTTGTAGATAGTGTAGTATAGAGACCAGGTGAGACTGACACTGAGACATGTCTTCTAAACACGTTTGTAGATAGCGTAGTATAGAGACCAGGTGAGACTGAGACTGAGACATGTCTTCTAAACACGTTTGTATATAGTGTAGTATAGAGACCAGGTGAGACTGAGACATGTCTTCTAAACACGTTTGTAGATCGTGTAGTATAGAGACCAGGTGAGACTGAGACCGAGACATGTCTTCTAAACACGTTTGTAGATAGTGTAGTATAGAGACCAGGTGAGACTGAGACTGAGACATGTCTTCTAAACACGTTTGTAGATAGTGTAGTATAGAGACCAGGTGAGACTGACACTGAGACATGTCTTCTAAACACGTTTGTAGATAGTGTAGTATAGAGACCAGGTGAGACTGAGACATGTCTTCTAAACACGTTTGTAGATAGTGTAGTATAGAGACCAGGTGAGACTGACACTGAGACATGTCTTCTAAACACGTTTGTAGATAGTGTAGTATAGAGACCAGGTGAGACTGAGACATGTCTTCTAAACACGTTTGTAGATCATGTAGTATAGAGACCAGGTGAGACTGAGACCGAGACATGTCTTCTAAACACGTTTGTAGATAGTGTAGTATAGAGACCAGGTGAGACTGAGACTGAGACATGTCTTCTAAACACGTTTGTAGATAGTGTAGTATAGAGACCAGGTGAGACTGACACTGAGACATGTCTTCTAAACACGTTTGTAGATAGTGTAGTATAGAGACCAGGTGAGACTGAGACATGTCTTCTAAACACGTTTGTAGATAGTGTAGTATAGAGACCAGGTGAGACTGAGACATGTCTTCTAAACACGTTTGTAGATAGTGTAGTATAGAGACCAGGTGAGACTGACACTGAGACATGTCTTCTAAACACGTTTGTAGATAGTGTAGTATACAGACAAGTTTGTACCCAGCTTTTTCATATAATAAATGATTATTAGAAGCTGTCTGAATTTGTCGTGTAGCTGGTCAACTGTAGAAAACTAATGAGCAACTTACAAAATGATATCTGAGACGGCTCATACAAATTCTCCTTTAGTATTTAAATATAAACAAACGCGCAAGATTTACAGGTGAGAATATACAATGTTTTAAGTTATGTTTCTTTTGATAAAGAATGGAATGAAAAATAATTCCTTTTACAGTGCTGCCTCGTAACACCGTGAACCAATTTAACTGCGGGTCTTTTACGCGCTAGGCAATTATTAGATTACTTTATAATAATCACTGCTGAATGGTCCACCTTTGTAATTCATTGTTTACTCACCAGGAGGTTCGTCAGATTAGAGAGAAGTCGGCTGCTGAGATTGCAGACCTTGAAGGCATCGCCCAGGCGCACTACAGCAGAGCCAATTGGCTCGGAGACGAACTCAACTATCTGAGAGCAGAACACATGGAAATAGTGCGGCGGGTATGTTACGTCTTATTCCTACACCAAGCCAGCGGGTAGAGCGGTGCCGGTGGGTAGAGTGGTGCCGGTGGGTAGAGTGGTGCTGGTGGGTAGAGTGGTGCCGCTGGGTGGAGCAGTGCCGGTGGGTAGAGAGTGGTGTCGGTGGGTAGAGTGGTGCCGGTGGGTAGAGTGGTGCCGGTGGGTAGAGTGGTGCCGGTGGGTAGAGTGGTGCCGGTGGGTAGAGTGGTGCCGGTGGGTAGAGCGGTGCCGCTGGGTGGAGCGGTGCCAGTGGGTAGTGCGGTGCCAGTGGGTAGTGCGGTGCCGGTGGGCAGTGCAGTGCCGGTGGGCAGAGCGGTGCCAGTGGGTAGTGCGGTGCCGGTGGGCAGTGCGGTGCCAGTGGTACACACACACACACACACACACACACACACACACACATGAATGTACAAAACACATTTATGTACTTTTGACAACACTCCTGTCCCTGTCTGCTCCTGGCCCAGCTGGTTGTGGCCCACCAAATGACCCGATGTCCCTGTCTGTCCCTGTTGTCCCCTGATCCCATCCGTCTCTTCCCTCCAGCTGCAATCCCAGGAGGAACTGTCCAGCCGGGAACATGAACTGGAGGACACACTGCGAGAACTCAAGGACGAAATCAAAACAGTGAGTGACACTCTTGATCTGCCTGGTCCGCGGCTCACACTTCTCATTCTGTTCTCTGTCACTGCTGTTGTCTCTTACGTTGTTGTCATCACTGCTGTTGTCTTTTACGTTGTTGTCATCACTGCTGTTGTCTCTTACTTTGTTGTCATCACTGCTGTTGTCTCTCAAGTTGTTGTCATCACTGCTGTTGTCTCTTACGTTGTTGTCATCACTGCTGTTGTCTCTCAAGTTGTTGTCATCACTGCTGTTGTCTCTCAAGTTGTTGTCATCACTGCTGTTGTCTCTTACGTTGTTGTCATCACTGCTGTTGTCTCTCAAGTTGTTGTCATCACTGCTGTTATCTCTCAAGTTGTTGTCATCACTGCTGTTGTCTCTCAAGTTGTTGTCATCACTGCTGTTGTCTCTTTCGTTGTTGTCATCACTGCTGTTGTCTCTCAAGTTGTTGTCATTATTGCTGTTGTCTCTCAAGTTGTTGTCATCACTGCTGTTGTCTCTTACGTTGTTGTCATCAGTGCTGTTGTCTCTTACGTTGTTGTCATCACTGCTGTTGACTCTCCAGTTGTCATCACTGCTGTTGTCTCTTACGTTGTTGTCATCACTGCTGTTGTCTCTCAAGTTGTTGTCATCACTGCTGTTGTCTCTAACGTTGTTGTCATCACTGCTGTTGTCACTTATGTTGTTGTCATCACTGCTGTTATCTCTTACTTTGTTGTCATCACTGCTGTTGTCAGACAGCATCATTGACAGATCTATTTTCACGATATGCAAACCGAAATCGGTCAAGCAATGGGTCGATAATTGAATTAAAAATGGAGAACCAAGCATTTCAACAAGAGACTGTAGAATTTTTAGGAACAGGAATGATAGTTGACTTTTTGAAGCAATGGGGGATTTTACATTGGCAAATAGCCCAGACACCCTATCACCATGTCACCCTTTTGCCAGGCACCCCATCAGCCTGTCACTCTATTGTCAAGACATCCTATCAGCTTGTCACCCTATTCCCCCAGACACCCTATTGCCTGGACACCCTGTCTCACTCATCCTATCTCACTCACACCCTATCTCACTCACACCCTATCTCACTCTCATCCTATCTCACTCTCACCCTATCTGTGAGTCACCCTATCGCCCGTGTGCCCAGGAGGTGACGGAGGGGATGCTGGAGCTGGAGCGATCCCGCATCGAGACGGCCACGGAGCTGGAGCAGCTCCACGACCAGAAGGACAACCTGCAGGAGCATCTGAGCGTGCTCAAACACACCCTCGTCGTGGTAACTCTCTCGCATGCATGCACGTGTCGTCACGCTTTGTCACGCTTCGTCACGCTTGTGTTTCTGTCTTTTTCTTAAGATTTGTCGCACTTTTAAACGATCATTTCCCAGCGATGAAGAAAAATGTCATCGAAATTTATATTTTATATTTTATTGAAAACGTGGTTTATTCTCCTTGTTAAAATTATAATATTAATAAAGGCTTGATGCAAGAAATACTAGAAGCTACCACTATTGCTAAACATTACTTGTTTTATTAAGTGAACACTATATGTTTTATGTGGCAAGGTTCATGGGGATCTCGTTTTCTGTTCAGAACCTAACTGTTGGACCTAGCTGAGATATATTTCTGTTAAATTATAAGATTGTTGTTGTGGTCACTGTCCACTCAAGCAGCCAGTCATCCATTGTCACAACAGCCACTAAGTCAGAACCTCGGGAGTGAATCACTGAGAGTGAAACCTTGAGAGTGAAACATGTTAATGGAATGTCTTTGTGAACTTACAACACGAACCGATCAATGATTGGTGTGTTCTGTTTCAGATCCGGAGTGGCGTCAACACCCCAGTGCCACAGGACGCAACGGCAAAGGGAAACACTAACTACTTTGAAGAACAACAATACCAGCTGAAGGTGACTAGTTCTGTCAACGTCTCAGAGATGTCACTGACACAATGGTGGAACCTTTGTGTAGAGACATATGTGAAGTGGTCAACTGGAACATTGGCAACTTTCCTGAAACAACTCAAAACTTATCTATTTCGTTTGTATTAAATGCCTTGATGGCACTGGTTTATATTTCATAGCATTGACTGGTTTTAAATTGTTCTGTTTGAAACTGTATTTTTACACCCTATTTTATTTATTTTATTTACTTATCTTAACATATTTATTATTTATTTTTTTATCTTAACTTACTTAATTATTTATCTTAGTTTATTTATTTGATTTTAGCTTATGTATTTAATTCATTTATATTTTAGATTATTAGTCAACACATCATGTTAATGTGAAGCGCTTTGATTTGGTTGGCATTTAATTACTTAAAAAGTGCTATGTTAACAAACATAATTATTATTATTATCACAAGAGGTGTCAAAACAACCTGTGAGATTGTCTGCATTACTTGGCAATGATTGTTCACGTGTATCAGTGTACAAACCTGTCTGTGTGACAAACATGTTTGTAACATGTCTATAATGTCTAACACAAGTTTATATGTAACACTTACATGCGTAACCCAAGTGTATCTGTAACACAAGTGTGTCTGTAACACAAGTGTATCTGTAACACAAGTGTGTCTGTAACACAAGTGTGTATTTTAACACAAGTGTGTCTGTAACACAAGCCTGTCTTTTAACACACATGTGTCTGTAACACAAGTGTGTTTTTAACACAAGTGTATCTGTACGACATGCGTGTCTTTTAACACAAGTGTGTCTGTAGCACAAGTGTGTATGTAACACAAGTATGTCTTTCAACACAAGTGTGTCTTTTAACACAAGTGTGTATGTAACACAAGTGTGTCTTTTAACACAAGTATGTCTGTAACACAAGTGTGTCTTTTAACACAAGTGTGTCTGTGACACAAGTGTGTATGTAACACAAGTGTGTCTTTTAACACAAGTGTGTCTGTAACACAAGTGTGTCTGTAACAAAAGTGTGTCTGTAACACAAGTGTGTCTGTAACATGATTATGTCTTTAACACACACAGGAGTGCATGTAACGGTGTTACATCTGTAACACTGTAACGTGTTTGTTACAGCTTGAGCTTGAGCAGAAGATGAGTCGTCACGCTGAGGTGATGGAGAGTCGGAGACAGGTGTCACATGACAGCATCCAGCAGCTGCAACGGAAGCTGAATAACCTTGAACAGGTGACCTTCACTTGACCTTCAGTGCTTTATACATCCTTTCCCTTGTTCCGTCCAACAAAGATGGTTTCCTCGTCAGTTATGCCACGTTGGGTGTTATTTTTCTCTATGCTCTCAAATCATTGGGCCAATTGTTTTCATTTAATGTTTCATGGGGCATTATTTGGGGTGGCTGTGTATTTGAGTGTCTTCTTGGTAATTGTTTTTAATGCAAAACTGTTAACGCCATCCCAGTCATTCAGACATTGACATTGTAGTAGGTTGTTTTAGTGTTAATCATTCATGGACTACCTGTTTTTTTTATTTAATGTACTAATACTTTTATTGATCTATTTATTCTAATATTTTATTAACGTATTATTTTAGCTCACAGTGTAGTATCCTTTACATTGCATGACCGTGAAATTCAATGTACAAATAATTTGTATCTATTTATTATATTTATTTTATTAATAAGAAAACATTTAACTTTATAAATACATAATTTAATGACATTCGTTTATAATAACAAATTATAGTGCAAAATAAATACATAAAAGCAGTTCATTCAGTTATAACACTTAGAAATTAATTAATTAATTAAAACTAAATATTTAATAAATTACAGCAAAAATGCTTCCGTGAATTAAATAAGCATCTTTACAGATGCCTTAGAAGATCAAAGTAAAGTTTTAGAAGTGAAAATAGTTGGCATAGCGTTCCAAACTGATGCCATGATGACATCTTGTCTGATTCGCTACCCTTCTGTGGTCAACAGGACACAGACAGACTGACCAGTGAGGGGGCGTATCCAAGTGAGGGGGCATATCCAAGTGAGGGGGCATATCCAAAGCGAGCATACTCACCGAATCGTCACAGCAGTCGGAGGCTGCACTCAGCCGGGAGTGCATCAAACATTGCTGAAAAGGGTACATCGTCGTGAATCGACAACCAAGTTGGTCATGTGGACGGAAGTAGATGGCATCTCTCACCAAGTTTACTGTTTCAGCAGAAGGGCTGAATCGCATCGGGTAAATTTAAGAACATCGGCCGAATGCCGTATTAATCATGTGAATTACATGTAAATGAAATAGCTTAAGACTAGTTAGTTTTCGTGTCTGTACCTGATACATTATGACCAATATGTTGCCAAGAAGTGCCACTGGTCTATGCAAACTGATGTAAATTACAAGTTTTGATTATGAATTTATTCTGAAAAAAATTGCATAATTCCAGAGGTATATGCCAGGGAGGGGCCATTGAGACTGATGGTCTGTACTGTGATCTTTTGTAATGGACCTACTGTTTCTTTGAATATTCAAAAGTGAGTCTACAAATGGAACTCTGACCCTCAACCAAAGCTGTGTAGCACCAACAGAATACATTGAATGTAGTATTGTGTATTTCCACTGATAGTATTGTATACTGATAGTATTATATATACTTCCGCTGACAGTATTCTATACTTCCACTGATAGTGTTGCATACTTCCACTTATAGTATTGTATACTTCCACATAATTTTTATTTATATTTTATATTTTACAGAACTGTGCATGCGAGACAAACTGTTTTATAGAAGCTCAACTTATTTATCATCAGGATCAGTGCAGCAGTATTTTAGTATACATTTTAATTTCTGACTCTTTAATGTGGTAAAATGTATGAACGACTACCATCTTTATGATGGTATCACTTTTTCATTCACTAGTTTATTATTTATTGCTTAGTTTATTATATGCTTTGTATACGTCGTAAGTTTATGATAAAGCTTGGTACACTGTATACATTATAACTTGCATGCTTTTATAATTGTGATGTTGTTTTGATTTCTTGTAACACAATTGTTATGATCAGTCATATGTAGTAATTTTATTTTAAATGTTAAGGTAACCATTATTTGTTTCAATTTCCGTCCATCTTGCTTCATTGTATAGTATGCACCTACCTACATGTTATTGTTATATACAAATATGGCGTGTTCTCATGGCCTACATTTTATTAGTTTATATGATGTGAACTTTTACAACAAACTATACATGTCATGAGGATAAGTTTATTTGTTTGTCCATCGGTTGTTGCCACTGTGGCAAATGTCTTGTTAAATTAATTATCAGATATATCGAAGTGCAAGAGTTAGTGGTTATTTCTTTCCTGGTCCAGCTTTACATATGTGTAACTGATATATTAGGGGAGTGGCAGATCTCTCTAACAGATCGATTTTTACACCAGCCCCACACACACTTAAATTTTACATAATTAGAAAGCCCTGCATCTCCCCGTTACGATTATTCCTGTCGTAGAGTTGCGAACTGGTGTAGTTTGCATTAATCCAAGGTCACCAGCAATCAATCGATTTTAGAAATTGGGCACTTCTGAAAACTTCTTGAACTTCTGCTATTTTATCCTTAATATCAATTTATGTTAACAAATGCAGAATGCTAATGCCTATCTGTGCACAATATGTGTATGTGCCAGGGGTTGAGTAGTGACTAGTAATATAGGTTTTTGTGTAAAAGTACAACATTAATGTGTGTTGAACCCATAAAAACGATTACTTAATAAACATGACCTCCTGTTGCTATGTTCCATTCCCAAGGCAATCTAGATCCCAAAAATAAATGTATGGCTAGAAGAATGAGTGGGCGTAGTGAAGTAAGAATTACACAAATGTCGGTTTTATATAAAGGTGGAAGGGATTTCAGAATGTATGGTCATGGTTTCATTTATATGGATTTTTCTTATTTATATGTTACAGAGCAACTAAGAAATTAGATCAACCGTAAGATATTACTATATAGTTTCATATTTATTCTCTAACCTCTCTGCTGTGAACGTTCACATGTTATTTACACAAAAACAATTCCACTCCCTTGGAAAAAAGATTCAAATTTACGGAAACATAATTGTCAAAACATTTCATAAATGCAAACATTACTTTGTTGATACAGTTCATTAAACGCGTACAACATTGCAACACTGGGATATGGGCCTTACTTACCCCTTGACTTCTTAATATCATTACTGCAGTCCTCAACATATTCTAAGCTGATCTCAACAAGAGTTATGATTGTTGTATTTAACTTGATGACTTGGCAGAACTCTGACGTTGTATATTAATCCCTCTTTGTTTGGCAACATTTATCAAGACGAAGTTCATATTCCTGCTTACACAAACACACACACACACACACACACACACACACACACACACACACACACACACACTCACTCACTCACTCTCACACACACACCACAAACCACACACACACCCACACACCCACACAATCACACACACACACACACACACACACACACACACACACACACACACACACACACACACACACACACACTCACTCACTCACTCACTCACACACACTCACTCTCACACACCACACACACACACAAACACAAACACACATACCCACACAATCACAACACACACACACACCCACACAATCACACACACACACACACACACACACACACACACACACACACACACACACACACACACACACACACACACACACACACACACACACATTATAAGTTTGACTACAGTTAATACATTTCTAAGATATCACAAAACCACCTGAACTGATGAAATGGAATCAATGTGTGTGCACACAACATGTAGTGTTTGCATAAAGAACACCAGCAGGGTATGAACCTACCACACACAACACTGAACCGACATTACCCTAAACTGTACAAGTAAAAACAATTGGTTTAGAGAAACATTTAGCAGTGCTTTTGCATTAAAACACAGTATTCTGACTGCAATCAGTCACAACTGTATTATGACACAACTGTATTATTAGAAAATTAATATACAGGTACATGAACTGACAGGAATACATAATAATTAGTACACGATCTGTAAAAGCATGCACCAACTCATTTTTATGGACAAGACTGCTAGTTGTGGTTTTGAACTCTTCATATCACGTCATTATAGGTGCCCAACACCTAATTTCAAAGATTGTTTTTGCCAGAAAAATTACAAAACGAGTATAACTGTTTCCTACAAGCATGAGTTATGATTATTAAACCAGAACATGTAGCATCGTCTAACACTATACAAAATGTCCTCTAGTTCGTTATCTTCAATAAAATACTCGCTAGGTGTGCGGGCGTGTGTGTGCGGGCGTGTGTGTGTCTGCGTGGTGTGTGGGGTGTGTGTGTCCGTGTGGTGTGTGTGTAATAATGAATAATGTATGTATAATCCTACATTATATATAATAAAAAGAAAACTATGCAAGTTCAAAGTATGTTCGACATTTTTGTTATGTGTATTTAATAGTTGTTTTGTTGATGCAGGTGTTATGTACACGTATGAAAGGTTGGTAATGTACACGATTATACTGACTGGGTATTTGTATTAACTGTGTTTCTTAATTATTAAGAAAGAATATTAATAATAATCATAAATATATCAAAGAAAAGATTATAACCAAAGGTTATTCTAGGTAATATTATACCTGTGTAAACTTATGCAAACTCATTTTTAAAGGTATCTTAACAATGAATGATCGCAGTTATTTATTCATACATTCAATGTACTATTAGTAATATACCATAGTTATATTTATTTACTTATTGATGACTAAAGACAATGTAGTTGATTTTGTATAGTAGAAATGATTGTATCTTAAAAATTTACTATCAATAAAATATTGATGATTTTATGCATGGTATTAATTCTTTTACAATTATAATTCCAGCCAAAACAGTTATTTGGATAAGCGCGATATACGAAAAATATAATAATTATTACTATAGAATGAAAAAATCATGAAATATATCAACAGATATTAAAATAAATATTTTTTAATACAACATAATATAATTCCAACATATAATTAGGTACGTCCCCTTGTAGTTACATACAAGGCGACGTATACTTAGGCGTGGACGTTCCACATTTGAAATGTAAGAGAGTTCAAGCATTTTTATATCTTTCAATAATATTTACGTACGTACAACAAATTAACTAAAGCTTACCGTGAGGCTGAGTTGTGTACGATTAAAGCTGTTAAAACATTTACAATATACCTTAAAATAAGTCAATGTGCTGTTGGGAGTATAACTGTTTCCTACAAGAAAAAAATTTGAAAAACAAAAGAGAGGGAATGAGGAAGTGGGAGACACTGGGTATATAGCCTGTAGTACAATCTAATGTAACTAGTTCGGCCAGGGGTACCTCATCGGTTGCTCCTCATAACGTTCCCTGGCACGGTTGGTCACAATCCTTACTCCCTCACAACTGACCGACTTCCGCCGGAAGTGTTCCTATGGGAGGGAAATTACCTGGCCCAAACCCCGGTTCGCCGCACCGGTTGTGACCTCCATAGGATGAGCGTCACTGGTAACCCCTTCCGCCACGTGCGGTCGGAACACTCAGTTGCAGAAGGTAGCCATTTTGTTTGCTTATAAACCCATGCCGAGCCTTAGCTGGTGAAATTGTGGTGTCAACTTGTAAAACACGTAAGCTGATATATCTGACGTTATTTATTTTTTAGCATTACATTACAACTTCGCTTATATGTCATGCTATATCATATCATACATAAAACATGTTAACATGCATAACTATAATTATTAATGTAGACTTAACCAGATTCATGGTTCTATAGCGGAAGTTGGGCAAAATGGCGTCGCCGACATTTCCTCCTTCATAAAATTAAATAAGGCATTATTTTTAAACGCAGATACATAATACAGTACACCCTACAGTGAATAATATAACTCGCCTTGATATACGAGAATTCATAATTTAAAATAATAAACACAGGTGGATTAAAACATTACTAGTTATTTTCTTTGATAAATATATACAATGCTTACCTACGATTTACATCGACGCAAATCAGCAAGTGGATCCATTCATTACATATAAACTATGTTGCCAAGTAATGTTTTGATTATTGCGAAATGTATTATCTTTATAATTATATTCACAGTAGAACGATGCTAACAGTTATGCATAATGATGATAATGTTTGTCTTCCGTAATGCCTTGCTGGTTTGACTATGCATGTTAGCGATACAGAATGTCGACACTGCATGTACCACATGGCAACTAATGTAATGTACTACCAACAGTTGCCGTTCTAAAACAACATTACACACATGGCCTACCTTAAAGCAATTGTCTGTAGCAGTCGTCGCTCTTTTTTTGGCGTCTAATTGTATATCCCAATGTCTGATGACTCCCCAAACTGCAACATGTGCAGCTCATTCGAGACCAACTGTCAAACCACATAGAGCGTCAAATGTATATCGTTTGCTGAATATCATACGATACGCTGCACCCGACCCTAAACGAAGCATCCGTAAACACGTGAAGTTGGTCTTGCACTGAAAACCGGGAGAACTGCATTTCGACTACAACTGCACTTAAAATTCGACAAATCCATGCTTTCGATCGAACGCTTAAGGCATTTGTTTGTAGCAACTGCCATGTTCAACGCGACAGATGTTGCTAATTATACATTGTGAATTAGTGCGTTCTTGAGCGGGACCAAGAACATACCATTGTCGGAGGCCGCACGTCAGTCTAAGAATGTCCACGGCAGTGAAACATTGCATTGTCTGTGTTAAACTGACAATGACACATGACAGGTATTACACACGGGCAAATCAAGTTTGCCTTGAATGGCACAAGTAGCTTCGCTGTTCTTGTCGAATGTGCAAATACCCATGACCGTACCGAATTGCGGCTTAATTAGAATGACGGGAGGGTTGAAAAGGATTGGTTGATGAAAGTATGGAGGAAGACGGGTGTAGAGGGACAGTTAGAAGGGAAATAGTAGAGGATAAAGAAAGCGAGGGAGTGGGAGAGGGAGATGGCGAAGGGCCGCCAAGCAGGGAGGAAGGGAGAAAATGTTGAGTATTTTTAAAAGGATGGGATGGGGAGAGGTAAATCAGAAGAGAGACAGACAAAGAGAGAAAAACAACCTCACAAACTTGTTCACTCTGACACATTGTGCATCAGAACGAAAACGGATTGCAGCGCTACTCATTTGTGCATTTCTTTCATCTATTTGCTAAAAATGGACACTGAACGGTTTAAATATTAATAATAATAATACAGTTTTTATATAGCGCTAATTCCCACATGACTGATCGTTGCTCTGCACAAGAAATATACTAAATGTATATTAATAAATAGAAATGTAAATTATATAAATTTATATAAATGATATTAATTTTTTGGTTTTAAGATGTACCCTTGTATGTAAATTATATAAATTAATTTAAAATAAATTAAACACTGTTTTTAAGATGAATACTACTAAAACTAGGTACGTAAATTATATAAATTAATATAGAATTAAAACCTTTACTAAAACTGTGTACGTAAATATATATATATATATATATATATATATATATATATATATATATATATATATATATATATATATATATATATATATATATACATATATATATATATATATATATATATATATAAATCTATAAATTAATCTAAAACATAAACACTGATTAAAACGTGTATGGCACTAAAATGAAATTCTAAAGCATTGTCCGTCATTTCAAAACAATTTGAATTAATTGAAATGTCTAAAAGATATGTCTTTAAACACTTTCCAACAATACATAATGTCCCGGATGCATGAATGTTCACTATAATTTGTTCCACAATTCCTGCGCCAAATCACCAAGACACTTCTTTATAATGGTATTCTATATAAGGGATTAGATAGATGGGTGATATTAGCACTAACAAACATTATTCTGATAATGCAGTGAGGGGGTAGAGGGAGGGAAGGAGAGGGATGAAGCAAGAAGAGGGAGAGAGGGGAGATTGAGGGGAGAGACTAACGGGAGAAAAAAGAGCGTGCTTTTATGTGTAAGAGATTGTGTTGTGTGGGTATACTGTTGTCATCGTCACATTTTTGTTTTGTATTAATCTGCACCCTCCTTCCGAAGAAGACTTTATATTAGCATAGACATTACAGATAATATAAAGTTTCTTACTGATTTTTGAGCAAAAATATAGTATATTATCATCAAACACGTGCGCAGCGTACACTAACATTATCACGTCAGGTAACCTCTTGCATATCACCGGTGTGTCCACACAAAATGGGATCAGTTTGATATAGCATATATGATGCCGCCCATACGTTACCATTATAAATACTATTGGCAATGGTTATGCTTGACTAAGGTCACGTGCAGCAATTGATTGTCACGTACACAAACCGCAACGTAACGGTTTAGTAAAGTAATTTGATTTTATATCTATTTTTCATCAACCATTACTAATTCAAAATGGTAAAAGCAAGATATTTAAAATATTTAAGAATCGCATAATAATTCAGCCTGCGTCTGATCTAACACTGGATCGAAGGAAGCATAGACCTCTATTCCAACGAGTAATACAGTCACAGAAAAAGCACCTATTCCCCATATTTGTATTTACTGTTGGGGTAAAATGTAAAACACAACCAGATGATCGATGCTGCATAGGTTTTCTAATAGAAGTAAGCAATGAATGTAAATACGACACACACACACACACACACACACACACACACACACACACACACACACACACACACACACACACACACACACACAAACAAACACACACACACAGTGTTACTCCCCAGTGGAGTGTTACCACATGTCACACGTTGCTAAGCCATATGTTGAAGTTGCTGGAAAGAATTCTGGATAGCAGAATAAAAGCAATAGTGTAAGGGGAAATCGTTGAAGAACAGCTGGAGTTTAGACAAGGAAGAGGAACAACGGATGGGATGTTTGTCCAGAGGTAGGTAGTAGAGAAGAAACTGGAAGGACAGGAGGATATGGCAATTAGATTCATATACCTGGAGACAACCTATAGCTACAATCCCAAGAAAAATGACTATGGGAACACTGGAGTCCCATAGGGGAGGTCAGGTTGGTACTTAGGGAGTCTTACCTCAGTACCAAACAAGGTGGAACAAATAAAAAAATTGGCATATCCATTTCTTTGGAACAGTAAACCCGAAGCTTTGAAAAGAGAATCACTGTTAAACACATTTGCTGACGGAAGTGTTAATATTGTATATATTAGAACTAAAATATAATATCTATTCGTCAAACAAATATTCTGCAATTAATTAAAGAGCATAGAGCCAAGTGGAGCCTTAGCAGTGTATTGGCTGGGTATACACCTTAAAGAGTATATAGATCTGCTCCGCCTTTACCCACCTTAGATGTCATGGTGCTGATTCACGTCCGGGTAATCTACCCGGAGAGACAAGCCGTCAATCGATGCCTTTTCGAAGACTTTCAATGTTATTAGTTAGATCATTTCTTTCAAATTAAACCATTATTTAGAACTGTATCAGCTTAGAACACGTTAAATGCGCTTCTTTCGAGTTTGACCCGGCTCGGCGCAACATAATCGGCACATCCCATGATCGTTCGACAGACAGCCAAACGTGCTCGAACAGCGAGTCTCTGCCACGCCCCACGACCGTCGCCCGGTCCAAAATTACGCAACATGTACTGGAGCGCCAGCGACCGATGTCGCTTCGATCAGCGAAGCAACTTGTCTCTTGCCGCATCTATTCACGCCTCGAAGTGCTGACCCAGGGAATATCATCGGGCAACCAGAACGTGTTTACAAACACGCCGAACGCTGATATAACCATGTGTATTTTATATATATATATATATATATATATATATATATATATATATATATATATATATATATGTATATATACATACACTGCTAAGGCTCCACTTGGCTCTATGCTCTTTAATTAATTGCAGAATATTTGTTTGACGAATAGAGATTATATTTTAGTTCTAATATATACAAT
Organism: Oasisia sp. SBJ-2009; assembly: GCA_964017155.1. Lineage (NCBI taxonomy): Eukaryota > Metazoa > Annelida > Polychaeta > Sabellida > Siboglinidae > Oasisia > Oasisia sp. SBJ-2009. Next base: position 25,954,924 of record OZ024862.1, on the reverse strand, counting down.
GTTAACACTCCCGTCAGCAAATGTGTTTAACAGTGATTCTCTTTTCAAAGCTTCGGGTTTACTGTTCCAAAGAAATGAATGTGCCAATTTTTTTTATTTGTTCCACCTTGTTTTGTACTGAGGTAAGATTCCCTACGTACCAACCTGACCTCCCCCCCTGGGACCCCCACCCACTCCAGTGTTCCCATAGTCATTTCTCTTCGGATTATAGCCTAGGCCTTCTCCAGGTATATGTATATAATTGCCATATCCTTCTGTCCGTCCAATTTCTTCTCTATTACCTATCTCTGGACAAACATCCCATCCGTTGTTCCTCTTCCTTGTCTAAACTCTAGCTGTTCTTCGACGATTTCCCCTTACACTATTGCTTTTATTTTGCCATCCAGAATTCGTTCCAGCAACCTCAACATATTGCTTAGCAACGTAATGCCTCAATTGTTTTTCCGGGTCATGCACATCTCCCTTTCTTTTCTATATTCGGACAATTAGCCCCGTTCTGAACTTCCTGTGAACTTCCCGTCTCTCCCGTTGTTTTGTCGATCATCTTCCAACTCGCTCAGCCACCGCCACCATATATACTCAATGCCTGTTTATCTTTCGAAATAGACCTACACCAAAAATCGTAAGAATGGCCCGGGCTGTGACAAGTTTCATAAAGCTTGCATTACCTCCTAACACTGTGTGTGTGTGTGTGTGTGTGCGTGCGTGCGTTTGCGTGCGCGCGTGTGCGTGTATGGGTGGGCGGGGATGAGTGTGGGTGTGTGTGAGTGAGTGTGAGTGTGTGCGTGCGTGTGTGCGTGTGTGTGTGTGTGTGTGTGTGTGTGTGTGTGTGTGAGTGTGTGTGTGTGTGTGGGTGGGTGTGAGTGTGTGTGTGTGTGTGTGTGTGTGTGTGTGAGTGTGTGTGTGTGTGTGTGTGTGTGTGTGTGTGTGTGTGTGTGTGTGTGGGTATGAGTGTGTGTGTGTGTGTGTGTGTGTGTGTGTGTACGTGCGTGTGTGCGCGTGTGCGTGCGTGGGTGGGCGGGGATGAGTGTGAGTGTGCGCGCGTGTGCGTGTGTGTACGGGGGGGGGGGGGGGGGGGCGTGTGGCGTGTGTGTGCGTGTGCGTGTGCGTGTACGTGTGTGTCGTATTTACATTCATTGCTTACTCCTATTAGAAAACCTATGCAGCATCGATCATCTGGTTCTGTTTTACATTTTACCCCAACAGTAAATACAAATATTGGGAGTAGGTGTTTTTTTCTGTGACTCGTTGGAATAGAGGTCTATGCTTCCTTCGATCAAGTGTTAGATCAGACGCAGGCTGAGTTATTATGCGATTCTTAAATATTTTAAATATCTTGCTTTTACATTTTTTTATTAGTAATGGTTTATGAAAAATATATATAAAAAATCAGATTACTTTACTAAAACGTTACGTTGCGGTTTGTGTACGTGACAATCAATTGCTACACGTGACCTTCGTCAAGCATAACCATTGCCAATAGTATTTATAATGGTAACGTATGGGCGGCATCATATATATGCTATATCAAACTGATCCCATTTTGTGTGGAAACACCGGTGATATGCAAAAGGTTACGTGACGTGATAATGTTAGTGTACGCTGCGCACGCGTTTGATGATAATATACTATATTTTTGCTCTAAAATCAATAAGAAACTTTATATTATCGGTAATGTCTATGATAATATAAAGTCTTCTTCGGAAGGAGGGTGCAGATTAATAAAAAAAAGAAATGTGACGATGACAACATTATATCCCCACAACACAATCTTTTAAACATATAAGCACGCTCTTTTTTCTCCCGTTAATCTCTCCCTCAGCCTCCCCTCTCTCCCTCTCCTTCCTTTATCCTTTCTTCCCTCCCTCTACCCCCTCACTACATCATCAGAATAATGTTTGTTAGTGCTAATATCACCCATCTATATAATCCCTTATATAGAATACCATTATAAAGAAGTGTATTGGTGATTTGGCGCAGCAGCACCTCGACTGTGGATTGAATTACCTGTGAACATTCGTGCATCCGGGACATTGTGTATGTTTAGCAAGTGTTTAATTAAAGGCATACATTTTGATTAGAGATTTCAATTAATTCAAATTGTTTTGAAATGACGGACAATGCTTTAGAATTTCATTTTAGTGCCATTCACGTTTTAATCAGTGTTTATGTTTTAGATTAATTTATAGATTTATACACACACACACACACACACACACATATATATATATATATATATATATATATATATATATATATATATATATATATATATATATACGCACACAGTTTTAGTAAAGGTTTTAATTTTATATTAATTTATATAATTTACATACCTAGTTTTAGTAGTATTCATCTTAAAAATAGTGTTTAATTTATTTTAAATTAATTTATATAATTTACACACAAAGGTTTAGTAGTACTTCTTAAAACCAAAAAATGAAAATGATTTATATTAATTTATATAATTTACATTTCTATTTATTAATATACATTTAGTATATTTCTTGTGCAGAGCAACGATCCGCCATGCGGGAATTAGCGCTATATAAAAAACTGTATTATTATTATTATTAATATTTAAACCGTTCACTGTACATTTTTAGCAAATAGATGAAAGAAATGAACAAATGAGTAGCGCTGCAATCCGTTTTCGTTCTGATGCACAATGTGTCAGAGTGAACAAGTTTGTGACGGTTTTTTTTTCTCTTTGTCTGTCTCTCTTCTGATTTACATCTCCCCATCACTTCCTTTTAAAAATACTCAACATTTTCTCCCTTCCTCCCTGCTTGGCGGCCCTTCGCCGTCTCCCTCTCCCACTCCCTCACTTTCTGTATCCTCTACTATTTCCCTTCCCACTGTCCCTCTACACCCCTCTTCCTCCATACTTTCATCAACCAATCCTTTTCACCCCTCCCGTCATTCTAATTAAACCGCAATTTGGTACGGTCATGGGTATTTGCACATTCGACAAGAACAGCGAAGCTACTTGTGCCATTCAAGGCAAACTTGATTTGCCCGTGTGTAATACCTGTCTTGTTTCATTGTCAGTTTAACAATGCTTCACTGCCGTGGACATTCTTAGACTGACATGCGGCCTCCGAGAGAGAGAGAGAGAGAGAGAGAGAGAGAGAGAGAGAGAGAGAGAGGGTCTACATAAAACAGCGGTCTACATAAGCCGGTCCTTGTGCATAATCGGTCGACAAAAGCTGCCTTTAGGAGTATATATATATATATATATATATATATATATATATATATATATATATATATATATATATATATATATATATATATATATATATATATATAGCTAGAAGAGTGAGTGGGTGTAGTGAAGTAAGAATTATTCACATGTCGGTTTTATATAAAGGTGGAGGGGATTTCAGAATTCATGGTTTCATTTATATGGATTTTTCTAATTTCTATGTAACATAGAGTAACTAAGAAATTAGATCAACCGTAACATATTACTAGATAGTTTTATATTTATTCTATAGACTCTCTGCTGTGAACATTCACGTGTTATTTACACAAAAACAACTCAACTCCCTTGGAAGAAAGATTCAAATTTATTGAAACATAATTGTCAAAACATTTCATAAATGGCAAACATTACTTTGTTGATACAGTTCATTAAACGCGTACAACAGTGCAACACTGGAATATGGGCCTTACTTACCCCTTGACTTCTTAATATCATTACTGCAGTCCTCAACATATTCTAAATTCTAAGCTGACCTCAACACACACACACACACACACACACACACACACACACACACACACACACACACACACACACACACACACACACACACACACACACACACACACACACACACACACACACACACACACACACACACACACACACACACACACACACACACACACACACACACACACACAGCGTTCGGCGTGTTTATAAACACGTTCCGGTTGCCCGATGATATTCCCTGGGTCAGCACTTCGAGGCGTGAATAGATGCGGCAAGATTTAACAAGATTTAACAAGATTGCCACCTAGAGAATCAACTCTAGATGGCAGGTGGACAAGGAAGCCGTTTGGCTTATCGAGAGTCCAACCTATCTATCTAAGTATACCCTGCCCGTCTTAGGTATATGTCAATTTTATTTTTAAACATATTAACACTTCTAGCACCTACACAATCAGCTGATAATTTGTTCCATTCGTTTACTATTCTTTGGGAAAATGAAAATTTTCTAATATCTAGTCTACACTGCTTCTTTGCTAATGCAACTCCATGTCCTCTAGTCCTTCTCTCTTCCTTGACCGTGAAAAAAATATTTCTGTCAATATTTTCATACCCATTCAATATTTTAAAAACCTCAATCTGATCTCCTCTCAATCTTCTGGTTTCTAGTGTTGTTAGACCACATTCTTTTAGACGCATTTCATAACTAATATTCCTGAGTTTTGGTATCATTTTTGTTGCTCTCCTTTGTACTCTTTCTAGCATATCAATATCCTTCTTGCGATATGGCCTCCATGCTTGTATACAATATTCTAAATGAGGCCTAACTATTGTTTTATAAAGCGGTATTATTAGTTCTTTTTCTTTGTATACTATATTTCGCCTAATTAATCCAAGAATTTGGTTTGCCTTCGCTGCTGCAATTCCACACTGCTCTGATACCTTCATGTCAGCACTAATGGTTAAACCTAAGTCCTTTTCCTTTACAGTAGTATTTAGTACAGTACCACCCATTGTATATTGTGCCTTTTCATTCCCATGTCCTGTGTGGAGGCACTTACACTTTCCAAAGTTAAACAGCATTTGCCATTTCTCAGACCATTCTATCAACTTATTTAGATCATCTTGTAAATGCTGTCTATCTGCATCACTTTTTATTTTCCTAAACACTTTTGTGTCGTCCGCAAACTTCAACACCTTGCTTGTTACGTCATCATCCAAATCATTGATATATATTAAGAATAAAATAGGTCCCAATACTGATCCTTGCGGTACTCCACTCAAAACAGATTTCCAATTTGAAACCTCCCCATCAACTACTACTCTTTGTCTTCTATCAATAAGCCATTTTTCTATCCAGTTAATCATACTATTTCCTATGCCATGGGCCTTTAGTTTAAGTAGTAATCTTTGGTGTGGCACTTTGTCAAAGGCTTTTTTAAAATCTAAGTAGATTATATCTACTGGTGATCCCTCATCTACCCACTTTGTGACATCTTCCAAAAAACATAACATATTTGTTAAGCATGACCTCGCTTTTAAAAACCCATGTTGAGATGTGTTTATCAATTTATTTTTAACAAGAAAATCAACCAAGTGATCTTTAATTAGTCTTTCTAATAGTTTACAAATCACCGATGTTAAACTCACTGGTCTATAGTTCTCTGACTTGCTTCTTGATCCTTTTTTAAATAATGGTATGATGTTTGCTTCTTTCCATTCTACCGGAACCACTCCTTCCTCTAATGCCAAATTGAACACTGTTGCAAGTGGTATGCTAATTTGTTCTACAATTTCCAGTAGTAATTTGGGAGGAATCCCATCCACTCCTGGTGATTTATTATCCTTCATATCTCTTATTTTCATAGCTACCATTTTTGGGGTTACAGTTAGTTGTCCTAAATAGTCACACTCTCTCCCTTCGAACTTAGTCTCTAGTACTGGTAATGTACTAATATCTTCCCTGGTAAACACCGAACTAAAGTATTCATTTAGGTTTTCTGCCATTAAGAATCCCTCCGTTATTATGTTTCCATCACTACCTTCTAGTGGCCCGACCTTATCTTGAACTTTCTGTTTACTTCGAACATACGCATAAAAACTCTTGCTGTCATGTTTTATGTTGAAAGCTATTTTTTGTTCATAGCTTCTCTTCGAATTTCTAATTTCAGCTGTAGCTTGATTAAGTGCTTCTTTATAAATGGCATAGTCTTCTTCACTTCCAGTATGTCTATATGTCTTCCACATCATTTGCTTGTACTTGATTTTTCTAATGGCTTCCTTCGATAAGTGTTTCTTCTTTGACCTTTTCCCTTGTTTTTTCAAGGGGACAAATTTGTCAACGACGCAGTCAATTTCCCTCTTTAAGATATTCCAGCATTCTGTTGCTGTCTTATTCTTCAGTGTGTTATTCCAGTCTATCTTCGCTAAATATTCCCTCATGTCCTTATATCTTCCTTTGTGAAAATTTTTCCTGTACCGTATTTTTCTGTTCCGTTCTCCTTTTACATTGATGATAAAATGTATCTGGTTATGATCACTACATCCCAGTGGCTCACATATATTGACATTATCAACAAATTCCTTCTGTGAGCTCAAAACTATGTCCAACACGTTCTTGTCCCTGGTTGGTTCTAACACATGTTGAAAAAGGAAACTATCTTGTACTAAATTTAAAAACTCTTGACAAGATACAAGTTGCTGCGCTGATCGAAGCGACATCGGTCGCTGACACTCCCGTACATGTTGCGTAATTTTGTACCGGGCGACGTTCGTGGGACGTGGCAGCGACTGGCTGTCCGCGCGGACGTGAACCAGCACCGTGACATTTAAGGTGGGTAAAAGCGGAGCAGAATTATATACTCTTTAAGGTGTTAATTTACCCATGCAGGATTTGTTATCTTCCTTATCATGACTTTCTAATAGCCAAGGATGCACAAGGCATCTGTATTGTGTTACTGGGCCTCTCTAAGGGCTGATTAATTGGGGGACCAGTAATTACTGGGTTCGCGCTAGGCTTTCGCCATACACTAATTTTTTTACAGATTGGCGAAACGAAAAATGCACGTTATCGGCAATTTGGCGAAAGATGAAATGCGGAACGGACGAATCTGTAATTTCATTCGAATCGAATATCCTAGAAATTTCGAAAAAGAATCGAATCGAATATGAATATTCAGTGGCTTCAAATATGATTAGAATACTGAAGACTGAACGGTATCGGGATGTCTTGCCGGGACACGGCGTCATCCCGTGGCCGTGGCTACAACGAATCGATCTTTTGGTTTTCTGACCTAACCATGAAAACAACGTCTTATTTATAGCCGCCAAGCATATCCTCACATATCCTATGTACATATACACATACTAGTTTACAAATAAAATAATTTTCATTCCTGTGAAGAATAAAATTAAGAAAACAGACTCGCGCCAAACTCGTACGCGATCTACAATGACTACATCGGTAAATTATCGCAGGCGACGTTAAATAAACGACCTTCACAAATTTCGGTTTTATGCTGACCCTAAAGTAACCGTAGCCATAATTAAGCCTAAGTTAATTTTTATTAATCCTAAATTTACCCGAAACTTTTATTTTAACCACAACTGCCGGATAGTGAAATTTCACTTTTAAGCAGTATAACAGTAACACTTGAAGACTTGAAGGAAGACTTGGAAATTTTATATTTTATATAATTATGTACATATTATTTTATGTAAATTGTTTATTTTATGTAAATACATGTATCATTGTGTTACACACTGCGTTAACCTCTCTGCAGTATATTTCATCCTGAGACAGCAACATATCAATGTCACAAGGTTCCCATATTATCACAAGGTTCCCATATGTCACAAGGTTCCCATATTGTCACAAGGTTCCCATATTTCACAAGATTCCCATATTGTAACAAGGTTCCCATATCGTCACAAGGTTCCCATATGTCACAAGCTTCCCATATGTCACAAGGTTCTCATATTGTCACAAGGTTCCCATTTTGTCACAAGGTTCCCATATCGTCACAAGATTTTCATATCATCACAAGATTCCCAAATTGTAACAAGGTTCAGGTATTGTCACAAGGTTCCCGTATTCCTTTTCGAAATGTTCTGAAAAAGGCTGATTAGTGAGACCTCATGAGATCATACCATTGTAAACACAATCTACCTGTAGACAGACCAGCTAATGACTAGACCACCCTGCTGAGTGTAACTAGACCACCCTGCTGAGTGTGTCTAGACCGCCCTGTTGAGTGTGTCTAGTAGACCGCCCTGTTGAGTGTGTCTAGACCACCCTGCTGAGTGTGTCTAGACCACCCTGCTGAGTGTGTCTAGACCACCCTGCTGAGTGTGTCTAGACCACCCTGCTGAGTGCGTCTAGACCACCCTGCTGAGTGCGTCTAGACCACCCTGCTGAGTGTGTCTAGACCACCCTGCTGAGTGCGTCTAGACCACCTTGCTGAATGTGTCTAGACCACCCTGCTGAGTACGTCTAGACCACCCTGCTGAGTGTGTCTAGACCACCCTGCTGAGTGCGTCTAGACTGCCCTGTTGAGTGTGTCTAGACCACCCTGCTGAGTGCGTCTAGACAACCCTGCTGAGTGCGTCTAGACCACCCTGCTGAGTGTGTCTAGACCACCCTGCTGAGTGCGTCTAGACCACCCTGTTGAGTGTGTCTAGACCGCCCTGTTGAGTGTGTCTAGACCACCCTGCTGAGTGCGTCTAGACCACCCTGCTGAGTGCGTCTAGACCACCCTGCTGAGTGCGTCTAGACCACCCTACTGAGTGCGTCTAGACCGCCCTGTTGAGTGTGACTAGACCACCCTGCTGAATGTGTCTAGACCACCCTACTGAGTGCGTCTAGACCACCCTGCTGAGTGCGTCTAGACCACCCTACTGAGTGCGTCTAGACCGCCCTGTTGAGTGTGTCTAGACCACCCTGCTGAGTGCAGAACTTACCTGTTCTTACCTGCGTTCTTTCCTTCAGGGGGCCCCTCCCTACCTGGACCAGCCCAGCCATCCGCCCCCGCCCAGTTCTACCTCCGGGAGACCAGTGCCTACTTTCTATGGGGCTGGGGGTCAGGTAGTCGCCCCTCCCCCGGCTGACCAGCACTACCGGGTGGACATGACTGATGCCGGTCAACTCGGGTTTGACCAGCCAGGACTTATGGCCGGCCCCGGGTATTACCAAACCATGCCTCAAGTCACAACAGCTGGGGCCCAATATGGACTCTTGCCTAAGGGAGGTAGGGGGTATTTCTTGATACTGCTTTATAAATATATAAATTTGTATACATTTTGCGTACACCTGTAGTTTAAAAAAATACTGCAGTTTTATGTTTTAGTGTCTATGACGATTTTAATGATCTTAATCTATTAGTATTTGTGATTTGTTTTTTTAATGATTAAACCTGCAAAGCGCCTTTGAGTAATTTTGGCTGAAAGTGGCCCTATAAAGATGTTCATATTATTGTCATTATCATATTTTCATGATATAATTGGATTTCAAAAAGTTGATGTTATGTTGAAATTACAGGTGGGTGCAGTAGGTTGCCTGAAGGTTTTGGTAATTGTGAGAATGGAATGTACGACAGTTGTAGCTTTGTAAAAGAGGACCTGCAAAGTAGCTTTGACTGAGAGTTGCAGGGCATGTAGTTTTTAGCACAGCTGCACAGGCATGGTATATTTGCTGTTAAAACCTGGCTCTCAACATTGGGGACTGCATATCCATCGTGAATCTGATAATCATGTTAATGTCAGTCCTGTCTCAATTTGGGACATAAAAGAACCACTGAGGACGACAAGTACCCTTGCAGTGACCACCCTCAGTGCCAACATAGAAAGGTCGGCTTGGTGTAAATGTTGTGAAAAAGACTGATTAGTTCAATGAGACTTCATAGGATCATAACATTGTAACAACAACATATAATAATAATATTATTTATTATTTACAAAGCGCAGTATCCAAATATGCTCAAAGCGCTGTACAATAAAATATAAAGCTATTTATTATGTGTTAAAACTAATATTAATAATAATAAATACAACTGTAAAATTAACTTTCAGATAAACAAAAATGTAGAAACGTTAAATTATTCATATTAAAACTGTTAATTAAATATTATATAGAATTAACGACGATGAATAAAATAAATAAATCAATAAATACATCAAACTAATATATAGACATATGCCGAAGGGAGGAGACAACGAGAACTTACGTGTTCTTTTCTCGCGCTGTTTGCAGCTCAGAGCACCACTGCGCCACCTGGTGGTGATTTATTCCAACCGAATCAACAACAATACCAGCTGAATCAACAACAATTCCCACAGAATCGACAACAATTCCCACAGAATCAACAACCTGTGTTCGTTCAGGCGCCTGGTGGATTCATGATTCCCACAGCCCAGGGAGCGACCCCTGCTCCCGGGCAAGTCCTCCAGCAGGGGGCTGGTCCCCAGGGGACTGGGGTGACATTCATGCCCCGGCCACTCCTGGGGGCCAGTACCTGGTGTCCACCCCCACGACCACCACCCCCATCGCGGGGCCAGGACAGGTGTTCCTGCAGGCGACACCAGATGGCAGGACCACTCACCCGGTGATGTTCAGCACTCCGATCAGTCCCGCGGCAGGTAAGTGTCATTGCCAACCTCGATATACACCGAGTCGTAATCTGTGCTTTTTTTGGACTTGTTTTATTCAGTGTTTATGTTTTAGATTTATATATATATATATATATATATATATATATATATATATTTCTTTCTGACTGTTCTCGCGGCTTAGTTTAATGTTTGTGTACTTTTATCGATATTTTATTTAACCTATTTATTATACATACATATATATATATATATATTTATTTAGCTTCAATAATTTGTGTTATTATATTTATATTTTTTATTTTTTTAATTGTTTATATATGTTACTAGTATATTTATGTTTTTCTTCTGGTGTGTATTTGTATTTTAGGATTTTAATGTATGTAAAGCGCCACGAACAATTTCAAATTGGATGTGGCGCTATATTAAATAAAAAATATATTATTAAGCCTCATTGCCAACCTCGATATACACCGAGTCGTAATCTGTCAAACACCTGAGATAAAATCTCAAGTAATAAACAAATTCTTTTTGCAGTAAATTTCCGCACTTGCGCATTCATATCATCTCAAAACAAAACTGATCTTTGCTTTACATATAGTGAAACCTGCCAATACGAGGATGTGCCAAAAGGATACTTCATAATGTGTCACTGTAATAATGTCCCAGTGATATTGCAGCAGCTGTTTCTGTTGTGAAAACATTCCTTGAATTTAATAATGTTTATTTTGTATAGTGTCATACCCAGAGAAATCATAGCACTTAACATAAGACACATACAGTAAAATAAGACAAATTTAACAAGGAGTTTTCGGATATATGAAAATGCACAGATTTCACCCACTGCGAATTGTGCAGATTCACTCAGCATTCAGTACAAATATTATCATTATTCAATTGTTACTCAGTTAAATATTTTTTTGCTCACCGCTATCAGCATTACAAGATACAGTTATAGTGTCAGTGCATGTGTGATTTATACCTTTCAAAAGGGTACTACCAGCGTCAATGAGTGAGGAAGTCACATTGTTGATGACATGTTTTTCTGCAGGAGGATTATGCGAATAAACTACAGGAGACAATTCGCTCTCTCAAGTCTCAGCTGAGCCAATATGGGGTACGTGCCACGCAACTATGTGCTTTCATATTCCAGATAATGTTTATAACATACAATAGTTCGTGCTAAGACTATATCTTAAAGCAAGGGTGCCATCTTCTCTACTCAGAATTAGCCGAGCAATAATTGGTAACGAGAAGAAGTTTGCTGCTAGAACGTGGCAAAGTTAAACATCAAAGTGTATTGCAGTTAAATCTGCTCAGCTCGGTGTTATTGCTAATCAATTTAGTTTTGAAATTAGATGTTTTATTTACAATTTGAACGTGTTGCAGGCGGAATCTTTCAAATTGCAAACATTGTTCTGAGGTTATAAATTATCCAAACACAAATTGGCAGACAGTAAACCTTCAACACGCATGTTGTAGTCACAAGAACGTAATATTAAATGAATCATCAATTACAACCTGGAAGCTGGCACCATTGCTTTGATAACATTACTGTATTGTATTTACTATATTTCTGTGTGAAAGTGTCGCTTAACAGTAAGATTGCTTTGTTTAAATGTAATGAAAGGTAGTGGAATATATATTAAATATACTAAAATGTTAGTGTTACTGTTCCTTTAGGAGCTGTCTGCATCCGGCAGTGAAGAAAGTCGTCACGTTCTGTTTGTTGACGATATTGAAAGAAGAGCTCTAAAGAAACTGAAAGTGGAACTAAAGGTATGTGACAATGTGAAAGAAATTATGGATTGCCTGTGCTACAGTTTCTGACAAATTTAAAACATTTTATTTTATCGATACAATCTATATAGAAATGTTTTCCTTTGCTGAAGACACTAAACATAAAAGTAAAGTAAGAGTTTTAACCTTACTTTAAATGTTTAACTTGGCAATGTAGCAGTTAAGCTAAGTGCTTGCAGACATATTTTTAAAACACCTGAGATAAAACTCAAGTAATAAAAAAGGACTTTTTGCAGTAAATTTCCGCACTTTTGTGCATTCATGTGATGTCAAAACTGATCTTTGCATTACATATAGTGAAACCTGTCAACACCAGGATGTGCCAAAAGGATACTTCATAATGTGTCACAGTAATAATGTCCCAGGGATATCGCAGCAGCAATATCACTGTTTTGAAAACGTTCGTTGAATGTGAGTTCTATAATAATAATAATAATGTTTATTTTGCATAGTGCCATATCCAGATAATTCATAGCACTTAACATAGACACATACAGGAAAATAAGACAAATTAAACAATATAAATACATAAATTAATGTTGTTAGTTTAAAAGTTAAAATAATAAATTATAATGTAAAATAGAGATATAAAAGAAGTTCAATTAATTAATTGCGACAAAAAAATGAATAAATTACAGCAAAATGCTCTAAGTCACCCTCCAGTGAAACCGGTGACTGTTCTCTGGGTCTCGAAGTCACCCTCCAGTGAGACCAGTGACTGTTCTCTGGGTCTCTAAGTCACCCTCCAGTGAGACCAGTGATTGCTCTCTGGGTCTCTAAGTCACCCTCCAGTGAGACCAGTGACTGTTCTCTGGGTCTCTAAGTCACCCTCCAGTGAGACCAGTGATTGCTCTCTGGGTCTCTAAGTCACCCTCCAGTGAGACCAGTGACTGTTCTCTGGGTCTCTAAGTCACCCTCCAGTGAGACTGGTGACTGTTCTCTGGGTCTCTAAGTCACCCTCCAGTGAGACCTGTGACTGTTCTCAGGGTCTCTAAGTCACCCTCCAGTGAGACCTGTGACTGTTCTCTGGGTCTCTAAGTCACCCTCCAGTAGTATAGAGACCAGGTGAGACTGAGAGAGAGACATGTCTTCTAAACATGTTTGTAGATAGTGTAGTATAGAGACCAGGTGAGATTGAGACTGATACATGTCTTCTAAACACGTTTGTAGATAGTGTAGTATAGAGACCAGGTGAGACTGAGACTGAGACATGTCTTCTAAACATGTTTGTAGATAGTGTAGTATAGAGACCAGGTGAGACTGAGACAGAGACATGTCTTCTAAACATGTTTGTAGATAGTGTAGTATGGAGACCAGGTGAGACTGAGACATGTCTTCTAAACGTGTTTGTTGATAGTGTAGTATAGAGACAAGTTTGTACCCAGCTTTTTCGTATAATGAGTTATTATTAGGAGCTGTCTGAATTTATCATGTAGCTGGTCAACTGTAGAAAACTAATGAGCAACTTACAAAATGATATCTGAGACGGCTCATACAAATTCTCCTTTACTATTTAAATATAAACAAACGCGCAAGATTTACAGGTGAGAATATACAATGTTTGAAGTTATGTTTCTTTTGATAAAGAATGAAATGAAAAATAATTCCTTTTACAGTGCTGCCTCGTAACACCTTGAACCAATTTAACTGCGGGTCTTTTACGCGCTAGGCAATTATTAGATTACTTTATAATAATCACTGCTGAATGGTCCACCTTTGTAATTCATTGTTTACTCACCAGGAGGTTCGTCAGATTAGAGAGAAGTCGGCTGCTGAGATTGCCGACCTTGAAGGCATCGCCCACGCGCACTACAGCCGAGCCAATCGGCGTGGAGACGAACTCAACTATCTGAGAGCGGAACACTTGGAAATAGTGCGGCGGGTATGTTACGTCTTATTCCTACACCAAGCCAGTGGGTAGAGCGGTGCCACACACACATTTGCACACACCACACACACGCACGCACGCACGCACGCACGCACGCACGCACGCACACACACACACACACACATACATGAATGTACAAAAAAAACACATGTATGTACTTTTGACAACACTCCTGTCCTTGTCTGCTCCTGGCCCAGCTGGTTGTGGCCCACCAAATGACCCGATATACCTGTCTGTCCCTGTTGTCCCCTGAACCCATCCGTCTCTTCCCTCCAGCTGCAATCCCAGGAGGAACTGTCCAGCCGGGAACATAAACTGGAGGACACACTGCGAGAACTCAAGGACGAAATCAAAACAGTGAGTGACACTCTTGATCTGCCTGGTCCGCGGCTCACACTTCTCATTCTGTTCTCTGTCACTGCTGTTGTCATCACTGCTGTTGTCTCTTACGTTGTTGTCATCACTGCTGTTGTCTCTTACGTTGTTGTCATCACTGTTGTTGTCTCTTTGTTGTCGTCACTGCTGTTGTCTCTCAAGTTGTTGTCATCACTGCTGTTGTCTCTTACGTTGTTGTCATCACTGCTGTTGTCTTTTACGTTGTTGTCATCACTGCTGTTGTCTCTTACTTTGTTGTCGTCACTGCTGTTGTCTCTCAAGTTGTTGTCATCACTGCTGTTGTCTCTTACGTTGTTGTCATCACTGCTGTTGTCTCTCAAGTTGTTGTCATCACTGCTGTTGTCTCTCAAGTTGTTGTCATCACTGCTGTTGTCTCTCAAGTTGTTGTCATCACTGCTGTTGTCTCTTACGTTGTTGTCATCACTGCTGTTGTCTCTCAAGTTGTTGTCATCACTGCTGTTGTCTCTCAAGTTGATGTCATCACTGCTGTTGTCTCTTACGTTGTTGTCATCACTGCTGTTGTCTCTCAAGTTGTTGTCATCACTGCTGTTGTCTCTCAAGTTGTTGTCATCACTGCTGTTGTCTCTCAAGTTGTTGTCATCACTGCTGTTGTCTCTCAAGTTGTTGTCATCACTACTGTTGTCTCTCAAGTTGTTGTCATCACTGCTGTTGTCTCTTACCTTGTTGTCATCACTGCTGTTGTCTCTCAAGTTGTTGTCATCACTGCTGTTGTCTCTCGAGTTGTTGTCATTATTGCTGTTGCCTCCCAAGTTGTTGTCATCACTGCTGTTGTCTCTTACGTTGTTGTCATCACTGCTGTTGTCTCTTACGTTGTTGTCATCACTGCTGTTATCTCTTACTTTGTTGTCATCACTGCTGTTGTCAGACAGCATCATTGACAGATCTATTTTCACGATATGCAAACCGAAATCGGTCAAGCAATGGGTCGATAATTGAAATAAAAACTGGAGAACCAAGCATTTCAACAAGAGACTGTAGAATTTTTGGGAACAGGAATGATAGTTGACTTTTTGAAGCAATGGGGGATTTTACATTGGCAAATAGCCCAGACACGCTATCACCATGTCACCCTTTTGCCAGGCACCCCATCAGCCTGTCACTCTATTGTCAAGACATCCTATCAGCTTGTCACCCTATTCCCCCAGACACCCTATTGCCTGGACACCCTATCTCACTCATCCTATCTCACTCACATCCTATTTCACTCACCCTATCTTACTCTCACCCTATCTCACTCACCCTATCTCACCCACACCCTATCTCACTCGCACCCTATCTGTGAGTCACCCTATCGCCCGTGTGCCCAGGAGGTGACGGAGGGGATGCTGGAGCTGGAGCGATCCCGCATCGAGACGGCCACGGAGCTGGAGCAGCTCCACGACCAGAAGGACAACCTGCAGGAGCATCTGAGCGTGCTCAAACACACCCTCGTCGTGGTAACTCTCTCGCATGCATGCACGTGTCGTCACGCTTCGTCACGCTTCGTCACGCTTGTGTTTCTGTCTTTTTCTTAAGATTTGTCGCACTTTTAAACGATAATTTCCCAGCGATGAAGAAAAATGTCATCGAAATTTATATTTTATTGAAAACGTGGTTTATTCTCCTTGTTAAAATAATAATATTAATAAAGGCTTGATGCAAGAAATACTAGAAGCTACCACTATTGCTAAACATTACTTGTTTTATTAAGTGAACACTATATGTTTTCTGTGGCAAGGTTCATGGGGATCTCGTTTTCTGTTCAGATCCCAACTGTTGGACCTGGCTGAGATATATTTCGTTTGAATCATATAAGATTGTTGTTGTGGTCAGTATGTCCACTCAAGCGGTCAGTCATCCATTGTCACAATGGCCACTAAGTCAGAACCTCGGGAGTGAATCACTGAGAGTGAAACCTTGAGAGTGAAACATGTTAATGTTATGTCTTTGTGAACTACAACATGAACCGATCAATGACTGGTGAGTTCTGTTTCAGATCCGGAGTGGCGTCAACACCCCAGTGCCACAGGACGCAACGGCAAAGGGAAACACTAACTACTTTGAAGAACAACAATACCAGCTGAAGGTGACTAGTTCTGTCAACGTCTCAGAGATGTCACTGACACAATGGTGGAACCGTTGTGTAGAGACATATGTGAAGTGGTCAACTGGAACATTGGCAACTTTCCTGAAACAACTCTAAACTTATCTATTTCGTTTGTATTAAATGCTTTGATGGCACTGGTTTATATTTCGTAGCATTGACTGGTTTTAAATTGTTCTGTTTGAAACTGTATTTTTACATCCTATTTTATTTATTTTATTTACTTATCTTAACATATTTTTTTTATTTTTTATCTTAACTTACTTAATTATTTATCTTAGTTTATTTATTTGATTTTAGCTTATGTATTTAATTCATTTATATTTTAGATTATTAGTCAACACATCATGTTAATGTGAAGCGCTTTGATTTGGTTGGCATTTAATTACTTAAAAAGTGCTATGTTAACAAACATAATTATTATTATTATCACAAGAGTTGTCAAAACAACCTGTGAGATTGTCTGCATTACTTGGCAATGATTGTTCACGTCTATCAGTGTACAAACATGTCTGTGTGACAAACATGTTTGTAACATATCTATAATGTCTAACACAAGTTTATATGTAACACTTACATGCGTAACCCATGTGTATCTGTAACACAAGTGTGTCTGTAACACAAGTGTATCTGTAACACAAGTGTGTCTGTAACACAAGTGTGTATTTTAACACAAGTGTGTCTGTAACACAAGCCTGTCTTTTAACACACATGTGTCTGTAACACAAGTGTGTTTTTAACACAAGTGTATCTGTACGACATGCGTGTCTTTTAACACAAGTGGGTCTGTAGCACAAGTGTGTATGTAACATAAGTATGTCTTTCAACACAAGTGTGTCTTTTAACACAAGTGTGTATGTAACACAAGTGTGTCTTTTAATACAAGTATGTCTGTAACACAAGTGTGTCTTTTAACACAAGTGTGTCTGTGACACAAGTGTGTATGTAACACAAGTGTGTCTTTTAACACAAGTGTGTCTGTAACACAAGTAACACCCCAGTGCCACAGGACGCAACGGCAAAGGGAAACACTAACTACTTTGAAGAACAACAATACCAGCTGAAGGTGACTAGTTCTGTCAACGTCTCAGAGATGTCACTGACACAATGGTGCAACCTTTGGGTAGAGACATATGTGAAGTGGTCAACTGGAACATTGGCAACTTTCCTGAAACAACTCAAAACTTATCTATTTCGTTTGTATTAAATGCCTTGATGGCACTGGTTTATATTTCATAGCATTGACTGGTTTTAAATTGTTCTGTTTGAAACTGTATTTTTACACCCTAATTTTATTTATTTATCTTAGCATATTTATTATTTATTTATCTTAGCTTACTTAATTATTTATCTCAGTTTATTTATTTATTACAAGTGTGTCTGTAACACAAGTGTGTCTGTAACACAAGTGTATCTGTAACACAAGTGTGTCTGTAACACAAGTGTGTATTTTAACACAAGTGTGTCTGTAACACAAGCCTGTCTTTTAACACACATGTGTCTGTAACACAAGTGTGTTTTTAACACACAAGTGTATCTGTACGACATGCGTGTCTTTTAACACAAGTGTGTCTGTAGCACAAGTGTGTATGTAACATAAGTATGTCTTTCAACACAAGTGTGTCTTTTAACACAAGTGTGTATGTAACACAAGTGTGTCTTTTAACACAAGTATGTCTGTAACACAAGTGTGTCTTTTAACACAAGTGTGTCTGTGACACAAGTGTGTATGTAACACAAGTGTGTCTTTTAACATAAGTGTGTCTGTAACACAAGTGTGTCTGTAACACAAGTGTGTCTGTAACATGATTATGTCTTTAACACACACAGGAGTGCATGTAACGGTGTTACATATGTAACACTGTAACGTGTTTGTTACAGCTTGAGCAGAAGATGAGTCGTCACGCTGAGGTGATGGAGAGTCGGAGACAGGTGTCACATGACAGCATCCAGCAGCTGCAACGGAAGCTGAATAACCTTGAACAGGTGACCTTCACTTGACCTTCAGTGCTTTATACATCCTTTCCCTTGTTCCGTCCCACAAAGATGGTTTCCTCGTCAGTTATGCCACGTTGGGTGTTATTTTTCTCTATGCTCTCAAATCATTGGGCCAATTGTTTTCATTTAATGTTTCATGGGGCATTATTTGGGGTGGCTGTGTATTTGAGTGTCTTCTTGGTAATTGATTTTAATGCAAAACTGTTAACGCCATCCCAGTCATTCAGACATTGACATTGTAGTAGGTTGTTTTAGTGTTAATCATTCATGGACTACCTGTTTTTTTTATTTAATGTACTAATACTTTTATTGATCTATTTATTCTAATATTTTATTAACGTATTATTTTAGCTCACAGTGTAGTTTCCTTTACATTGCATGACCGTGAAATTCAATGTACAAATAATTTGTATCTATTTATTATATTTATTTTATTAATTTACTCATCGTTTTAATGTACACTTAAAATATACAGTTAATTGTATTTGTCTATTTGTCATATTTATTTTATTAACTTACTACTTTAGCACACAGTCACGCTACAACTGCAGTGTAGTGAAACATCACGTTTTAGCAGTAAATACTTGAAGACTTGAAGTTACATTTGCTTTACGCTGACATATGAGAGACAAATGTCTGGTATTTCAACAGCTAGACGACCTGTGTTCATAATCGACACAGTTGTTGCTATATGACATTGTTTCTCGACAGGTTCTGTGCCAAAGTGATTCACATCGACCTACTACGCCATCTAGTGATGTCCTGTTGAACCGCTCCCGAACTCCAACTCCGGCGGGAGAGTTTGATATGCAGGTAAGGGAGTGATACTGACAGCTTGTTGTGCTGACAAGCTGACAGCTTGTGATGACATCTTAGCATGGTATTCTGGGGCGTAGTAGTGCAATGGTGCAAAGGTGGACTCGATTGTAATCTATCTTGCTTTGATCTCGTGTTCAGTTATTTTTACAGAAAAGCAAATCTACAAAGTATGCATTACCACATGCAAGCTTGTGTCTGTGATTTTAAAGTGTAGCTTTGATAAAATCAAATGAAAAACTGCTTACTTATTTAATTGCTGCAGAATATTCAATTCAAATATTCTTCCATCACGACGTGATTGTCCTATTTCCTGTTGTTGACTTCCTTATTCTCTCAAAAACCCGGAAGACTTTAGAGCATTAAATCACTGACATATATTAAATAAATTTATTTAGATTACATATTTATATTTGGACACAAAAAAAATTGGATTTAATCAAGGAAGCCACTTTAATCCGTTCATACACTATGAACTAGAAACACGATTTCTGATGTGAAATAATAATATTTATTTTGTATAGTTCCATATCCACAGCAATTTAGTACTTAACATAAAATATAATACGAAATAAGAAAACATGTAACTATATAAATACATAATTTAATGACATTCGTTCATAATAACAAATTATAGTGCAAAATAAATACATAAAAGCAGTTCATTCAGTTAAAACACTTAGAAATTAATTAATTAATTAAAACTAAATATTTAATAAATTACAGCAAAAATGCTTCCGTGAATTAAATAAGCATCTTTACAGATGCCTTAGAAGATCAAAGTAAAGTTTTAGAAGTGAAAATAGTTGGCATAGCATTCCAAACTGATGCCATGATGACCTCTTGTCTGATTCGCTACCCTTCTGTGGTCAACAGGACACAGACAGACTGACCAGTGAGGGGGCGTATCCAAGTGAGGGGGCATATCCAAAGCGAGCATACTCACCGAATCGTCACAGCAGTCGGAGGCTGCACTCAGCCGGGAGTGCATCAAACATTGCTGAAAAGGGTCCATCGTCGTGAATCGACAACCAAGTTGGTCATGTGGACGGAAGTAGATGGCATCTCTCACCAAGTTTACTGTTTCAGCAGAAGGGCTGAATCGCATCGGGTAAATTTAAGAACATCGGCTGAATTCCGTATTAATCATGTGAATTACATGTAAATGAAATAGCTTAAAACTAGTTAGTTTTCGTGTCTGTACCTGATACATTATGACCAATATGTTGCCAAGAAGTGCCACGGGTCTATGCAAACTGCAGTAAATTACAAGTTTTGATTATGAATTTATTCTGAAAAAAATTGCACAATTCCAGAGGTATATGCTGGGGAGGGGCCATTGAGACTGAGGGTCTGTACTGTGATCTTTTGTAATGGACCTACTGTTTCTTTGAATATTCAAAAGTGAGTCTACAAATGGAACTCTGACCCTCAACCAAAGCTGTGTAGCACCAACAGAATACATTGAATGTAGTATTGTGTATTTCCACTGATAGTATTGTATCCTGATAGTATTATATATACTTCCGCTGACAGTATTCTATACTTCCACTGATAGTGTTGCATACTTCCACTTATAGTATTGTATATTTCCACATAATTTTTATTTATATTTTATATTTTACATAACTGTGCATGCGAGACAAACTGTTTTATAGAAGCTCAACTTATTTATCATCGGGATCAGTGCAGCAGTATTTTAGTATACATTTTAATTTCTGACTCTTTAATGTGGTAAAATGTATGAACGACTACCATCTTTATGATGGTATCACTTTTTCATTCACTAGTTTATTATTTATTGCTTAGTTTATTATATGCTTTGTATACGTCGTAAGTTTATGATAAAGCTTGGTACACTGTATACATTATAACTTGCATGCTTTTATAATTGTGATGTTGTTTTGATTTCTTGTAACACAATTGTTATGATCAGTCATACGTAGTAATTTTATTTTAAATGTTAAGGTAACCATTATTTATTTCAATTTCGGTCCATCTTGCTTCATTGTATAGTATGCACCTACCTACATGTTATTGTTATATACAAATATTGCGTGTTCTCATGGCATACATTTTATTAGTTTATATGATGTGAACTTTTACAACAAACTATACATGTCATGAGGATAAGTTTATTTGTTTGTCCATCGGTTGTTGCCACTGTGGCAAATGTCTTGTTAAATAAATTATCAGATATATCGAAGTGCAAGAGTTAGTGGTTATTTCTTTCCTGGTCCAGCTTTACATATGTGTAACTGATATATTAGGGGAGTGGCAGATCTCTAACAGATCGATTTTTACACCACCCCCACACACACTTAAATTGTACATAATTAGAAAGCCCTGCATCTCCCCGTTACGATTATTCCTGTCGTAGAGTTGCGAACTGGTGTAGTTTGCATTAATCCAAGGTCACCATCAATCAATCGATTTTAGAAATTGGGCACTTCTGAAAACTTCTTGAACTATGTTAACAAATGCAGAATGCTAATGCCTATCTGTGCACAATATGTGTATGTGCCAGGGGTTGAGTAGTGACTAGTAATATAGGTTTTTGTGTAAAAGTACAACATTAATGTGTGTTGAACCCATAAAAACGATTACTTAATAAACATGACCTCCTGTTGCTATGTTCCATTCCCAAGGCAATCTAGATCCCAAAAATAAATGTATGGCTAGAAGAATGAGTGGGCGTAGTAAAGTAAGAATTATACAAATGTCGGTTTTATATAAAGGTGGAAGGGATTTCAGAATGTATGGTCATGGTTTCATTTATATGGATTTTTCTTATTTATATGTAACAGAGCAACTAAGAAATTAGATCAACCGTAACATATTACTATATAGTTTTATATTTATTCTCTAACCTCTCTGCTGTGAACGTTCACATGTTATTTACACAAAAACAATTCCACTCCCTTGGAAAAAAGATTCAAATTTACTGAAACATAATTGTCAAAACATTTCATAAATGGCAAACATTACTTTGTTCATACAGTTCATTAAACGCGTACAACATTGCAACACTGGGATATGGGCCTTACTTACCCCTTGACTTCTTAATATCATTACTGCAGTCCTCAACATATTCTAAGCTGATCTCTACAAGAGTTATGATTGTTGTATTTAACTTGATGACTTGGCAGAACTCTGACGTTGTATATTAATCCCTCTTTGTTTGGCAACATTTATCAAGGCGAAGTTCATATTCCTGCTTACACAAACACACACACACACACACACACACACACACACACACACACACACACACACACACACACACACACTCACTCACTCACTCACTCACTCTCACACACACACCACACACCACCCACACACCCACACACCCACACACCCACACACCCACACAATCACACAATCACACACACACCGACACAATCACACACACACACACACACACACACACACACACACACACACACATATTATAAGTTTGACTACAGTTAATACATTTCTAAGATATCACAAAAGCACCTGAACTGATGAAATGGAATCAATGTGTGTGCACACAACATGTAGTGTTTGCATAAAGAACACCAGCAGGGTATGAACCTACCACACACAACACTGAACCGACATTACCCTAAACTGTACAAGTGAATAAAAATTGGTTTAGAGAAACATTTAGCAGTGCGTTTGCATTAAGACACAGTATTCTGACTGCAATCAGTCACCACTGTATTATGTCACAACTGTATTATTAGAAAATTAATATACAGGCAGGTACATGAACTGACAGGAATACATAATAATTAGTACACGATCTGTAAAAGCATGCACCAACTCATTTTTATGGACAAGCCTGCTAGTTGTGGTTTTGAACTCTTCATATCACGTCATTATAGCTGCCAAACACCTAATTTCAAAGATTGTTTTTGCCAAAAAAAATTACAAAACGAGTATAACTGTTTCCTACAAGCATGAGTTATGATTATTAAACCAGAACATGTAGCATCGTCTAATACTATCCAAAATGTCCTCTAGTTCGTTATCTTCAATAAAATACTCGCTAGGTGTGCGGGCGTGTGTGTGCGGGCGTGTGTGTGCGGGCGTGTGTGTGCGGGCGTGTGTGTGTGTGTGTCTGTGTCTGTGTGTCTGTCTGTGTGGTGTGTGGGGTGTGTGTGTCCGTGTGGTGTGTGTGTGTAATAATGAATAATGTATGTATAATCCTACATTATATATAATAAAAAGAAAACTATGCAAGTTCAAAGTATGTTCGACATTTTTGTTATGTGTATTTAATAGTTGTTTTGTTGATGCAGGTGTTATGTACACGTATGAAAGGTTGGTAATGTACACGATTATACTGACTGTGTATTTGTATTAACTGTGTTTCTTAATTATTAAGAAACAATATTAATAATAATAATGAATATCTCAAAGAAAAGGTTATTCTAGGTAATATTATACCTGTGTAAACTGATGCAAACTCATTTTTAAAGGTATCTTAACAATGAATGATCGCAGTTATTTATTCATACATTTAATGTACTATTATTAATATACCATAGTTATATTTATTTACTTATTGATGACTAAAGACAATGTAGTTTATTTTGTATAGTAGAAATGATTGTATCTTAAAAATTTACTTTCAATAAAATATTGATGATTTTATGCATGGTATTAATTCTTTTACAATTATAATTCCAGCCAAAACAGTTATTTGGATTAGCGCGATATACGAAAAATATAATAATTATGACTATAGAATGAAAAAATCATGAAATATATCAACAGATATTAAAATAAATATTTTTTAATACAACATAATATAATTCCAACATATAATTAGGTACGTCCCCTTGTAGTTACATACAAGGCGACGTATACTTAGGCGTGGACGTTCCACATTTGAAATGTAAGAGAGTTCAAGCATTTTTATATCTTTCAATAATATTTACGTACGTACAACAAATTAACTAAAGCTTACCGTGAGGCTGAGTTGTGTACGATTAAAGCTGTTAAAACAGTTATAATATACCTTAAAATAAGTCAATGTGCTGTTGCGAGTATAACTGTTTCCTACAAGAAAAAAACTTTGAAAAACAAAAGAGAGGGAATGAGGAAGTGGGAGACACTGGGTATATAGCCTGTAGTACAATCTAATGTAACTAGTTCGGCCAGGGGTACCTCATCGGTTGCTCCTCATAACGTTCCCTGGCACGGTTGGTCACAATCCTTACTCCCTCACAACTGACCGACTTCCGCCGGAAGTGTTCCTATGGGAGGGAAATTACCTGGCCCAAACCCCGGTTCGCCGCACCGGTTGTGACCTCCATAGGATGAGCGTCACTGGTAACCCCTTCCGCCACGTGCGGTCGGAACACTCAGTTGCAGAAGGTAGCCATTTTGTTTGCTTATAAACCCATGCCGAGCCTTAGCTGGTGAAATTGTGGTGTCAACTTGTAAAACACGTAAGCTGATATATCTGACGTTATTTATTGTGTAGCATTACACTACAACTTCGCTTATATGTTATGCTATATCATATACTACATAAAACATGTTAACATGCATAACTATAATTATTAATGTAGACTTAACCAGATTCATGGTTCTATAGCGGAAGTTGGGCAACAATATGGCGTCGCCGACATTTCCTCCTTCATAAAATTAAATAAGGCATTCTTTTTAAACGCAGATACATAATACAGTACACCCTACAGTGAATAATATAACTCGCCTTGATATACGAGAATTCATAATTTAAAATAATAAACACAGGTGGATTGAAACATTATTAGTTATTTTCTTTGATAAATAAATACAATGCTTACCTACGATTTACATCGACGCAAATCAGCAAGTGGATCCATTCATTACATATAAACTATGTTGCCAAGTAATGTTTTGATTAATGAGAAATGTATTATCTGTGTAATTATATTCACAGTAGAACGATGCTAACAGTTATGCATAATGATGATAATGTTTGTCTTCCGTAATGCCTTGCTGGTTTGACTATGCATGTTAGCGATACAGAATGTCGACACTGCATGTACCACATGGCAACTAATGTAATGTACTACCAACAGTTGCCGTTCTAAAACAACATTACACACATAGCCTACCTTAAAGCAATTGTCTGTAGCAGTCGTGGCTCTCTTTTTGGCGTCTAATTGTATATCCCAATGTCTGATGACTCCCCAAACTGCAACATGTGCAGCTCATTCGAGACCAACTGTCAATCCACATAGAGCGTCAAATGTGTATCGTTTGCTGAATATCATACGATCCGCTGCACCCGACCCTAAACGAAGCATCCGTAAACACGTGAAGTTGGTCTTGTACTGAAAACCGTGAGAACTGCATTACCACTACAACTGCACTTAAAATTCGACAAATCCATGCTTTCGATCGAACGCTTAAGTCATTTGTTTGTAGCAACTGTCATGTTCAACGCGACAGTCAATTAGTGCGTTCTTGCGCGGGACCATTGTCGGAGGCCGCATGTCAGTCTAAGAATGTCCACGGCAGTGAAGCATTGTTAAACTGACAATGAAACAAGACAGGTATTACACACGGACAAATCAAGTTTGCCTTGAATGGCACAAGTAGCTTCGCTGTTCTTGTCGAATGTGCAAATACCCATGACCGTACCAAATTGCGGTTTAATTAGAATGACGGGAGGGGTGACAAGGATTGGTTGATGAAAGTATGGAGGAAGAGGGGTGTAGAGGGACAGTGGGAAGGGAAATAGTAGAGGATAAAGAAAGCGAGGGAGTGGGAGAGGGAGACGGCGAAGGGCCGCCAAGCAGGGAGGAAGTGAGAAAATGTTGAGTATTTTTAAAAGGATGGGATGCGGAGAGGTAAATCAGAAGAGAGACAGACAAAGAGAGAAAAACAACCTCACAAACTTGTTCACTCTGACACATTGTGCATCAGAACGAAAACGGAATGCAGCGCTACTCATTTGTGCATTTCTTTCATCTATTTGCTAAAAATGGACACTGAACGGTTTAAATATTAATAATAATAATACAGTTTTTATATAGCGCTAATTCCCACATGACTGATCGTTGCTCTGCACAAGAAATATACTAAATGTATATTAATAAATAGAAATGTAAATTATATAAATTAATATAAATCATTTTCATTTTTTGGTTTTAAGAAGTACTACTAAACCTTTGTATGTAAATTATATAAATTAATTTAAAATAAATTAAACACTGTTTTTAAGATGAATACTACTAAAACTAGGTATGTAAATTATATAAATTAATATAAAATTAAAACCTTTACTAAAACTGTGTGCGTATATATATATATATATATATATATATATATATATATATATATATGTGTGTGTGTGTGTGTGTGTGTATAAATCTATAAATTAATCTAAAACATAAACACTGATTAAAACGTGTATGGCACTAAAATGAAATTCTAAAGCATTGTCCGTCATTTCAAAACAATTTGAATTAATTGAAATCTCTAATAAAAATATATGCCTTTAAGTAAACACTTTCTAAACATACACAATGTCCCGGATGCACGAATGTTCACAGGTTATTCAATCCACAGTCGAGGTGCTGCTGCGCCAAATCACCAATACACTTCTTTATAATGCTATTCTATATAAGGGATTATATAGATGGGTGATATTAGCACTAACAAACATTATTCTGATGATGTAGTGAAGGGGTAGAGGGAGGGAAGAAAGGATAAAGGAAAGAGAGGGAGAGAGGGGAGGCTGAGGGAGAGATTAACGGGATAAAAAAAGAGCGTGCTGATATGTGTAAGAGATTGTGTTGTGGGGATATAATGACCGTACCGAATTGCGGCTTAATTAGAAAGACGGGAGGGTTGAAAAGGATTGGTTGATGAAAGTATGGAGGAAGACGGGTGTAGAGGGACAGTGAGAAGGGAAATAGTAGAGGATAAAGAAAGCGAGGGAGTGGGAGAGGGAGACGGCGAAGGGCCGCCAAGCAGGGAGGAAGGGAGAACATGTTGAGTATTTTTAAAAGGATGGGATGGGAAATCTATAAATTAATCTAAAACATAAACACTGATTAAAACGTGTATGGCACTAAAATGAAATTCTAAAGCATTGTCCGTCATTTCAAAACAATTTGAATTAATTGAAATTTCTAATAAAAAGATATGCCTTTAAACACTTTCCAACAACACATAATGTCCCGGATGCATGAATGTTCACTATAATTTGTTCCACAATTCCTGCGCCAAATCACCAAGACACTTCTTTATAATTGTATTCTATATAAGGGATTATATAGATGGGTGATATTAGCACTAACAAACATTATTCTGATAATGCAGTGAGGGGGTAGAGGGAGGGAAGGAGAGGGATGAAGGAAGGAGAGGGAGAGAAGGGAGACTGAGGGGAGAGACTAACGGGAGAAAAAAGAGCGTGCTTTTATGTGTAAGAGATTGTGTTGTGTGGGTATACTGTTGTCATCGTCACATTTCTTTTTTGTATTAATCTGCACCCTCCTTCCGAAGAAGACTTTATATTATCATAGACATTACCGATAATATAAAGTTTCTTATTGATTTTACAGCAAAAATATAGTATATTATTATCAAACGCGTGCGCAGCGTACACTAACATTATCACGTCACGTAACCTTTTGCATATCACCGGTGTTTCCACACAAAATGGGATCAGTTTGATATAGCATATATGATGCCGCCCATACGTTACCATTATAAATACTATTGGCAATGGTTATGCTTGACGAAGGTCACGTGTAGCAATTGATTGTCACGTACACAAACCGCAACGTAACGTTTTAGTAAAGTAATCTGATTTTTTATATATATTTTTCATAAACCATTACTAATCAAAAATGTAAAAGCAAGATATTTAAAATATTTAAGAATCGCATAATAACTCAGCCTGCGTCTGATCTAACACTTGATCGAAGGAAGCATAGACCTCTATTCCAACGAGTAATACAGTCACAGAAAAAAACACCTACTCCCAATATTTGTATTTACTGTTGGGGTAAAATGTAAAACAGAACCAGATGATCGATGCTGCATAGGTTTTCTAATAGGAGTAAGCAATGAATGTAAATACGACACACACGTACACGCACACACACGCCACACGCCCCCCCCCCGTACACACACGCACACGCGCGCACACTCACACTCATCCCCGCCCACCCACGCACACACACACACGCACGCACACACACACACACACACACTCACACACACCCACACACACACACACACACACACACACACACACACACACACACACACAAACACACACACACACACACACACACACACACACAGTGTTACTCCCCAGTGGAGTGTTACCACATGTCACACGTTGCTAAGCCATATGTTGAAGTTGCTGGAAAGAATTCTGGATGGCAGAATAAAAGCAATAGTGTAAGGGGAAATCGTTGAAGAACAGCTGGAGTTTAGACAAGGAAGAGGAACAACGGATGGGATGTTTGTCCAGAGGTAGGTAGTAGAGAAGAAACTGGAAGGACAGGAGGATATGGCAATTAGATTCATATACCTGGAGACAACCTATAGCTACAATCCCAAGAAAAATGCGAGCACACACGCACACACACACACTCACACACTCACACACACACACACACACACTCACACACACACACACACACACACACACACACACACACACACACACACACACACACACACACACACACACACACTCACTCACTCACTCACTCACTCACTCACACCCACACTCATCCCCGCCCACCCATACACGCACACGCGCGCACGCAAACGCACGCACGCACACACACACACACACACACACACACACACACACACAGTGGTAGGAGGTAATGTAAGCTTTATGAAACTTGTCACAGCCCGGGCCATTTTTACGGTTTATCGTGTAGGCCTATTTCGAAAGATAAACAGGCATTGAGTATATATGGTGGCGGTGGCTGAGCGAGTTGGAAGATGATCGACAAAACAATTGCTCAACACCTGCAAGAGAGACGGGAAGTTCACAGGAAGTTCAGAACGGGGCTAATTGTCCGAATATAGAAAAGAAAGGGAGATGTGCATGACCCGGGGAAACAATTGAGGCATTACGTTGCTAAGCAATATGTTGAGGTTGCTGGACGAATTCTGGATGGCAGAATAAAAGCAATAGTGTAAGGGGAAATCGTCGAAGAACAGCTAGAGTTTAGACAAGGAAGAGGAACAACGGATGGGATGTTTGTCTAGAGATAGGTAATAGAGAAGAAATTGGACGGACAGAAGGATATGGCAATTAGATACATATACCTGGAGAAGGCGTAGGCTATAATCCCAAGAGAAATTACTATGGCAACATTGGATTGGGTGGGGGTCCCAGGGGGCAGGTCAGGTTGGTACGTAGGGAGTCTTACCTCAGTACAAAACAAGGTGGAACAAATTAAAAAAATTGGCACATCCATTTCTTTGGAACAGTAAACCCGAAGCTTTGAAAAGAGAATCACTATTAAACACATTTGCTGACGGAAGTGTTAACATTGTATATATTAGAACTAAAATATAATCTCTATTCGTCAAACAAATATTCTGCAATTAATTAAAGAGCATAGAGCCAAGTGGAGCCTTAGCAGTGTATTGGCTGGGTATACACCTTAAAGTTAAAGAGTATGTAGATCTGCGCCGCCTTTACCCACCTTAAATGTCATGGTGCTGATTCACGTCCGGGTAATCTAGCCGGATAGACAAGCCGTCAATCGATGCCTTTTCGAAGACTTTCAATGTTATTAGTTAGATAATTTCTTTCAAATTAAACCATTATTTAGAACTGTATCAGCTAAGAACACGTTAAATGCGCTTCTTTCGAGTTTGACCCTGCTAGGCGCAACATAGTTGGCACATCCCATGATCGTTCGACAGACAGCCAAACGTGCTCGGACAGCCAGTCTCTGCCACGCCCCACGACCGTCGCCCGGTCCAAAATTACGCAACATGTACTGCAGCGCCAGCGACCGATGTCGCTTCGATCAGCGCAGCAACTTGTCTCTTGCCGCATCTATTCACACCTCGAAGTGCTGACCCAGGGAATATCATCGGGCAACCAGAACGTGTTTACAAACACGCCGAACGCTGATATAACCCTGTGTATTATATATATATATATATATATATATATATATATATATATATATATATATATATATATATATATATATATATATATATATATATATATATATATATATATATATATATATATATATATATATATATATATATATATACAGTGCCGGTAAAAAGTCATGGGACCATTGGATTTTACTGTTGTTTCTCTATTGTTAAGCTCTGTGGCAGCATTAAAATCAACTTGGCAAAGGACGTGCTGCCACCTATTGGATGCGCCTAAGTTTATATCCTGTTTTGAGTGTTGTTTTGCCTCTGTTTTTGCCATTTTTGCCTAATTTCATAAGAACACCCCAAGATTGCCGTCCAAAGATCAAGGTAGGCCTCAATTATATCACTAAGTGTTATCTGCTTTCTATGGACTAATGAATCACAATTGACTGTCTAAACTGTATGTGGGCAATAATAGGGTACTTTGGTGTATTACCGGAGCAATATTTGGTATAAAGTGTCAATATTAATTAAGTATTATTAATTATCAATATTTATTAAGAAAAGTAGTGAATAAATCCAATTTTCAATACAATAAGAGCTAATGATATGGTAAATATTTGTTTTTATTATTCCATAATAATATTTATTATATATTTGTAATAAATTATGCATATAAATTTAATTTAAAAGTAATAAATAACTTATTTGCTAATTTTCAACGAAACGTTGACTGCTTAGTAACCATAGACATTAGTTCAGGTCTCCATGGTAACAAAACGTTGACTGCTTAGTAACACAATACACATTCAGCTGAAATCTTACAATCTTAATTTTACAGTAATTTTCATTTCGTTGAAAACTATATTTTCTATCACAGAATTTACCTACGGTTAAAAAACACTGTGCATGATGTCATGATACTCATGGCGTCATGATGTCATGATACTCATGGCATCATGACGTCATGATACTCACGGCGTCATGACGTCATGATACGGCGTCATGACGTCATGATACTCACGGCATCATGATGTCATGATACTCATGGCGTCATGACGACATGATACTCACGGCATCATGATGTCATGATACTCACGGCATCATGACGTCATGATACTCATGGCATCATGACGTCGTGATACTCATGGCATCATGATGTCGTGATACTCATGCCATCATGATGTCATGATACTCATGGCAGCATTATGTCATGATACTCATGGCAGCATGATGTCATGATACTCGTGGCATCATGACGCCATGATACTCGTGGCATCATGACGCCATGATACTAATGATGTCGGTGTCACACTGCTTCTGCCAAGTCTGCCCCTGCTGTCTGTGATACTTGATGTTGTGTCCAGGAGTCGTCTGAGCGGGCTCTGAGGGTACAGCAACTGGAGGATGAAGTGACGAGTCTCAGACACAACCTGGAGGACAGAGACCAGGTGAGACTGACACTGAGACAGAGACATGTCTTCTAAACATGTTTGTAGATAGTGTAGTATAGAGACCAGGTGAGACTGAGAGAGAGACATGTCTTCTAAACATGTTTGTAGATAGTGTAGTATAGAGACCAGGTGAGATTGAGACTGATACATGTCTTCTAAACACGTTTGTAGATAGTGTAGTATAGAGACCAGGTGAGACTGAGACTGAGACATGTCTTCTAAACATGTTTGTAGATAGTGTAGTATAGAGACCAGGTGAGACTGAGACTGAGACATGTCTTCTAAACATGTTTGTAGATAGTGTAGTATAGAGACCAGGTGAGACTGAGACAGAGACATGTCTTCTAAACATGTTTGTAGATAGTGTAGTATGGAGACCAGGTGAGACTGAGACATGTCTTCTAAACGTGTTTGTTGATAGTGTAGTATAGAGACAAGTTTGTACCCAGCTTTTTCGTATAATGAGTTATTATTAGGAGCTGTCTGAATTTATCATGTAGCTGGTCAACTGTAGAAAACTAATGAGCAACTTACAAAATGATATCTGAGACGGCTCATACAAATTCTCCTTTACTATTTAAATATAAACAAACGCGCAAGATTTACAGGTGAGAATATACAATGTTTGAAGTTATGTTTCTTTTGATAAAGAATGAAATGAAAAATAATTCCTTTTACAGTGCTGCCTCGTAACACCTTGAACCACTTTAACTGCGGGTCTTTTACGCGCTAGGCAATTATTAGATTACTTTATAATAATCACTGCTGAATGGTCCACCTTTGTAATTCATTGTTTACTCACCAGGAGGTTCGTCAGATTAGAGAGAAGTCGGCTGCTGAGATTGCCGACCTTGAAGGCATCGCCCACGCGCACTACAGCCGAGCCAATCGGCGTGGAGACGAACTCAACTATCTGAGAGCGGAACACTTGGAAATAGTGCGGCGGGTATGTTACCTCTTATTCCTACGCCAAGCCAGTGGGTAGAGCGGTGCCACACACACATTCGCACACACCACACACACGCACGCACGCACGCACGCACGCACGCACGCACACACACACACACACACACACACACACACACACATACATGAATGTACAAAACACATATATGTACTTTTGACAACACTCCTGTCCTTGTCTGCTCCTGGCCCAGCTGGTTGTGGCCCACCAAATGACCCGATATACCTGTCTGTCCCTGTTGTCCCCTGAACCCATCCGTCTCTTCCCTCCAGCTGCAATCCCAGGAGGAACTGTCCAGCCGGGAACATAAACTGGAGGACACACTGCGAGAACTCAAGGACGAAATCAAAACAGTGCGTGACACTCTTGATCTGCCTGGTCGGCGGCTCACACTTCTCATTCTGTTCTCTGTCACTGCTGTTGTCTCTTACGTTGTTGTCATCACTGCTGTTGTCTTTTACGTTGTTGTCATCACTGCTGTTGTCTCTTACTTTGTTGTCGTCACTGCTGTTGTCTCTCAAGTTGTTGTCATCACTGCTGTTGTCTCTTACGTTGTTGTCATCACTGCTGTTGTCTCTCAAGTTGTTGTCATTACTGCTGTTGTCTCTCAAGTTGATGTCATCACTGCTGTTGTCTCTTACGTTGTTGTCATCACTGCTGTTGTCTCTCAAGTTGTTGTCATCACTGCTGTTGTCTCTCAAGTTGTTGTCATCACTGCTGTTGTCTCTCAAGTTGTTGTCATCACTGCTGTTGTCTCTCAAGTTGTTGTCATCACTGCTGTTGTCTCTCAAGTTGTTGTCATCACTGCTGTTGTCTCTTACCTTGTTGTCATCACTGCTGTTGTCTCTCAAGTTGTTGTCATCACTGCTGTTGTCTCTCGAGTTGTTGTCATTATTGCTGTTGCCTCTCAAGTTGTTGTCATCACTGCTGTTGTCTCTTACGTTGTTGTCATCACTGCTGTTGTCTCTTACGTTGTTGTCATCACTGCTGTTATCTCTTACTTTGTTGTCATCACTGCTGTTGTCAGACAGCATCATTGACAGATCTATTTTCACGATATGCAAACCGAAATCGGTCAAGCAATGGGTCGATAATTGAAATAAAAACTGGAGAACCAAGCATTTCAACAAGAGACTGTAGAATTTTTGGGAACAGGAATGATAGTTGACTTTTTGAAGCAATGGGGGATTTTACATTGGCAAATAGCCCAGACACGCTATCACCATGTCACCCTTTTGCCAGGCACCCCATCAGCCTGTCACTCTATTGTCAAGACATCCTATCAGCTTGTCACCCTATTCCCCCAGACACCCTATTGCCTGGACACCCTATCTCACTCATCCTATCTCACTCACATCCTATTTCACTCACCCTATCTTACTCTCACCCTATCTCACTCACCCTATCTCACCCACACCCTATCTCACTCGCACCCTATCTGTGAGTCACCCTATCGCCCGTGTGCCCAGGAGGTGACGGAGGGGATGCTGGAGCTGGAGCGATCCCGCATCGAGACGGCCACGGAGCTGGAGCAGCTCCACGACCAGAAGGACAACCTGCAGGAGCATCTGAGCGTGCTCAAACACACCCTCGTCGTGGTAACTCTCTCGCATGCATGCACGTGTCGTCACGCTTCGTCACGCTTCGTCACGCTTGTGTTTCTGTCTTTTTCTTAAGATTTGTCGCACTTTTAAACGATAATTTCCCAGCGATGAAGAAAAATGTCATCGAAATTTATATTTTATTGAAAACGTGGTTTATTCTCCTTGTTAAAATAATAATATTAATAAAGGCTTGATGCAAGAAATACTAGAAGCTGCCACTATTGCTAAACATTACTTGTTTTATTAAGTGAACACTATATGTTTTCTGTGGCAAGGTTCATGGGGATCTCGTTTTCTGTTCAGATCCCAACTGTTGGACCTGGCTGAGATATATTTCGTTTGAATCATATAAGATTGTTGTTGTGGTCAGTATGTCCACTCAAGCGGTCAGTCATCCATTGTCACAATGGCCACTAAGTCAGAACCTCGGGAGTGAATCACTGAGAGTGAAACCTTGAGAGTGAAACATGTTAATGTTATGTCTTTGTGAACTACAACATGAACCGATCAATGACTGGTGAGTTCTGTTTCAGATCCGGAGTGGCGTCAACACCCCAGTGCCACAGGACGCAACGGCAAAGGGAAACACTAACTACTTTGAAGAACAACAATACCAGCTGAAGGTGACTAGTTCTGTCAACGTCTCAGAGATGTCACTGACACAATGGTGCAACCTTTGGGTAGAGACATATGTGAAATGGTCAACTGGAACATTGGCAACTTTCCTGAAACAACTCAAAACTTATCTATTTCGTTTGTATTAAATGCCTTGATGGCACTGGTTTATATTTCATAGCATTGACTGGTTTTAAATTGTTCTGTTTGAAACTGTATTTTTACACCCTAATTTTATTTATTTATCTTAGCATATTTATTATTTATTTATCTTAGCTTACTTAATTATTTATCTCAGTTTATTTATTTATTACAAGTGTGTCTGTAACACAAGTGTGTCTGTAACACAAGTGTGTCTGTAACACCTGTGTCTGTAACACATGGGTGTCTGTAACACAAGGGTCTTGTGTCTGTGTCTGTAGCACAAGGGTATGTCTGTAACATGATTATCTTTAACACACACAGGAGTGGACGTTACACAAAAGTGTGTATGTAACGGTGTTACATCTGTAACACTGTAACGTAAGTGTCTGCTACAGCTTGAGCAGAAGATGAGTCGTCAAGCTGAGGTGATGGAGAGTCGGAGACAGGTGTCACATGACAGCATCCAGCAGCTGCAACGGAAGCTGAATAACCTTGAACAGGTGACCTTCACTTGACCTTCAGTGCTTTACCCATCCTTTCCCTTGTTCCGTCCCACAAAGATGGTTTCCTCATCAGTTATGCCACGTTCGGTTTTATTTTTCTCTAAGCTCTCAAATCATAGGGCCAATTGTTTTCATTTAACCCAATAGCACTCAGCCAATTTTACCGGGAAGCCTGTGCCTCATCAAATATTTGACATAGATGTTTAAAATATTGCTTGTTCCATTTTCTTTGCTCCAATGCCTTTATTATTCAATTCTCGCAATTGCATGTTTTATGCATGTTGTAGATAATAAACGTACCTACACACTGGTGTCAAAACTGGTGTTGTAACTTTAAGATATGTTGACCATTTCTTGATTGACACTAAGACATTTTGAATTTTTCTGTAAAAAAAATATTTTATTGCGGTGTAATTGTTTTATGCTTGGCTTTTTACTGCTACAACTTGTGTTTATTTAAAAGACCATTAAATTATCTACACACTGGTATATAATTTGTTATAATATGTTACACTTTTTAGCAGTATACGTGGCCAACTTCCTGGCTGGACGGCATTTTAAAATGTCAAAAAAAAAACGTTTGTTGTCACATTTTCAAAAATGCAGTAAATATATTTTGAAAACGGAAATATCCAAAATAGCCACAAATTAATGTTCTATGTCTAGATAGGTGTCGCATTTATTGCTTCTCTTAATCACTAGATGGAACCACGTAAACCAAATTCAAACGGTGTGCTGTATTCGCAGGCCGGCTATGGCCAACCTGAGGAGATTCGGGGTGACCGTCAATGCCCGACTTGACTGCCAATCGGTTAATGTTTCATGGAGCATTATTTGGGGTGGCTGTGTATTCCAAAGCTGTGTAGCACCAACAGAATACATTGAATGTAGTATTGTGTATTTCCACTGATAGTATTGTATACTGATAGTATTATATATACTTCCGCTGACAGTATTCTATACTTCCACTGATAGTGTTGCATACTTCCACTTATAGTATTGTATACTTCCACATAATTTTTATTTTTATTTTATATTTTACAGAACTGTGCATGCGAGACAAACTGTTTTATAGAAGCTCAACTTATTTATCATCAGGATCAGTGCAGCAGTATTTTAGTATACATTTTAATTTCTGACTCTTTAATGTGGTAAAATGTATGAACGACTACCATCTTTATGATGGTATCACTTTTTCATTCACTAGTTTATTATTTATTGCTTAGTTTATTATATGCTTTGTATACGTCGTAAGTTTACGATAAAGCTTGGTACACTGTATACATTATAACTTGCATGCTTTTATAATTGTGATGTTGTTTTGATTTCTTGTAACACAATTGTTATGATCAGTCATACGTAGTAATTTTATTTTAAATGTTAAGGTAACCATTATTTGTTTCAATTTCGGTCCATCTTGCTTCATTGTATAGTATGCACCATATTGCGTGTTCTCATGGCATACATTTTATTAGTTTATATGATGTGAACTTTTACAACAAACTATACATGTCATGAGGATAAGTTTATTTGTTTGTCCATCGGTTGTTGCCACTGTGGCAAATGTCTTGTTAAATTAATTATCAGATATATCGAAGTGCAAGAGTTAGTGGTTATTTCTTTCCTGGTCCAGCTTTACATATGTGTAACTGATATATTAGGGGAGTGGCAGATCTCTCTAACAGATCGATTTTTACACCACCCCCACACACACTTAAATTTTACATAATTAGAAAGCCCTGCATCTCCCCGTTACGATTATTCCTGTCGTAGAGTTGCGAACTGGTGTAGTTTGCATTAATCCAAGGTCACCATCAATCAATCGATTTTAGAAATTGGGCACTTCTGAAAACTTCTTGAACTTCTGCTATTTTATCCTTAATATCAATTTATGTTAACAAATGCAGAATGCTAATGCCTATCTGTGCACAATATGTGTATGTGCCAGGGGTTGAGTAGTGACTAGTAATATAGGTTTTTGTGTAAAAGTACAACATTAATGTGTGTTGAACCCATACAAACGATTACTTAATAAACATGACCTCCTGTTGCTATGTTCCATTCCCAAGGCAATCTAGATCTCAAAAATAAATGTATGGCTAGAAGAATGAGTGGGCGTAGTGAAGTAAGAATTATACAAATGTCGGTTTTATATAAAGGTGGAAGTGATTTCAGAATGTATGGTCATGGTTTCATTTATATGGATTTTTCTTATTTATATGTAACAGAGCAACTAAGAAATTAGATCAACCGTAACATATTACTATATAGTTTTATATTTATTCTCTAACCTCTCTGCTGTGAACGTTCACATGTTATTTACACAAAAACAATTCCACTCCCTTGGAAAAACGATTCAAATTTACTGAAACATAATTGTCAAAACATTTCATAAATGGCAAACATTACTTTGTTGATACAGTTCATTAAACGCGTACAACATTGCAACACTGGGATATGGGCCTTACTTACCCCTTGACTTCTTAATAGCATTACTGCAGTCCTCAACATATTCTAAGCTGATCTCTACAAGAGTTATGCTTGTTGTATTTAACTTGATGACTTGGCAGAACTCTGACGTTGTATATTAATCCCTCTTTGTTTGGCAACATTTATCAAGACGAAGTTCATATTCCTGCTTACACAAACACACACCCACACACACACACACACACACACACACCCACCCACCCACCCACACACACACACACACAAACACTCACTCACTCTCACACACACACTACACACACACCCACACAATCACACGCACACACACACACACACACACACACACACACACACACACACACACACACACACCCACACACACACACACACTCACTCACTCACTCACTCACTCACTCACTCACTCACACTCACTCACACTCACTCACACACACACACACACCACCCACACACACACACACACACACCCACACACACACACAATCACACACACACACAATCACACACACACACACACACACACACACACACACACACACACACACACACACACACACACACACACACACACACACACACACACTCACTCACTCACTCACTCACTCACTCACTCACTCACTCACTCACTCTCACACACACACACACACACACACACACACACACACACACACACACACACACACACACACACACACACACACACACACATTATAAGTTTGACTACAGTTAATACATTTCTAAGATATCACGAAAGCACCTGAACTGATGAAATGGAATCAATGTGTGTGCACACAACATGTAGTGTTTCCATAAAGAACACCAGCAGGGTATGAACCTACCACACACAACACTGAACCGTCATTACCCTAAACTGTACAAGTAAAAACAATTGGTTTAGAGAAACATTTAGCAGTGCTTTTGCATTAAAACACAGTATTCTGACTGCAATCAGTCACAACTGTATTATGACACAACTGTATTATTAGAAAATTAATATACAGGTACATGAACTGACAGGAATACATAATAATTAGTACACGATCTGTAAAAGCATGCACCAACTCATTTTTATGGACAAGACTGCTAGTTGTGCTTTTGAACTCTTCATATCACGTCATTATAGCTGCCCAACACCTAATTTCAAAGATTGTTTTTGCCAGAAAAATTACAAAACGAGTATAACTGTTTCCTACAAGCATGAGTTATGATTATTAAACCAGAACATGTAGCATCATCTAACACTATACAAAATGTCCTCTAGTTCGTTATCTTCAATAAAATACTCGCTAGGTGTGCGGGCGTGTGTGTGCGGGCGTGTGTGTGCGGGCGTGTGTGTGCGGGCGTGTGTGTGCGGGCGTGTGTGTGTGTCTGCGTGGTGTGTGGGGTGTGTGTGTCCGTGTGGTGTGTGTGTAATAATGAATAATGTATGTATAATCCTACATTATATATAATAAAAAGAAAACTATGCAAGTTCAAAGTATGTTCGACATTTATGTTATGTGTATTTAATAGTTGTTTTGTTGATGCAGGTGTTATGTACACGTATGAAAGGTTGGTAATGTACACGATTATACTGACTGGGTATTTGTATTAACTGTGTTTCTTAATTATTAAGAAACAATATTAATAATAATAATAAATATATCAAAGAAAAGATTATAACCAAAGGTTATTCTAGGTAATATTATACCTGTGTAAACTTATGGAAACTCATTTTTAAAGGTATCTTAACAATGAATGATCGCAGTTATTTATTCATACATTCAATGTACTATTAGTAATATACCATAGTTATATTTATTTACTTATTGATGACTAAAGACAATGTAGTTGATTTTGTATAGTAGAAATGATTGTATCTTAAAAATTTACTATCAATAAAATATTGATGATTTAATGCATGGTATTAATTCTTTTACAATTATAATTCCAGCCAAAACAGTTATTTGGATAAGCGCGATATACGAAAAATATAATAATTATTACTATAGAATGAAAAAATCATGAAATATATCAACAGATATTAAAATAAATATTTTTTAATACAACATAATATAATTCCAACATATAATTAGGTACGTCCCCTTGTAGTTACATACAAGGCGACGTATACTTAGGCGTGGACGTTCCACATTTGAAATGTAAGAGAGTTCAAGCATTTTTATATCTTTCAATAATATTTACGTACGTACAACAAATTAACTAAAGCTTACCGTGAGGCTGAGTTGTGTACGATTAAAGCTGTTAAAACATTTACAATATACCTTAAAATAAGTCAATGTGCTGTTGCGAGTATAACTGTTTCCTACAAGAAAAAAATTTGAAAAACAAAAGAGAGGGAATGAGGAAGTGGGAGACACTGGGTATATAGCCTGTAGTACAATCTAATGTAACTAGTTCGGCCAGGGGTACCTCATCGGTTGCTCCTCATAACGTTCCCTGGCACGGTTGGTCACAATCCTTACTCCCTCACAACTGACCGACTTCCGCCGGAAGTGTTCCTATGGGAGGGAAATTACCTGGCCCAAACCCCGGTTCGCCGCACCGGTTGTGACCTCCATAGGATGAGCGTCACTGGTAACCCCTTCCGCCACGTGCGGTCGGAACACTCAGTTGCAGAAGGTAGCCATTTTGTTTGCTTATAAACCCATGCCGAGCCTTAGCTGGTGAAATTGTGGTGTCAACTTGTAAAACACGTAAGCTGATATATCTGACGTTATTTATTTTTTAGCATTACATTACAACTTCGCTTATATGTCATGCTATATCATATCATACATAAAACATGTTAACATGTATAACTATAATTATTAATGTAGACCTAACCAGATTCATGGTTCTATAGCGGAAGTTGGGCAACAAAATGGCGTCGCCGACATTTCCTCCTTCATAAAATTAAATAAGGCATTATTTTTAAACGCAGATACATAATACAGTACACCCTACAGTGAATAATATAACTCGCCTTGATATACGAGAATTCATAATTTAAAATAATAAACACAGGTGGATTAAAACATTACTAGTTATTTTCTTTGATAAATATATACAATGCTTACCTACGATTTACATCGACGCAAATCAGCAAGTGGATCCATTCATTACATATAAACTATGTTGCCAAGTAATGTTTTGATTATTGCGAAATGTATTATCTTTATAATTATATTCACAGTAGAACGATGCTAACAGTTATGCATAATGATGATAATGTTTGTCTTCCGTAATGCCTTGCTGGTTTGACTATGCATGTTAGCGATACAGAATGTCGACACTGCATGTACCACATGGCAACTAATGTAATGTACTACCAACAGTTGCCGTTCTAAAACAACATTACACACATGGCCTACCTTAAAGCAATTGTCTGTAGCAGTCGTCGCTCTTTTTTTGGCGTCTAATTGTATATCCCAATGTCTGATGACTCCCCAAACTGCAACATGTGCAGCTCATTCGAGACCAACTGTCAAACCACATAGAGCGTCAAATGTATATCGTTTGCTGAATATCATACGATACGCTGCACCCGACCCTAAACGATGCATCCGTAAACACGTGAAGTTGGTCTTGCACTGAAAACCGGGAGAACTGCATTTCGACTACAACTGCACTTAAAATTCGACAAATCCATGCTTTCGATCGAACGCTTAAGGCATTTGTTTGTAGCAACTGCCATGTTCAACGCGACAGATGTTGCTAATTATACATTGTCAATTAGTGCGTTCTTGAGCGGGACCAAGAACATACCATTGTCGGAGGCCGCACGTCAGTCTAAGAATGTCCACGGCAGTGAAACATTGCATTGTCTGTGTTAAACTGACAATGACACATGACAGGTATTACACACGGGCAAATCAAGTTTGCCTTGAATGGCACAAGTAGCTTCGCTGTTCTTGTCGAATGTGCAAATACCCATGACCGTACCGAATTGCGGCTTAATTAGAATGACGGGAGGGTTGAAAAGGATTGGTTGATGAAAGTATGGAGGAAGACGGGTGTAGAGGGACAGTTAGAAGGGAAATAGTAGAGGATAAAGAAAGCGAGGGAGTGGGAGAGGGAGATGGCGAAGGGCCGCCAAGCAGGGAGGAAGGGAGAAAATGTTGAGTATTTTTAAAAGGATGGGATGGGGAGAGGTAAATCAGAAGAGAGACAGACAAAGAGAGAAAAACAACCTCACAAACTTGTTCACTCTGACACATTGTGCATCAGAACGAAAACGGATTGCAGCGCTACTCATTTGTGCATTTCTTTCATCTATTTGCTAAAAATGGACACTGAACGGTTTAAATATTAATAATAATAATACAGTTTTTATATAGCGCTAATTCCCACATGACTGATCGTTGCTCTGC
Organism: Oasisia sp. SBJ-2009; assembly: GCA_964017155.1. Lineage (NCBI taxonomy): Eukaryota > Metazoa > Annelida > Polychaeta > Sabellida > Siboglinidae > Oasisia > Oasisia sp. SBJ-2009. The sequence goes on along the minus strand of OZ024862.1, from coordinate 25,912,408 downwards.
ACAAGAAATATACTAAATGTATATTAATAAATAGAAATGTAAATTATATAAATTTATATAAATGATATTAATTTTTTGGTTTTAAGATGTACCCTTGTATGTAAATTATATAAGTTAATTTAAAATAAATTAAACACTGTTTTTAAGATGAATACTACTAAAACTAGGTACGTAAATTATATAAATTAATATAGAATTAAAACCTTTACTAAAACTGTGTACGTAAATATATATATATATATATATATAAATCTATAAATTAATCTAAAACATAAACACTGATTAAAACGTGTATGGCACTAAAATGAAATTCTAAAGCATTGTCCGTCATTTCAAAACAATTTGAATTAATTGAAATGTCTAAAAGATATGTCTTTAAACACTTTCCAACAATACATAATGTCCCGGATGCATGAATGTTCACTATAATTTGTTCCACAATTCCTGCGCCAAATCACCAAGACACTTCTTTATAATGGTATTCTATATAAGGGATTAGATAGATGGGTGATATTAGCACTAACAAACATTATTCTGATAATGCAGTGAGGGGGTAGAGGGAGGGAAGGAGAGGGATGAAGCAAGAAGAGGGAGAGAGGGGAGATTGAGGGGAGAGACTAACGGGAGAAAAAAGAGCGTGCTTTTATGTGTAAGAGATTGTGTTGTGTGGGTATACTGTTGTCATCGTCACATTTTTGTTTTGTATTAATCTGCACCCTCCTTCCGAAGAAGACTTTATATTAGCATAGACATTACAGATAATATAAAGTTTCTTACTGATTTTTGAGCAAAAATATAGTATATTATCATCAAACACGTGCGCAGCGTACACTAACATTATCACGTCAGGTAACCTCTTGCATATCACCGGTGTGTCCACACAAAATGGGATCAGTTTGATATAGCATATATGATGCCGCCCATACGTTACCATTATAAATACTATTGGCAATGGTTATGCTTGACTAAGGTCACGTGCAGCAATTGATTGTCACGTACACAAACCGCAACGTAACGGTTTAGTAAAGTAATTTGATTTTATATCTATTTTTCATAAACCATTACTAATTCAAAATGGTAAAAGCAAGATATTTAAAATATTTAAGAATCGCATAATAATTCAGCCTGCGTCTTATCTAACACTGGATCGAAGGAAGCATAGACCTCTATTCCAACGAGTAATACAGTCACAGAAAAAGCACCTATTCCCCATATTTGTATTTACTGTTGGGGTAAAATGTAAAACACAACCAGATGATCGATGCTGCATAGGTTTTCTAATAGAAGTAAGCAATGAATGTAAATACGACACACACACACACACACTCACGCACGCACGCACGCACGCACACACACACACACAGTGTTACTCCCCAGTGGAGTGTTACCACATGTCACACGTTGCTAAGCCATATGTTGAAGTTGCTGGAAAGAATTCTGGATGGCAGAATAAAAGCAATAGTGTAAGGGGAAATCGTTGAAGAACAGCTGGAGTTTAGACAAGGAAGAGGAACAACGGATGGGATGTTTGTCCAGAGGTAGGTAGTAGAGAAGAAACTGGAAGGACAGGAGGATATGGCAATTAGATTCATATACCTGGAGACAACCTATAGCTACAATCCCAAGAAAAATGACTATGGGAACACTGGAGTCCCATAGGGGAGGTCAGGTTGGTACTTAGGGAGTCTTACCTCAGTACCAAACAAGGTGGAACAAATAAAAAAATTGGCATATCCATTTCTTTGGAACAGTAAACCCGAAGCTTTGAAAAGAGAATCACTGTTAAACACATTTGCTGACGGAAGTGTTAATATTGTATATATTAGAACTAAAATATAATATCTATTCGTCAAACAAATATTCTGCAATTAATTAAAGAGCATAGAGCCAAGTGGAGCCTTAGCAGTGTATTGGCTGGGTATACACCTTAAAGAGTATATTGATCTGCTCCGCCTTTACCCACCTTAAATGTCATGGTGCTGATTCACGTCCGGGTAATCTACCCGGAGAGACAAGCCGTCAATCGATGCCTTTTCGAAGACTTTCAATGTTATTAGTTAGATCATTTCTTTCAAATTAAACCATTATTTAGAACTGTATCAGCTTAGAACACGTTAAATGCGCTTCTTTCGAGTTTGACCCGGCTCGGCGCAACATAATCGGCACATCCCATGATCGTTCGACAGACAGCCAAACGTGCTCGAACAGCGAGTCTCTGCCACGCCCCACGACCGTCGCCCGGTCCAAAATTACGCAACATGTACTGGAGCGCCAGCGACCGATGTCGCTTCGATCAGCGCAGCAACTTGTCTCTTGCCGCATCTATTCACGCCTCGAAGTGCTGACCCAGGGAATATCATCGGGCAACCAGAACGTGTTTACAAACACGCCGAACGCTGATATAACCATGTGTATTAAATATATATATATAAAGAGAGAGGGTCTACATAAAACAGCGGTCTACATAAGCCGTTCCTTGTGCATAATCGGTCGACATAAGCTGCCTTTAGGAGTATATATATATATATATATATATATAGCTAGAAGAGTGAGTGGGTGTAGTGAAGTAAGAATTATTCACATGTCGGTTTTATATAAAGGTGGAGGGGATTTCAGAATTCATGGTTTCATTTATATGGATTTTTCTAATTTCTACGTAACATAGAGTAACTAAGAAATTAGATCAACCGTAACATATTACTAGATAGTTTTATATTTATTCTATAGACTCTCTGCTGTGAACATTCACGTGTTATTTACACAAAAACAACTCAACTCCCTTGGAAGAAAGATTCAAATTTATTGAAACATAATTGTCAAAACATTTCATAAATGGCAAACATTCCTTTGTTGATACAGTTCATTAAACGCGTACAACAGTGCAACACTGGAATATGGGCCTTACTTACCCCTTGACTTCTTAATATCATTACTGCAGTCCTCAACATATTCTAAATTCTAAGCTGATCTCAACACACACACACACACACACACACACACACACACACACACACACACACACACACACACACACACACACACACACACACACACACACACACACACACACACACACACACACACACACACACACACACACACACACACACACACACACACACACACACACACACAGCGTTCGGCGTGTTTATAAAGACGTTCCGGTTGCCCGATGATATTCCCTGGGTCAGCACTTCGAGGCGTGAATAGATGCGGCAAGATACAAGTTGCTGCGCTGATCGAAGCGACATCGGTCGCTGACACTCCCGTACATGTTGCGTAATTTTGTACCGGGCGACGTTCGTGGGACGTGGCAGCGACTGGCTGTCCGCGCGGACGTGAACCAGCAGCGTGACATTTAAGGTGGGTAAAAGCGGAGCAGAATTATATACTCTTTAAGGTGTTAATTTACCCATGCAGGATTTGTTATCTTCCTTATCATGACTTTCTAATAGCCAAGGATGCACAAGGCATCTGTATTGTGTTACTGGGCCTCTCTAAGGGCTGCTTAATTGGAGGACCAGTAATTACTGGGTTCGCGCTAGGCTTTCGCCATACACTAATTTTTTTTACAGATTGGCGAAACGAAAAATGCACGTTATAGGCAATTTGGCGAAAGATGAAATGCGGAACGGACGAATCTGTAATTTCATTCGAATCGAATATCCTAGAAATTTCGAAAAAGAATCGAATCGAACATGAATATTCAGTGGCTTCAAATATGATTAGAATACTGAAGACTGAACGGTATCGGGATGTCTTGCCGGGACACGGCGTCATCCCGTGGCCGTGGCTACAACGCATCGATCTTTTGGTTTTCTGACCTAACCATGAAAACAACGTCTTATTTATAGCCGCCAAGCATATCCTCACATATACTATGTACATATACACATACTAGTTTACAAATAAAATAATTTTCATTCCTGTGAAGAATAAAATTAAGAAAACAGACTCGCGCCAAACTCGTACGCGATCTACATCGGTAAATTATCGCAGGCGACGTTAAATAAACGACCTTCACAAATTTCGGTTTTATGCTGACCCTAAAGTAACCGTAGCCATAATTAAGCCTAAGTTAATTTTTATTAATCCTAAATTTACCCGAAACTTTTATTTTAACCACAACTGCCGGATAGTGAAATATCAGACTTGAAGGAAGACTTGGAAATTTTATATTTTATATAATTATGTACATACTATTTTATGTAAATTGTTTATTTTATGTAAATACATGTATCATTGTGTTACACACTGCGTTAACCTCTCTGCAGTATATTTCATCCTGAGACAACAACATATCAATGTCACAAGGTTCCCATATTATCACAAGGTTCCCATATTGTCACAAGGTTCCCATATGTCACAAGATTCCCATATTGTAACAAGGTTCCCATATCGTCACAAGGTTCCCATATGTCACAAGCTTCCCATATGTCACAAGGTTCTCATATTGTCACAAGGTTCCCATTTTGTCACAAGGTTCCCATATCGTCACAAGATTTTCATATCATCACAAGATTCCCAAATTGTAACAAGGTTCAGGTATTGTCACAAGGTTCCCGTATTCCCGACCGCCATGCTGAGTGTGTCTAGACCACCCTGCTGAGTGTAACTAGACCACCCTGCTGAGTGTGTCTAGACCACCATGCTGAGTGTGTCTAGACCACCCTGCTGAGTGCGTCTAGACCACCCTGCTGAGTGTGTCTAGACCACCCTGCTGAGTGCGTCTAGACCACCCTGCTGAGTGTGTCTAGACCACCCTGCTGAGTGTGTCTAGACCACCCTGCTGAGTGCGTCTAGACCACCCTGTTGAGTGTGTCCAGACCACCCTGCTGAGTGTGTCTAGACCACCCTGCTGAGTGTGACTAGACCACCCTGCTGAGTGTGTCTAGACCACCCTGCTGAGTGCAGAACTTACCTGTTCTTACCTGCGTTCTTTCCTTCAGGGGGCCCCTCCCTACCTGGACCAGCCCAGCCATCCGCCCCCGCCCAGTTCTACCTCCGCGAGACCAGTGCCTACTTTCTATGGGGCTGGGGTTCAGGTAGTCGCCCCTCCCCCGGCTGACCAGCACTACGGGGTGGACATGACTGATGCCGGTCAACTCGGGTTTGACCAGCCAGGACTTATGGCCGGCCCCGGGTATGACCAAACCATGCCTCAAGTCACAACAGCTGGGGCCCAATATGGACTCTTGCCTAATGGAGGTAGGGGGTATTTCTTGATACTGCTTTATAAATATATAAATTTGTATACATTTTGCGTACACCTGTAGTTTAAAAAAATACTGCAGTTTTATGTTTTAGTGTCTATGACGATTTTAATGATCTTAATCTATTAGTATTTGTTATTTGTTTTTTTAATGATTAAACCTGCAAAGCGCCTTTGAGTAATTTTGGCTGAAAATTGCCCTATAAAGATGTTCATATTATTGTCATTATCATATTTTCATGATATAATTGGATTTCAAAAAGTTGACGTTATGTTGAAATTACAGGTGGGTGCAGTAGGTTGCCTGAAGGTTTTGGTAATTGTGAGAATGGAATGTACGACAGTTGTAGCTTTGTAAAAGAGGACCTGCAAAGTAGCTTTGACTGAGAGGTGCAGGGCATGTAGTTTTTAGCACAGCTGCACAGACATGGTATATTTGCTGTTAAAACCTGGCTCTCAACATTGGGGACTGCGTATCCATCGTGAATCTGATAATCATGTTAATGTCAGTCTTGTCTCAATTTGGGACATAAAAGAACCACTGAGGACGACAAGTACCCTGGCAGTGACCACCCTCAGTGCCAACATAGAAAGGTCGGCTTGGTGTAAATGTTGTGAAAAAGACTGATTAGTTCAATGAGACTTCATAGGATCATAACATTGTAACAACAACATATAATAATAATAATATTATTATTTATTATTTACAAAGCGCAGTATCCAAATATGCTCAAAGCGTTGTACAATAAAATATAAAGCTATTTATTATGTGTTAAAACTAATATTAATAATAATAAATACAACTGTAAAATTAACTTTCAGATAAACACAAATGTAGAAACGTTAAATTATTCATATTAAAACTGTTAATTAAATATTATATAGAATTAACGACGATGAATAAAATAAATCAATCAATAAATACATCAAACTAATATATAGACATATGCCGAAGGGAGGAGGCAACGAGGACTTACGTGTTCTTTTCTCGCGCTGTTTGCAGCTCAGAGCACCACTGCGCCACCTGGTGGTGATTTATTCCAACCGAATCAACAACAATTCCCACAGAATCGACAACAATTCCCCCAGAATCAACAACCTGTGTTCGTTCAGGCGCCTGGTGGATTCATGATTCCCACAGCCCAGGGAGCGACCCCTGCTCCCGGGCAAGTCCTCCAACAGGGGGCTGGTCCCCAGGGGGCTGGGGTGACATTCGTGCCCCGGCCACTCCTGGGGGCCAGTACCTGGTGTCCACCCCCACGACCACCACCCCCATCGCGGGGCCAGGACAGGTGTTCCTGCAGGCGACACCAGATGGCAGGACCACTCACCCGGTGATGTTCAGCACTCCGATCAGTCCCGCGGCAGGTAAGTGTCATTGCCAACCTCGATATACACCGAGTCGTAACCTGTGCTTTTTTTGGACTTGTTTTAATCAGTGTTTATGTTTTAGATTTATATATATATATATATATATATGTATATATATATGTATATATATATATATATATAATATATATATATATATATATATTATATATATATATATATATATCTTTCTGACTGTTCTTGCGGCTTAGTTTAATGTTTGTGTACTTTTATCGATATTTTATTTAACCTATTTATTATACATATATATATATATATATATATATTTATTTATTTAGCTTCAATAATTTGTGTTATTATATTTATATATATTTTTTTTAATTGTTTATATATGTTACTAGTATATTTATGTTTTTCTTCTGGTGTGTATTTGTATTTTAGGATTTTAATGTATGTAAAGCGCCACGAACAATTTCAAATTGGATGTGGCGCTATATTAAATAAAAAATATATTATTAAGCCTCATTGCCAACCTCGATATACACCGAGTCGTAATCTGTCAAACACCTGAGATAAAATCTCAAGTAATAAACAAATTCTTTTTGCAGTAAATTTCCGCACTTGCGCATTCATATCATCTCAAAACAAAACTGATCTTTGCTTTACATATAGTGAAACCTGCCAATACGAGGATGTGCCAAAAGGATACTTCATAATGTGTCACTGTAATAATGTCCCAGTGATATTGCAGCAGCTGTTTCTGTTGTGAAAACATTCCTTGAATTTAATAATGTTTATTTTGTATAGTGTCATACCCAGAGAAATCATAGCACTTAACATAAGACACATACAGTAAAATAATAATAGTTTTCGGATATATGAAAATGCACAGATTTCACCCACTGCGAATTGTGCAGATTCACTCAGCATTCAGTAAAAATATTATCATTATTCAGTTGTTACTCAGTTAAATATTTTTTGCTCACCGCTATCAGCATTACAAGATACAGTTATAGTGTCAGTGCATGTGTGATTTATACCTTTCAAAAGGGTACTACCAGCGTCAATGAGTGAGGAAGTCACATTGTTGATGACATGTTTTTCTGCAGGAGGATTATGCGAATAAACTACAGGAGACAATTCGCTCTCTCAAGTCTCAGCTGAGCCAATATGGGGTACGTGCCACGCAACTATGTGCTCTCATATTCCAGATACTGTTTATAACATACAATAGTTCGTGCTAAGACTATATCTTAAAGCAAGGGTGCCATCTTCTCTACTCAGAATTAGCCGAGCAATAATTGGTAACGAGAAGAAGTTTGCTGCTAGAACGTGGCAAAGTTAAACATCAAAGTGTATTGCAGTTAAATCTGCTCAGCTCGGTGTTATTGCTAATCAATTTAGTTTTGAAATTAGATGTTTTATTTACAATTTGAACGTGTTGCAGGCGGAATCTTTCAAATTGCAAACATTGTTCTGAGGTTATAAATTATCCAAACACAAATTGGCAGACAGTAAACCTTCAACACGCATGTTGTAGTCAAAAGAACGTAATATTAAATGAATCATCAATTACAACCTGGAAGCTGGCACCATTGCTTTGATAACATTACTGTATTGTATTCACTATATTTCTGTGTGAAAGTGTCGCTTAACAGTAAGATTGCTTTGTTTAAATGTAATGAAATGTAGTGGAATATATATTAAATATACTAAAATGTTAGTGTTACTGTTCCTTTAGGAGCTGTCTGCATCCGGCAGTGAAGAAAGTCGTCACGTTCTGTTTGTTGACGATATTGAAAGAAGAGCTCTAAAGAAACTGAAAGTGGAACTAAAGGTATGTGACAATGTGAAAGAAATTATGGATTGCCTGTGCTACAGTTTCTGACAAATTTAAAACATTTTGTTTTATCGATACAATCTATATAGAAATGTTTTCCTTTGCTGAAGACACTAAACATAAAAGTAAAGTAAGAGTTTTAACCTTACTTTAAATGTTTAACTTGGCAATGTAGCAGTTAAGCTAAGTGCTTGCAGACATATTTTTAAAACAACTGAGATAAAACTCAAGTAATAAAAAAGGACTTTTTGCAGTAAATTTCCGCACTTTTGTGCATTCATGTGATGTCAAAACTGATCTTTGCATTACATATAGTGAAACCTGTCAACACCAGGATGTGCCAAAAGGATACTTCATAATGTGTCACAGTAATAATGTCCCAGGGATATCGCAGCAGCAATATCACTGTTTTGAAAACGTTCGTTGAATGTGAGTTCTATAATAATAATAAAAATAATGTTTATTTTGCATAGTGCCATATCCAGAGAATTCATAGCACTTAACATAGACACATACAGGAAAATAAGACAAATTAAACAATATAAATACATAAATTAATGTTGTTAGTTTAAAAGTTAAAATAATAAATTATAATGTAAAATAGAGATATAAAAGAAGTTCAATTAATTAATTGCGACACAAAAATGAATAAATTACAGCAAAATGCTCTAAGTCACCCTCCAGTGAAACCGGTGACTGTTCTCTGGGTCTCTAAGTCACCCTCCAGTGAGACCAGTGACTGTTCTCTGGGTCTCTAAGTCACCCTCCAGTGAGACCAGTGATTGCTCTCTGGGTCTCTAAGTCACCCTCCAGTGAGACCTGTGACTGTTCTCAGGGTCTCTAAGTCACCCTCCAGTGAGACTGGTGACTGTTCTCTGGGTCTCTAAGTCACCCTCCAGTGAGACCAGTGACTGCTCTCTGGGTCTCTAAGTCACCCTCCAGTGAGACCTGTGACTGTTCTCTGGGTCTCTAAGTCACCCTCCAGTGAGACCAATGACTCTTCTCTGGGTCTCTAAGTCACCCTCCAGTGAGACCAATGACTCTTCTCTGGGTCTCTAAGTCACCCTCCAGTGAGACCAGTGACTGTTCTCTGGGTCTCTATGTCACCCTCCAGAGAGACCAGTGATTGCTCTCTGGGTCTCTAAGTCACCCTCCAGTGAGACCAATGACTCTTCTCTGGGTCTCTAAGTCACCCTCCAGTGAGACCTGTGACTGTTCTCTGGGTCTCTAAGTCACCCTCCAGTGAGACCTGTGACTGTTCTCTGGGTCACTAAGTCACCCTCCAGTGAGACCGGTGACTGTTCTCTAGGTGGGAGAGAAGGAGAGGGAAGGAGAGGGAGGTGGGAGGGAAGGAGAGGGAGGTGGGAGGGAAGGAGAGGGATGTGGGAGGGAAGGAGAGGGAGGTGGGAGGGAAGGAGAGGAAGGTGGGAGGGAAGGAGAGGAAGGTGGGAGGGAAGGTGGGAGGGAAGGAGAGGAAGGTGGGAGGGAAGGAGAGGGAAGGAGAGGGAGGTGGGAGGGAAGGAGAGGGAGGTGGGAGGGAAGGAGAGGGAGGTGGGAGGGAAGGAGAGGGAGGTGGGAGGGAAGGAGAGGGAGGTGGGAGGGAAGGAGAGGGAGGTGGGAGGGAAGGAGAGGAAGGTGGGAGGGAAGGAGAGGAAGGTGGGAGGGAAGGAGAGGAAGGTGGGAGGGAAGGAGAGGAAGGTGGGAGGGAAGGAGAGGGAAGGAGAGGGAGGTGGGAGGGAAGGAGAGGGAGGTGGGGGGGAAGGAGAGGGAGGTGGGAGGGAAGGAGAGGGAGGTGGGGGGGGGGGAGGAGAGGGAGGTGGGAAGGAAGGAGAGGGAGGTGGGAGGGAAGGAGAGGGAGGTGGGATGGATGGAGAGGGAGGTGGGAGGGAAGGAGAGGGAGGTGGGAGGGAAGGAGAGGGAGGTGGGAGGGAAGGAGAGGGAGGTGGGAGGGAAGGAGAGGGAGGTGGGAGGGAAGGAGAGGGAGGTGGGAGGGAAGGAGAGGGAGGTGGGAGGAATGGACAGGGAGGTGGGAGGGAAGGAGAGGGAGGTGGGATGGACGGAGAGGGAGGTGGGAGGGAAGGAGAGGGAAGGAGAGGGAGGTGGGAGATATTATAGAAAAACATGGGAATGTAACTGTAAAGGTCAAGTCAAGGTCACAATATAATTCACATATCAAAGGGTTTATCAAGATTCATGGTGAATTTATGAATTAATTATGCAATAAATTCCAGTATGTAGGTCAGATGTGAAATATAGGTCAAATAATTAGGTCAAGTTCTAATAACCATTTAAAGTGTCCATAAAGTTGCTATATTCACAGTTTTGATATTTAAATGTTAGCAAGGCTCATTACCTAAACAATTTTACCAACATCATACCATTATACCATTAGTCTATCTGTAGAACACTTTTTGAAATGGTGAACATTTTTACATTAACCAGTGAATTATCGAGGGTGTGTCAAAGTTTAACCCCAGTAACAGAAATACACATATTTTAAAAGTTAATACGTACATAGATTTGCTTGAAGTTACATTTATGCCTGGATGAATATCGTGATTCCTGTATTCTGAATAATTTTTGTACATTCATTGGTAATTTATATAACAATATGCCTTAAACATAATTATAGCAGTTTTTAGTTTGACAAGATCTGGTATTTTAAGAATATGTACATTGTGAAAGAGTAAGTTTGTGCGATCAAGTCTTTTGGCACCACAAATTAATCTTATAAACCTTTTCTGTAATAAAACTAAACAATGAATAATTAACACCATACTGTGGGTCAAATCTAGGTCAGATATAATATCTAGGTCAACTTTGAAGGTCAAATCAAGGTCACAACACATTATATTTCCCAAAGGGTTGACCCATTTTTAGTTTCACATGCGTAAGTTAAATGGTTCCAATGTTATTACTGGTTTCCAACCTATTTTATGCAGTCATTATGCAACCTGTGCACAAGAAATGGCCCAAAATACAATAGAAAAAAAATGCAGCAATTTTAAGATTTAAAATGTTTATTTCTCCCTAAATACTGAAGATTTCAAAAAAGTGTTATTAACTACACATTATTATCTATCACATGGCACCATCTAAATTATGGTATAATATATTCAATTTTTGTATATACCTAACCTATATTATGATATCCATCGACTTCATACCTCATCGTCCAGAGATTCCGACCCGCTTCAATTTTGCCATTATAACTGCATATTTGTCTACATTGGATACCTCACACAAACTGTAATCCTTAACATGATCAATCAGCATTCCCAGGTATATTTATGTTTCACAAATATTGCCTTTTTAGACCCAAATAGTGCTCCGATTTGTGCCAGTCGCAAGCGCAGCGATGCATGTGTCACGGCGCCGTGCACATGGAATGAGCGATAAACAGTTTGTTTATGCCGACTGCGCTGTCTTTTCGACTTCAAAAGTATGCTAAGACGCGCTGTTTATAAAACATAAATATGCGCAAGATGATATTAAATGATTGAATTAACAAGATCAATTATCAAATGTTGACAAAGTCAAAGATACAGTTACAATGGCAAAATTGAGGTGGGTCCGAATTCTGCATAAGTGCCGGCTAGTATGATATCCAGCGAATTCAGACGGGCACAGTTTCATAAAATGCCCATTTCACGTCAAGCTCAAACTAATAAATATCTCTTCGAATTAATCAAGTCAGTTTTAATTAATAAAAATATCAGGATATCGATGTCTATACTTACATAATGGATAATACATGTCATGATTATCAGACGACGACGACGGTCGACGCTGGCAGAACCGCTATGGTATAATCCTTTATTTTCGACATCTTACGTCACCTGGCGCCTAGAAAACTTGCAAGGTTTACGTAACCATTGTGCCCGTTCTTTATAACTTGCGTCTGCCACATTCCACAACGAATTTTTCAAGAAAAAGCGCAACAAATAATTGAGTCGAGAGTTTTGCGAAAACCATCGTTGGCCATTTACAACCTTGACCTTAAAATCTTGCTCTTCGCTGATTGGTTTGCAAAACATACATCCACTGATCCAGCGTTTTTTTTGTGTCGCCGTAAGCTTGTAACTTTGCGTGAACATTTTGAACGGTTACGTTAGGGCGACACTATTTAGGCGACACCAAAAGTATATCTTTTAATTTGAACTATTGCTTACAAAAATGTTCGGCACTGTATTATAGTAGATGGTTTATGCATACTAGACTAATTTTTATGTAATTTTTATGCTTAGACCTTAGTAGAATATATACAAACTGTCGCCCAACCCTTGCGATTTACAAAGTGTCGCCTAACCCTGGGATTTATCCATATATATATATATATATATATATATATATATATATATATATATATATATATATATATATATATATATATATATATATATCATTATAAAACTAAGAAACTCTATATCTAGTTTCTTGCATGCTGTATCTAGTTTCTTGCATAATATAAAAACCGTGTAATAAACAACATAAACAAAAAATGTACTCACCTTCTAATCATCGAATTCAAATTCATCACGAACACGGCATTCATTGGTCGTTCTAGGTAACCTAATTTGGCGACATATACATACACTATGTTATAAAATAAAATCACTTGCATTCCTCTAACGAAGAAAATTCACAAAAGCAACTCGATCGCAGATCCCGACGGCAACTCAGGCTCTTCGGTTACCGTAACATCGCTATAAAATTTAGCTTTGCACAAAATAACGTTAGGCGGCGCGGTGGTGCGCGCGAATACTTATAAACTTCATTTATACTGCATTCGCACGCGCGAAATAGTTTAATTAATCAAGTAATATAATAATAATTAATTATTATCATTACCAAGATCTTCAGAAAATGCTAAGTTTTCTTATAATATAATTATAATATTTTATTTCATATAGCGCCAAATCCATAATTGTTTGTGGCGCTTCACAATATGATGCTATATTAAAATATATGCAATAAGAAGAATGCTACCCACAGGTAATATTTAAAAAAATAAAAAAATGCATGTGTTTGCATAATGAACTAACATTGTCTATTACCCGGGTAGTCATGAAAAAGGTATGGAAATTACGTGTTGTTCGATGATATCACATTGTTTATTTTAAGAATATTTCTATAAACATCCCGCGTGTACTTCAAGCATGCAAGCTTATATTATATAAACGATGTTTTTAACAATGATAACGAAACAATAACATATTATTATTGTTAAATGCTCCAAAACCTTCTTTTTCTACCACCATGTATTTCCCATATCATATTCATATTCTGCTTAAATTTCAGTGATTTATTGTCCCGATAATTAATACAGTGTCTTGTCCAAAAATAATTATTATTACATATCTGGTGGTGGAAATATAATTCATAAGTAGAAAAATATATAGCTTCAATAATATTTTCTTATGCATAATGTGTGTATGTGCTAAATGAAAAATATTGTTACGTCGTAATTATTTTAATTATTTATTACCTTTACACAAAGTTATCACTATTGTTGTTATTGAATTTGTATGGGTTCTTTTTAATACTGATAGGTCACTTAGTTAATTATATAGACACACTTATTTTCATTATTTGTTTTGATATATTATCTGTTGGTAGTATTTTTCTTATTGTATTTTTAATAGCAGTATGTTGTGAAGCGCCACAACCAATTATGGATGTGACGCTATATAAATAAAATATTATTATCTTATAATACAACTTATGCTTTCCTGCAAATCATAGTGATGATAATAATTAATTATTACTATATTATTTACAATTAATGAAACTATTTTGCACGTGCAAATGCAGTAAGAAAAGTTTATAAATATTCGCGCGCACAAACGTGCCGTCTAATGGCATTTTGTGTAAGGCTAACTTATTTTAGCGATTTTACGGTACCGGGCAGCGGCAGACGAAAATGCCGTCGACAACTGCGCGTTTATTTTATGGATTTTCTTCGTTAGAGGAATGCAAGTGATTTTATAACGTAGTGTATGCATATGTATGTAAGATAGGTGAGGAGAGGTTTGGCGGCTGTTGGTGGTCCTTTTCATGGTTAGGTCAATCCAACCCGGTCGCCTGTCATCCGCGCTGTGTCTGTGACTGTCCCAACGCCGGCAACGAATCGACTGGACCACTGTTTCAGTTCTGGTCAATTCAATGGGTAACAACAAAACAGCTTACTGATACTGTCTTTCACTGTACTGTTGCTACAAGCGCATGAGGAACCGTGTGGCATATTGCTGTCGCGATTTTGTTGTAAACCGACGTAAGGCACTTTTAGCGAACCGCTTGGCTCTCTGTTATGATAGCTGAACCAACAGACGACACCGTGACGTATAGGGCATGTAAGTCTCGCGCGCGAAAACGAGGCTGGGGACAATTGGGGGCAGGAAGTCCATATTCTCCATGTTAACGGATAGGACTTCGTTTTGTTTTTAGTTGTAATAATCGAACTGTTCCAGTCTAACTATTTCAGTTACACTGTCCGAAGGATTATCACAAGTAGAAGCAGTGGAACACTTTGTCGGTGACAATGCTCACGGAAATCATTAATTTCAATCGATTATTATTATGGTTGCCATGGCAACGCCGGCTTGTACTTGTGTTTGGCGATCTTGACTAATAATGAAAAGTGCCATTTTTCGCGCAGTACAACTTGTTTGGGGCAAACGCATACATGTTGTAAAGGTGACACTCAGTTTGGGTCGCGTGCGCTAGGGTGGCCATCTTCACGGTGTATGATTTATGCGGTTACGTTATGTCGCGCTCGCCAGAATAAGAAAATATATGTCAATTATGAAGTAATAAACGTTCGATTCTAGATACGATTTCGAATTTATTCATCGCTATGAGTTCAGCATCATACAAGCGATCGACTAAATAGACAGAGCATTGCGTTGGCAATACATAAGTATTACAATATAACAATATAACATATCAAGGCTTTGAGATCGCTACTTCGGGTCTCCTACAAAGCCTCTACATGTTTACATGTTCGTGACCGTTCCTTACGTAGCTTTCCATCCGATTCCCTCTCTCCTAAAACACCCCCTTTTCAATCCCCCAGTCTATCCCAAGTCTCCCT
Source organism: Oasisia sp. SBJ-2009 (assembly GCA_964017155.1). NCBI lineage: Eukaryota > Metazoa > Annelida > Polychaeta > Sabellida > Siboglinidae > Oasisia > Oasisia sp. SBJ-2009. Next base: position 25,896,934 of record OZ024862.1, on the reverse strand, counting down.
GCGTCCTTCTCACTGCACATGCGTAGCCCTGACCGATAATTCACGTATTGTCCTTCACAGGTTATCAGTTTTCCCAGATTGCTCTGCTTCCCGCAGATCCGTAGTTAAACTGTCCACGTATAACCGTGACCGTTTACAAACGTCGGCCCTACGCATTCGTCTTCCCAGGATGCTCCAGGGTGGGGTAGACCACTTAATCATAATACAAGGTTGCTCGAACTGCGTACCAGTCGTTATTCTCTCCGTTTTATAAACAATTCTGTCTCCCTGCTGTGAAACTTGTTTTCTTACGGGCGTCAACCCGTTCCCTGTTTGTCTGAGTAAAGTGTTTCCTCATGTCTAACGCGCTAGTCTACGATTATATAAGGTGTCTTTCTACATGTCTAGTAGCCAGTACATTGATTATATAATTAATATGATTAAATATTAAAAGCTAAGCAGTGCATTATGATTGATTATGATTAAATATTAAAAGCTAAGCGGTGATTCTTTACAATGTGTTATGATTATGTGCATTTAGACAGCTTGTCAGATTTAAGTGCTTATCGAAACCACAACGTACAATTATGGAAAATGCAAAACCCGTAAAAAACATATACGGCTTAAATTTGTGGGAGTGTCTATTATCTGCACTACATAAATCGCTATGTCTATGATAGTGCGGTAAACTCAATATTAAATCGGACATTTAAGATAAGAAAGGTATAACACAAGATATTTATGTCCTGATTTTCCTAATATTCATCAGTCGGAAGTTACAACTGTCATCCATCGAATATTATTCTAATGACCAGTCCCCAAATCAGTTCCAATCGCGCGGAGTCTCGCCATGTATCGTGTCCCACTTACGGGCCCTATTACTTTGGTTGCAAGGACCAAGATGGGCCGGTTCATGGTGTCGATGATTTAGCTACATTTCCCCACTTTAAGACCACTTTCTGAGGAAACCACTAATGTGAAAAATTTGATTGTAGATGCAAATGATTAGGTTGTGTAAACTCTTTTAGGTGCATAACACAAAACTGTTGCCTTTTTTCATTGTTATTCATGTAAGTATTTGTAATTGTTTTCGTCTTACTGTTGTGTTGTCCCCGCTTGGGGTACGAGTGATAACTCCATAGATTTGTATGATAATGATATATTTATTAAATGGGCATACACGATACTGCAGGCTGTTATGTGTGGCTATCTTGATTACTCACTACCTAGGTGGGCGTGGTCTTACAGCGTATATACCCTAATGGTAGTTGGGTTAGTCCCATTAAGTATTAGGAGTGGAGGCTATTAGACTGTATGAACACTACACTTACCACACCAAATTATGGCGGCCGGCTCCGCAACCTTCCTTAACTCAGTATGTAAATCACAGACGGCATCGTTTGTTGATCCATTTCTGAATTACGAAAGTGGCCCATATTATTATCATTATCTGGCCGATCTTGAGAGTGAAATGGCGGGAGAAGAAATTCCAAAGAGACTCGTACGCAGGATCATTCAGTTTCTGTCTTTCGCACGGCAAGCATAATATGCAGTTTTCACCAACACTTTTTGAAATCGTTCAGCAACGGATCAAAGTTATTAATCATAACCACTCATTACATTACAATGTCATGCAAATAAGGTCTGAAATATGTTGTTCGCCAAAGTACAAACGGTATGCATGGAATCACTCAAAGTCAGATCTCAGCCTCAGTTTCTGCATCATCAAGCGAAGAAGTTCAAAATCACCATTGCACGACAAAACATGTTCCATTCACTGAATAAAGAATATTGACTGTTCGTTACATTTCCTGTGGTGATTAGTATGAGTTGCTTACACTTTCGCCCGATAAAATGAAATATTACTGTTGTTTATATCACCGTCATCATACGGCCGTACTCCATTTTGATACGGATTTCAGCAAAATTTATGGAGACATTATTTTTTATCAACATTATGCACATGTATGTCCTTGTATGCGTCACAAAACTACAGCACATTGTCATTGGAATAATCGTTTACTGTTAGTGACTAGGTAAATCGATTCGAAACGAACGAACTAAACCACCGATTAGTTTATTTTAACGCGTAATAGATGCCGCGCTCGCAAATTTGTAGGTCTGAAAACTGCGGCAGGTGGCTCAACGGGTGTGAACAGGGCGCGTGGCAGGCTCGTGGTGATTATAAAAAGCAGTACAGGAAATGGAGCTCGACGCCGCGAAATCGCCTGTATTTCTGATTTCAAGATGTTGACGCTTGCCAGTGAAACTTCGATATACGCGCGAACTGCTGAGATAGACTGTTATTATTTGATGATATTGTCTGTTTTGCGGTACGCAGTTTATAAAACGTGCTGGAGCGAACTAAAACGTCGGTAATTTTCCAGTTAACTAGCCTAAATTATTAGGGCCTTTTCAAAACTGTTTTACCACGTTTTTTCGATGGGTATGCTAAAACGAAGGCGGATATCATTTTTTGTTGTGTTTTATATCAGTTTAATGTCGTCGAGTCGCCGTAAATAAGCCGATGTCACTGGGCGTGAGCAATACATAGCGCTCCACAGACGTATCACGACCGGCGATGTCTTGCGATTTTCGAATATGTCCCCCCAAACTAAGGCTATATCATTAACTTTTTATTCTATATAATGCAGATATATTTGTTTTAAGCAATTTTTTTTTAAATATTGCTAACTTTGTTTTGACTTCGCCTTTGACAAAGCCGGGGTTTGAGGCCCCGATGTAACTGGGCTGCGCTAACTGCTCGCGCCTTGTAACATCGGTTTATTTGCGTCGACTCGACGGCATTAAATTAAATTGATATAAAACACAATTAATATTAATATATATATATATATATATATATATATATATATATATATATATATATATATATATATATATATATATATATATATGACTTCTTTCTAGCGGGAGTGGTGCAGAATGACATTCCAAACACATACGTTTTGAAAAGGCCTTAATAACTTAGGCCAGTTAACTGGAAGAACTGATTAGTAATACCGATTGATACGGATTCTTACATAATCTTAGGTCAAATATACGGATTGCCATCCCAGAAATGTGGCATGTCTGCATCGGCTCATTCATTAATGTACATAATGTGTCTTCACATTGACGGACATGTTAAACTATCTCCATATTTAGCTATGTGTAAGGTTTCGGAGTCATGCGAGTTCAACAGCAAATTGAGTATGATTTCAACAAGCGTTCCGCAAAACATATAAACAAATCCACGTTAGTCACTAGAGGCGCTGATACACAACTCGGGTCTAGTTGCGTATCAGCGCCTCTAGCGACTGACATGGATTTATGGAACCCCTTGTGCGATATGCGTTGGCGGTAATTTAATGGAAGATTTATTTGATACATCTTCGCCGGTACTTTCTATTTTTGACACCGTAAGTATTTATCTTTGTAGTTATAACGTCATTCACCAGGTAGCGCTGCCATGGCAAAAATGTGTTAAATCGTTCGGAAGATCGCACAAAATGCCCAAATTGCATCACTCTTGATGATGATGATGATATAATATATTTATTCAGGATGGCTCAGCTAAATACAGTGCACATTAAAATATACACTAGATTTCTTTTCAGTGAGGTCCTCATACACACAATCGTACAGTCATGCAATATAAGAAAATATAAAATAAATATAAAGAATATAAAAAATGTAAAATATATGACGTAACAGACATAAGATATAAATTAAGTTAAAACATAAAATCTACATTAAGATAAAACATGGTATGACTCCTAGTTAAGTTGCCAACAACACAGTTTGTTGAAGTACTCTATATAAGGTGATTAAAACATGTCTTACATTTATCTTTGAACTCTTTGTAGCTTTGACTAGTTTTGACAGTGTTAGTTACAATATGCACTCTATGTTTTACATAATGCACACATATACCACATAGATGCCATTAATCGTCATAATATCAACCGATAAAACCTATTCCATGGTCGTGCGTGGTTGTGCGTGGTCGTTCGTGGGCGTGCGCCCTCTAGTCATACCGCGAAGTGGCAGCACTTAAGCGCTCCTAACGCAGCCAGGTGAAACAAAGTCTGAGAGTCCATGCACCAGGGTATGTTAAATGTTTGTTAGCGTGTTTGCATTTGTTTGAATTCTTACAGTAGATAGATTCGAAGGAATAGGATAACTTATTAATTTAAAAAGGATATATTCATACATATAATTTAGAACGATTTACTTTTAATGGCAGCCTTCTGTAATATCGCTCACTCAGTCTCGGTCACAGACTGACAGATGTGAGATGAGAAGGACCTGTCACGCTGACAATTTTGCTACTGGGAAGCCACGCCTATTTAATTATTGATATATTATATATAATTTAAATGCAGGTACACAACCTAAATGCAGATAACCCAGTCACATATTACTTAGTATTACTGTATAAGTAATCTATAGTCTTAACTTAGTCGTTATCTGACAGCAGTTAGGCTAGGTAGATCAGAATCCGCTAGATGGCGAATTGAAATCTCGCGGTCATTTCCGTTCCAAAAGTTGCGACCAAGATGTCTTCCCGCGTCAGCCGTCGTCAGAAATCACATGGTCGCGCAATTTGCTTAGCCGCTGCATACTGATTAGGAAAACAGTGTCTTTTGACCGTGGAATCGACCAATGGATAATTGTTTTACATCTTGAGCGATTGTTTGTTTACTTCGACATCGATCGCTTTTCTGTGCATTGAAGTGAAGTTTGATGTTTTCTTTACTCGTGAAATAAACACATAAATCTAAGTAGGTAATCTATGAAACCTAGGAGGTAGTCTAGTATAGTATATTAGCTTTAAAATGGTATATGTAGCATTATTGTGCGTGCCTGGCCGGCAACACACCGAGGTGGGCAACTTTAGCACCCTTTGCCGTTCTGTGCGTTTATTTACAACAGCCTATGCCGTAACACGCCGGCTGCGCGCCGGCTACACAGCCATCAGCGACGGCGTCGGTTGGCGCTTTCCAGCATTAATTAAATCCACTTTCATCACAATCATCGTGTATTTTTGCTGTTATTGTTCACTTGTGTAATTATATATGTATACATATAATTACAGTTTAGCCGTTTTGGGCTTATGTTAGATCGTCATTCTAAAATATTTGAAGGAATTTTGTTTATAAACTTCGTCTTCACGTTTGCATTGACAATCGCTTTTCATAGCAGCGTTGTTAAAATCAGTAAGCATCTTAAACTTTAAAAACAAATTTATTTGCCCATATAATATTTGTATATTTTAAGCATATCTTGATTGGTTAACCAACATTATTTTATAATAACAAATCTATTGTTTTTTTGCATTTTGTGTATTTCTTTTTTGTATCTAGCAAGTGATACTGTGTTGGATGTTCAAAAGTGTAGTCCAAACATAAAACATAAAATACACAAAACGGGTGAAAATAATTATAAATATTTAAACTATTCAATCCCATGTACAGTTTATTAATTGACCCTTCTACTAATTATTTTCACTCGTTTTATGAAATTAATCCTAATAAATAGGTCAAATGCTAAATATAGGTCAACTAATTGGGTCTTCAACAAACTTCATATTTTACAAGATGAGAATCAGTGTATTCATTCATAATTATATAATTATAAATTAAAGTAGTCAACCCCGTGTATAATTGATCTCTTTACTAATTATTTCCCCATTTTATGTACTTAATCCTACTAATTAGGTCACATGTTAATCATAGGTAAACTAGTTATGCCGTCAAAATTACTTATGTAATAATGTGGCATAGAAGTCCTTTTTTCATTAATTATACTCAATTTATGTTGTTATTCTGAAAAAGGTCAAATATGCAATGAAGGTCAACCAATTAGGTCAAGGTCAAATCATATTCACATGTTTTTTTAATCACATAACTTTTTATTTCACCCCAATATCTTTAGTAGAAGCAATTATATTACCATTTTCCTATATACTCACAGTGCTCCAGCTTCCTGGTCGCAAGAAATGGACAGAATTCAATACCAAAAATCGCCCTTTTTCTGAGCACAAAAATTGGAATTACTTCAGAAGTAATAAAGATATCAGGAAAATTCAAAAAGTGCTATAAACTACATAATAAACTCTATCTTGTGTTATCATTTGAAGGAGATTTGACGTTTTTGATATTTTTTTCTGATGTACCTAGTATGAAATGACTTTATGTTATTCAGGCGCTTTCAGAAATGGCGTCAGTCAGTAAGTACTCAGATATGACCAGCCTTGAACTCACCAAGCTGTGTCTAGCTGCTGACTACTATGCAGAAGTCAGTCCTGCTCTCGCACGATTCTTCACGTAAGTCAATCTCAACAAGCAGTGATTCAATGTCTTATTAAATGCATGGGCTTAGCCAGAGAGTAATCAGCCAGTTTTCAAGAATGGCAGGTGACTGGCCAAAATTGTGTAATTGTCAAACAATAAGAAGGGTGGAATTTTTGTTGTTTTATATTATTTTATGATTTGTTTACATTTAATTAATTATTTACAGTGCTTTTTAGCAACTTTTATCATGCGTAAATTTTGGTATAATTTAAAGGGTCCTAGGGCCCCACATTAGTCATGGTTATCATTGAATCGAGTGGTTGTGAAGCAAATCAAATTTATTTATTTTATTATAAGTTACAATTAAATAATTTGGTATGTACCTGCTAACCCAAGTAAACTTTTCCAAGTTTACATTTTTATTGTTTGATGAAGTAATGTACTTCACACTATTAATCTAGTATATATGTTGCTGTACAACTCCTTATATTTTCAGTGATAAAGTTGACAGGATAAAGGAAAGATCTGGTGAGTTTTGAAAGGATCGTCTCATATATTTGTACAGTCTCCCTTCTTACTGTTGCTAAAATCTTGTCATCATAAAAAAACGATTCATAAGATGTGTTTCCAACTTAAGATCAATTATACACCTGAATGAAACATGTGAGTCAATGAGGGATTGGGGGTATATCAGTATATGTGCAGTCAGACATTGGAAACATAGTCTCATGCAGTTACTGCAAACAACCTATCAGTAGTCTTCTCTTCTCCCAGATACTGGATGGGGCCTTTTGCAGGGCATTTTTAAATCCAACGAGAATTTGTGAGTCCACTACAGGTTACACATTTACCCCCTGTGTGGGATCTTTTGCTTCCCCTGGCATAGACACCAGATAGAAGGGATCACAGGTTACACACTTACCCCCTATGTGGGATCTTTTATTTCCCCTGGCATAGACACCAGATAGAAGGGACCACCGGCTTTTAGTGTCTCTTCCGAAAGACAGGCAAATATGGGGTGAACGAAATTGCCTAAGTTTCGAAACGGCGGGATTGAACCACCGTCCCCTCGATTGACAGTCCGGCGCTCTACCGTGCGACCACCGCTCTCCACAAAATAGTCACCTTGTATGTTGGTACCATTGTAGTTAACATAATGTGTACACTTCTAGTGCATGCAAGTTGTATATGTTTAGAACATGTCCTGTTTATGCAACTAATATGTCGCATGCAATGACTAACCAGAACTCGCCACTGAAGGGATTGTCACCAACTGTTCAACAATAATGGTGCTGAAGGTAAACAATGTGTTTCTGAATGAGAACAAGATGAAACAGTTCATCGAGTTGTTCAAGCTACTATTACACACTACCACCCTCATGAACATCGGGCAAGGATTGTTTACTGAGGCATAGAACATTTTTGCCCAGATGGAGGACCACTTAATCGCTTTATAAGCCAGTTCCCCACATATTCAGATCACATATTCAACATAGCTTTATGTTATGAGTAGAGTCCACCTGTCATTTAGATATCTTAAGCCCATTTAGGGACAGGTAGAAATATCACTGTAAATAAGGAGGAAATATTATCTTTAAAAATCACTTTGTTGCATCGCCTGACAGCATCATAGTTGTTTACAATCTAATTGTAACCCTATGGAGACAAAAAGCCCTATATGGTTTCAAAAGATATCAAACAACTTAAGTCAGTTTTGAAACTATTACTGAGGGAGTGATTCCGGATAGCAGAACAGACTTTATAGAATTTATTACACGTACTAAACATTTGTGTTCTGTTGTTTAGGCCTCCCTCCGACGGCCAGCCATCTGAGATGTCAGTTCTGTGGCGCTGTATTCCGACCTGGCAATCATCACAGTCACGTCAAGGCACAGATGAAAGAGACGAGGAAGATTCAGCAGCTGCAGAGACACGACGAGACACCTGGCTGTAGACTTGGGCGATTCCAACGACGATTGTTGGATATGTATGCAAACAGGAAGAATCGTTTGGTTAGTCAGTTTGTTGGTTTTTAATTGATTTTTTTAGTCTTAACAGTACACTGTAGTAGTTAATCTCAACTACCCATCCAAAATGACGGGTGGACGGGTGTCTACATAAAGTTATGCAGTGAAGTTTAAACATGACCACATATTTTGCAGACTATAGTTTGTGAAGTTTGCAACAAGAGAACACGTGTCTGGTTCCCAGGGGAGAGGGAGAAAGGAGCAAAAGGGACATGTGAAGAAATCTTAGTTCCAGGTATGTGCGGCCAACCGGAACATTCAGCAGAATATATGAATGACTTCCGCCTCTTGTTTGAGATAATATATAACTAATAGTGTATATGTGTATGTATATATATAACTATATATACAAAGTTGTCATTTTGTACATGGATGATTCACAACAACTGTCATATGTGGATGGTTACTCGGAGAAGTCTTACTAGAAGAGGATTTATTTAACAGTTTCTCTCTTTCAAGGTTACACAATTCTTTTCTGCATGGTTATGTATCTTACAATAGACGGCAGGCAGAGGGCACCAGGAGGTTCTTTCCAGACACAGGAAATGTGTGGTTTAATGAATTTATCATAGTTTCAAAACAGCGGTCAGTAGATGGATTTGAATCCTGACCCCCTCAATCGATGGTCAAGTGCTCTACCAGTTGACCATTACATTGATCATTAATATGGAAATGTTATATGTAGATCAATGTACTTGTTGTGTTACACAAATTCACACAAAAATTCTATCTTCACACTGCTAAATCTTGATCTAATTAAATTTGTAGTCCCGGCTCTCACAAAAATGACATGTCTTGTCTATTTCAGACACGAGTAAGATGAGCAGATCAGCCAAGAAGAAGCTGAAGAAGAAACTAAAGAAGAAAAAGCAGCAAAGCGAGGGAGGACTAACACCAGATGTAGCCCGCCTGACAGCCACTTCCACATCAAGGTAAAACAAATCTCTTCCTCCAGCTGCCTGTCACATGACTGGTCAGTCTCATTAACATTCCGAGTCTGTTAAGCCTAATTTGATCCATAAATTGTTCTAATTGTTATGGAAATCGTCAGTTTACAAAACCGACTTGTGATGGATTACATTATATTTGCAGCACCTGTAATGAATTACATTATATTTGCAGCACACCTCTCAGTTCGTCCGTGTCACGTATACGATCAACACCGTCATCAGGATCTCACAGCACGCCTCTTAGTAGACCTCACAGCACAAAGTCACATGCTGCCAGCAGCCAATCAAAGACAACTGCAAACACGCCATCTGGTGGCCCGGCGAGGAACAAGAAGAAACGCAACAAGCAGTCTTATAATCCATTGAAAGAAATGCTTGAAAGACAGTCGACAGACAAAAGCAAGACTTCTGGTAAAGGCATCATGGATCTTTTGATGAACATGAATAAATGACCTCAACAACTGAATCACAGTGTTAGAGTATTACTTTATTCAGTTAAAATATTAGCAAAGTTATTTCTGACATGTACAATATAAATAGACTGGTGTATGAAACATAAATATATCGTTGTCTATATACAGACCTTTTATAAATATAAATAACAACATAAAGGTGCTGTTGTAACGTAAGCTCAAGGAGGTTAGCATCACTACAAGTTGTCATAACACAAACACGTCTACAGTCTAGTCAGTTTCTAGTTGATACCATGTAAAATAGAGTGAAATATGTAATACAAGCAACGTCACTCAATTGATGTAATAATCCATCCTATTTTCAACCTGGAAGTGAACATATATTTTCATTATTTTGTCATTACGAACATAAGTCATTTATATTCAACCTAATCCCATACACCCATGGCAGAGATATTCACAAGGTGGCAGCACATGCTCTGGTAAAGCTTAGATGATATACTAAATGCTGTTATCACCATTTTATCAATCAGTTGACCCTTGTTAATATTATGCCGATTCATTTTGTACAATATCTGAATGGTTTTCATATTCAACAAAGGGAATGTACATTTTATGGAATGTGTCTACAGACTGGATAACCTGTATGTAACAATGTTGTGCTGTAAATGGCATGTTTGATGCGACACCTTGGGGACTGTGTGAACATATTCATAAAGATGACTCTTGTACAGTACAGGTGTTACTTATACATTCACTTTGCAACAACAATTGTAATGGGACAACAGCAATACAACAACAGATGTTCAGCTGATATGTGTCTGATTTATGACAAAGCATAACAAAGGGTACGTTTTGAATATCGTACAACATGTCTAGAATGCATGTTACAGCTTGACAGCAAGAATACTGTACCCATAAAACTTTGAAATCTTACCAATTCCAGTATGCCCCCACACTGTGACATACATTCTACAACCAATTGGTTCATTTAAAAACAATTCACCTGCAACAATGTATCTACAAACATAATACACATGTAATTTTTTAAATACAATATTCTTGCTATCAACCAATGCGATGCACAATTTTCCCAAAGAACAGGGAAGATCTAATTAAAATTTAGTTACAAAGCAACTAGTTTGAAGCTACACGGAGCCTGATGAACTATGCCACACTTGGAATAGTTAGCAACACAGCCTGTTAATAACAGTCGATGCATTAAAATCACAACATATCAGTTAAAATGTGTAGCACAGATGGTTAAAAACATGACAGCAGCACATAAATAATCAAAAATATTAAAAGCACAGATAAAACAGTATACACCATTCGCATTGTTTACTTATCACCAGGCATTGGTTTGTAATACCAACTGTTTGGAATAGTTCTCTACCGAGATGGATGCGGGGCTAAAACAATCACATCAAGTGTTTTCAATGTTAGTTATAACACAAACTGCTACTGCCAATGAAGCAGAATATTGGAACTAATCACCTTCCACCTTTTGCAACAAAATGTCTAAAATGATTGATAAAGACTGAGAAGATTTAGTCAGATATCTGTGTCACGTCATCAATTCTTGCCTCCTTCCTGCATCTGCTACATATACACGCACGTTAAGTTGTTAGATTTATTATTACGTATTTACATTCGACAAAGACTGAATAAATTAAAAATAATACATTATTACATTTAGGCTGGTCACTAACACAAACACTGTTCACAGCTACAATAAATATAAGAACCACATTAGCTAGGAAACATAGTCACAGTGACATCCCACTAATAGTAATACTAGTCTGCATGAGCAGCTCTTACAAAACTCAACCACTTCCATCCGGGGTAAAAACTGATGTTTGAAGCTTAATTAATGTACACATTCTGACATACTACTGGATCTTGACCACCAGAATCATTGACAAAGTTCCTGGAAAGCATAATGTAGGTCTCAGAGACTAGTAGTAATATAGTCTCTAGACCACAGTAACATAGGCTAATAAACAGTAACATAGGCTAACAACATAGCGACTGAATGCTCCTGTTGAATTAGTCTACACTAATACTGTTTGACTATCTGTTCAAAAACTTCCAAATTAACTTAACCAGGACAGCTGTTCGTATCCACCGACCATTGTTAGTGAATGGTACATTACAACATAGCATGCTATATTTTCTGATTGTGCAATAAATCAAATCATTCGTTTAATCAAATGATTAATGTAAAGATTTCTAGTAAAGATTTCTGTAGTAATTGTGTTTAAATATCAGCCATGCACTGCTATAACAAATACCATACAATATGGTAAGTATCACGGTGTTTTGGCACAAAAATTACCTTCTCTTTCTCATCTTCTCTCCTTTCTGTTACCATTCTATTTTGAACAGACTAATTCTTGGTATACAAGGTATTGTTTACAACTGACGGTATTGTGACTTACAGTCACAAAACTGACCACATCCCACTCTAGGTACACACCACAGCCTGGGTGACTTGGGCTACATTGAAAAGATCCTAGATCAGTAATATCTTGTATGCTGATTCTGTTAAACAGGACATGAGAATATATATATCTGACCTGCTGAGCTATGTATATATATATATATATATATATATACATACATACATGTGTGATAAAAACTACACACACATATATACATAATTGTTGAACTATATCCATACACTAGAGAGGATGCAGAGTGTTCATTCAATAAAAATTATATATAATTTAATTTGACTTCCAAAAAATGTATGTACCAACTGTCAAGTTGTCCAAAATGCTCCACAGTAAATATGTTGTGCAATGCCATAATCAACCATGACTCAGCACAACACCTAGCTGAATTAAACAGCAACAACATTCACAGATAATTCTCACCAACATCCTCTTGCATATATTCATAGCTCAGTTGGTATAGACTCGACACAGATTTGTACGACACAGACACTGGTTTGTAAGCACAATGTGAGACGAGCCTACGTGGCCCAAGTGGCCCGAGGTGTTGGGGCTGACTGCTGGTCCTGCTGCAGCTGCTGGACCTTGTCTGCCCAGTATTCACTGCTCTCCTGCAGTTGGTGGGACAGCTGGCCCACCCGCGAGATCCAGTAGTTCTTGTCCATCGCATCTGGGTTGGTGATCCCAGATTCCACCAGGGCCCGGTTCATCAGTTGCTCAGCCTGCAAACAAGAGCACTGTTTATCAACTGCTCTGACTGCAAACAAGAGCACTGTTCATCCACTGTTCTTACTGCAAGTAAGAGCATGATTCATCAACTGCTCTAGCCACAAGTAAGAGCATTGTTCATCAACTGCTCTGACTGCAATCAAGAGCATGGTTCATCAACTACGCAACTGCGAACAAGGGCACAGTTAAGCAACTTCTCCTGCTGCAAGCGAGAGCACTGCTTATCAACTGCTTTGACGACCATCCATGCCAGCAAGAACTGCTATAACTATTCATATTTCCCTAGAACAATAAGAGACTGGAATTCCCTGCCAGATGCAATAGTTAACATTTCTAAACCACAACATTTCAAACAAGCTTTAATACACGACTAAAAACCCAACAGCATGCGCACCCAACCCTGACCATTTGACTCCACCAGGAGTGTTGGCCAGTATAACGACAAGACAAGACGAACTAGTCTGATTTCAACCCTTAAAAAAGACCACTGCTCGTTAACTACAAGTACCAGTCAGGTAACAGGTACCAGTTTATTTCTCTCCATTTCCATCCATTAATGCACCAGACACTTTAACAATAATACCACAAATTGATTAATAACATCACATTACATCATATCTTTCCACCACATTACTCGTAATTTCCACCATGCAACATCACATTTCTCTTCACACTAATTAGTACCGCTACTGACTCTACACGGACCAACTGCAGACACTCACAGACAGTTCAGTGGGCAGGTTGTTGGATTGACCCGGGGTGGCACAACGCGGACTGCTACAAGAGTGACCAGAGCTGCGTGGGGTGTGTGACTGGGGTGACTGACTGCCGGGGCTGTGGGGTGGCTGGCCCTTGAGAGAGGCGAGCTGGGCCTTGAGACTGTTCACCAGCTGGTTCTTGCCCTCGACCTGCAGTTTGAGGGTTTGACTGGCAGTGGCCTGGCGCTCTAGGTCAGCACGCAGTCGCAGCTTCTCCTTCTGCAGACTGCTCATCTACAAACACACAGGAGGTGAGGTTAAAACACTGTAAACTACAACAGTATCAACTACAGACACACACAGGAGGTGAGGTTAAACACTGTAAACTACAACAGTATCAACTACAGACACACACGAGGTGAGGTTAAACACTGTAAACTACAACAGTATCAACTACAGACACACAGGAGGTGAGGTTAAACACTGTAAACTACAACAGTATCAACTACAGACACACACGAGGTGAGGTTAAACACTGTAAACTACAACAGTATCAACTACAGACACATACATGAGGTGAGGTTAAACACTGTAAACTACAACAGTATCAACTACAGACACACAGGAGGTGAGGTTAAACACTGTAAACTACAACAGTATAAACTACAGACACACACAGGAGGTGAGGTTAAACACTGTAAACTACAACAGTATCAACTACAGACACACAGGAGGTGACGTTAAACACTGTAAACTACAACAGTATAAACTACAGACACACACAGGAGGTGAGGTTAAACACTGTAAACTACAACAGTATCAACTACAGACACACAGGAGGTGACGTTGAACACTGTAAACTACAACAGTATCAACTACAGACACATACAAGATATAATAATAACAATAAATAATAAAGCTTCATTTGCATTTTCAAAATAGGAATGTGTTCTGGCGTTTGAGTCACAAATTCTTAGTATAAACATTCCCTTACATGCAAACAACATCTATCCTTGTGTAATAACAACCTTCCTTAGGCAGACAATCCTTACACATACTTCTTAACCACAGCATCTGATCTAGAGTATATTACCATAACAGACCCAACTGATCCAACAATCGACTCCAAGTAATATTAATGTACACAATCAAACAGGACAGTAACGCCTGCCACCAACTGTGCCAGCCATGTCAGTAAGACTTGTCAGGTACAACATTGTGTCAGTACGTACCTGCTGACTGAGTGTCTGGACAGCGTCCACACTTGTCTTGAGTCGGGTCTGTAGACCGTCTATTGCGGTCAGTTTCTGCTTCACTTCAACGTCCTGCTCCCCTCTGTAACAGCCAATCACAGCGTGACAAGTGTGTCTAAGACAGGCATCTGTTCCATTGCGTGGTATCAGCCACTGGACAAGTAAACCAGTTTTTTTGGGAAATTATTGTTTTGAACGTGGGAGAATTGAGAGGGAGCTTTGCCCTGCCACAAGTGCAGCTACCAACAGCTAATTGGGTATTTTCACAGCACACTCAAAATGTCACATTTTGTGTAACCTATCTGGAGAAATATTCTCATTTTTGGAATTTTAATATACACCAACTTTATACACAAGTATTCATTTAAATTATACTGATGAAATACAAAGTGATTTGTTTCAGAAAACTAAGAAAATTAATATATTGCATTTTACCCTGAAACACTGTATATAATATAAATATTAATAAGTGTTATCATATATATATATATATATATATATATATATATATATATATATATATAATATAAATATTAATAAGTTTAATATATCTATTATATATATATATATGTATATATATTACATATATATCATAAATTAAACGACTCACTCTAGTTCCTCGAGTCTGTTCTTGAGTTGATGTAGCAGTACTTGCTGGTGAGACGAGTGACTCTGTAATGCCTGTCAACAAGAAATACAGCTTCAAATACACATCACTTCAACCATCATAACAATCCAGAGCTACAATGATTTCATGTGTAGTGTGTTGGTTATATTTATATGAATTAATAGAACTTAAATGGGTACATAATAAAGAAAATAATACATGATAAATGTTCACATTAGCAGTCTTGCAAAAGGACTCACTCGGAACTTGTCGTAGTCGATGCGCTTCTCATCCAGTTCCGACATCAGTTTCTTGTTTTCCTTCTGCAGAAGGACGATCTGTTCCTGCAGTTGGCTAAAAATAACATCACTAACTGTTGAATACTTTCTAACAGATTGACATGAGACTCGTCAGCCCCACACACTGACAGATACTGCCAGTGGTAAACACATAGCCACATCAGCAATACTTGCATGCAACCACAAGATCTATATTCTCCATGTTAATTAAGCAAGACGCATCATAAACGTCCTGTGTATGCTTGTTGCCACATGACAAAATTTCATGCAATTGGAGCATGTAGTGCATTTTAGATTGTAAAATTAACATGTGGAAATTCTATTTTATATAAAATACGGTTAAATAAATAATCCTCCACATTGTAGATATACAATTTTTTAATTTGAACAATTGCACTAAAATAATTGTAACCATTGTTTCAATTACAAGCATTAGCTATTCTAGCATTATCATTTCTCTAGTGACCGACACAGCAGTATTGACAGTTGATTTTAGAAAGAGTTGTAGAGATGATTTTGTTGTATAATACTCACTCTTTTTCAGTAGACAGTTGAACTATTCCCTTGCTCTGGTCCCTGCAGACAACAGGTCATGTGACCACAGTTAAACAGATTTGAAATACACTGCATTATGCAGATATTATGCCAAATAAAAAAATTACATTTGTAGTTATTGGAAATTACTAGTTTTGCACACTGATATAGACTGAACCATGTACATACATAATTATATTATGTTTATCCCAGTACATGTACTCATGTGTGTGCGTGCATGTGTGCGTGCGTGCAAATATCCACCATTGTATATAGCCTGGTAATCATCCATACACCTGAGAAAACTGGAACAATTTAGAGCAACGGCAACACCTAATTTGAACCCGGCTCCTCTTAGTCAATAGTTCGAATCTCTAACCACTGTGTCCCACTGTGCTACTACTGCATAACATCTTCAAAGAACAATTCAATCTGATGCTGACAAGGAGACTCAAAAGCTCCATTAAGGAAAATATTAAATGGCACAAAAACTCCTTTAATAAGAGTTTCTCTGTGTTCTAACATGAATCTGCACCAGCCTTATCAGACAATGTACAAAGAAATGGAACAGAGTAAACCACTGACCTGATCTTGTTGCCAAGTTTCTCATTGGCTCGCCTGCAAATAGGACAACAAAAGGTCAGTAATGACAACAAAGACAAACTAATAATGACAAAATATGAACAATAATAAATTATTCATACACCTTTGTATTTGAGCAGTGCTCCTATCAGTCCTAAAGGTTTTGCTACAACATATACATTAGAACTATTACCATTTCTTACAACAGAAGAGAACAACAATTCCCACAACACTGAAAAGACACATGCCTGCCATTTGTTGATGAACAAAAGAAGGCATACATGAACAATTATGATATACTAATGTAGAAACACCTCCCTAAATAACATAAATTTGAAGTCATTTCCCAGAGCTGAAAAAACATGACACTCATTCAGGGCAAAAATGAAATAAGTAAAAGTAAATATTTTATTAAAATGGACTGGGCATGAATAGGACTGTGAGACCTCAACATCTTGAAAGACCATTAATTTTGGATACTAAGTAATACATTGTAGAACTCACGGCTTACAATACAGTTGAACCTGAATATTATTAAGGTCACCCACAAGAGCTGTGCAAAAGTGACCTGAAAGGTTATGCCATATTAGTGAGACTTACTTCCTATACTTTAATATTATAGAAATAACTTGGACCTATCTAAGGTTGATCTGAATCGTGAGGTGGCTGCAATACACAGTTGATACAACTCGCTGATGAAAATGGACAGGCCGAGCTTTTGCTACGTAGCAAAACAACAAATGAACAAGACAAGCCATGCGATGGTGTTGACGTTGACACTTACTTCTGTTCTCGCACCCACGTATTGACGTTCTGCACGACAAGTTCGCTCTCGCGGTGCAGACGTTCACTGTTGGTGCGCGACTCGTCCAGTGCCAGCCTCGCATTGCTCAGGTCTTTGCTGACGTTCATGTAACTCTGCCTCAAATCCTCCACTTCTTCTGTCACTTTCTCCAACTACAAACACAATACTTTATGCAAAGAACTATATGGACACAAGCGTAGATATGAATGAGGCCAAACGATGATGTTTGTTTATTATAGGGCAAAAACAGTGGCTTATTTGGCACACCATAATAGTTAAGCGAAAGAAATGTGGACTCCGCCTCCCGAGGCCAGGGTTATGACTGAGCACATACGAGTCTCCTGGCCTCAGGCTGCTAGAGCCCACATTTCAACATATAAAGCAGTAGCGGTATTCCTAGAACAATGGAAAGGAACGACATATAATCACGCAGAGCTTGTTATGTGTTAATTAATTCAAAGCCCACATGACTAAGGGGTCATCCATAATTATCATCATTTTCACAAGCGTACAAACCGTACGCTGGGGGGAGGGGGTATGACTTGAACGTATGCTTTTTTTAATGTTGAAAAATAATGACAAAAACGATGTGCCCACTTATCGCTCGCTCATCCTCACACAAGGGAGAGGTAAAGCCCGCCAAAACGAAAAGAAAATAGTGCTCGAATGATTTGCTTGTATGCTAGTGATTCATCAGAATGACGCATTATTGCGAAACATGGCAACTGTGAAACACTGTCATCATTTTCACCATTTACATTTGTACACTTTCAAGGGGGAGGGGGGGGTCAGAAAAAGTGTACGGTTTGTACGCTTGTGAAAATGATGATAATTATGGATGACCCCTAAGTAAAAGATGGTTTCTGAATACCAGGCTACCTGCTGCCTAAAACACTACGTATACAATTAAACAAGTCCCAAATGTGGGGGTATTTCGCCACAGGTCACCCTACACCTAATATTAGCATTTTATTTCACTAATACTTAAGATATTTTTTACTATTACTCTTATTTGATGATCCTTTATGTAACTTATTACTTTAATTATTTATTGCACATGTATGTTTTAGGTTCACTATCCTTATATTTAATTGTATTTTAACTGTTTAATTCAATTTACAACTATTTGTTTTGTGTTTAAATTATTTAACTGAATAATTTAATGTTTTAAATATTTGCCTGTAAATTTAGTGTTATCGTATTATAAAGTACCATAAAGCACTATGTAATTATGGCACTTTATAAATATTGTATTTCATTATTATTTATTAACTTTATTTTGTTTTTCAACAAACACAGCTGAATTAGTACACATGTTCTTAAGATAACTGGCACGTTTGCACATTTTCTTTTTAACATCTGTAAGAGGAAGTCCGTTATCTATATTCTACGTGGGAAATTGGCTGAACATCAAACATTGCGGTTAACTCAATCCATCTGCAATATTCCCAATGGAGCTCGTTTTGAAACTGGATGTTTTCTTTACCTTCTCACAGGTCTCAGAGCTAAATAACCTAGACCCAATATCAGCAGCATATCTTTAACATGCATTCTGTATTTATTAAAACCTCAAGTACATTATATTAATGAATGTAACAACACATGGCCTGCATGACATATATAAAGCAGCATACCTGTTCTTTTTTGACAGCAAACTTCTCCTGCAGTGTGGACAGTTCCACTCGCACGACAACTAATTCTTCCTCCTTCTCAGAGAGCTCCTGCAGGTTCAGCTTGTTGCGGTCCGTTGCACCAGCAAGTTCACTCTTCAGACTCTCCGTGAGATGCTCATACTCCTCCACCTAGAATGCAAAAATAGCATACAGGAATCTAGTCTTGCTTCACAATAAACTTATTATATCTGATCTGTTATGTGCAACATAACACATATACAGCATTTGATCTGTTCGGGATCGCCATATTACATTATGTTCAAACAGTAAACGTAAACTTAGGAATGTATTGCCGAACGTAGAAGTTTGCATTGTGTTGATTTACATGTTATGTAATTGTGCCTTGCGTGTGCCACATTGAACTTATTTTGACACAGAAGTTTGACCAGTTGTCTAGGTTATTCTGGTTACTGTTTGTCAAATTGAATTTCGAACTATCAAGATGAATGCATGTCAATGATAAACAGGTTGGTTCAGTCACAAAATATGTTGTTATAAATGTACACTAGATGGCGCCACCTTTCAACTCCCATCTCTCATCAGATGGGGCTACCATCTCATAAACAACGCACACTAAACCATGTGGTCGAAACTGAAAATACATTTTGTAATACCATTCATGTAAACTGGTTTGATTTGAGAGTGGCACTGTCAATTGCAGGGAGTAAAATATGGATTTACTTGAGAGTGGCATTGCCAATCAGAGTAAATTTTTGATTGATTTGAGAGTGGCATTGTCAGTCAGAGCAATTTGGGGGGGGGAGTGGCATTCCCAATCGTAGGGAGTAAATTGTGGATTGATTTGAGAGTGGCACTTCTAATCTTAGGAAGTAAATACTGGTTTGATTTGAGACGGGCCCTGCCAATTGCAGAGCTTATGCTGTGTGTTTTCATACTGTAAGTGGCTGTAGTCCACATTAGAAATGTGTAAATACGCATTACAACAATTAACATGTCAACCATTTTAATTATAAACACACAAACTGCACATAACATTTACATTCACACTTTTAAGAACACGTGAACAGCCAATTTAATTTCAATGTCAAATTTGTTCTATATATCCACTGAAACAAAACACATCAGCAAACAGCAGCAAGGCCAAGAAATGAAAGAAGACAGTCGAGAACAAATTAGATCAATATTCGACAGTCCCATGTCCAGAAAGAGTGAACTAAATATTCAAATCATCGTGGTCAGTGTCAGTTTAGTCTCGTGGTCAGTCTCTGCGTGTGCAGAGCATTACGGTCAGTCTTCCATAGTCCAGTACGTTGTCAGTCAGAGTGCATCATGACAGGTCACGTGACAGGTCATGTGACTGTCATGTGAACCAGGCAGAGCGGGCAGGAGCGGAGCGGCAGGCGTGTGGGTAGGTGGCCGATGGATGCAAAGAATTGCGCAAAGCCACCTAGAAGAGAAACCTCAATGAGCTGACAGTTTGACTACTTGTAACTACTTGAATATATTCCTGCTACACATATATCTGATCTTCTAATTCACAGATGGGGTGTTAAATTAAAAAGTGCAAACCTGTACTGTTAATTGTCCTATATCGTTGAAAAAGTAGCCACACTTTGGCAGTACATTTTGACTTAGGTAAATGCTAAAGTAAACTTTTTATTTTAATTAAATAATTTAATATTTAAAAAAATTCCTTCAATCCCAATCATCCTCACCCGTTGCTGCGAGACTGTCTCCAACTCCTGCACCTTCTTCAACTCCTGACAAACTCGCCATAGCTTTGACTCATAGTTGGCAATCTACAACACATCGATACATACAACACACACTGGCTTCAGTCTGCGCACTCAGCCAGAGACACAGTCACGGCCCAGTGACAACAGAGACACACACAAACAAGGACATGTTTACATAACAACTCACAACAAAACAAGAAATCACAGAGCAGGACAATGACAAATTAGCAAGAGAAAAGTTGAATTGTCATTACATCGACACTTGTCTACTAACTACACTTTCAACAGAATATCTTTGAATTCTTTATTAATAATTACCATAATCCTAACGCAAACAGCAATAATCCCTTAGACACACATGCCATCTTGTCTCTAGGTTCATCCTCCAAATAATTATTCCCCCAGAAAACACCAAAACATTTGCAAAAACAAAATTCTTCAAAAATATTTTATTTCATTTTCACTTCAAATTTCTATGTAAACCATATATTTAAATCAAAGTAAATTTTGATAGAGTGCAAACTCCAGTCATTAGGATTGCTCAAAGCGCTTTACACTTTACTGTCCAGCAGACCTGTTCAATTGAACACCATCTTGACTTCTCTGGAAAGCATTCAGCCAAGAGGCAATTAATGCTCAAACGCTAGTCATGTGCAAACATCGACACACTATATAATTATACATGTATATATATATATATATATATCATTATATACTGTCGATGTTTGTACACGATATATACACACATGAATAGCAATACACACGTTCAAACAGCTGCATTGAAGATTGAACACATTTGCCCAAGATTCAACACAGCAACACAGGATTTGAACTTGGGGTCTCTCAAATGAGAGTGTATGAGTGACAGAGTGGATGAGGTGAGGTGCCTACCTCCTCTGTCATGGTCTGGTTGTCGACGTTGGACTTGTCTGTCTCCATCTTGAGACTGACGACCTGCTTCGTCTTGAGACTCAGCTGCTCCATCGTCTCCTTGTGCTTGCCCTGAGCACAACAACACATCCGGCTACACACAACACACTTCACTGCACAACAACACATCCAGCTACACACAACACACTTCACTGCAGGCAACACACCTTGCTATAGATAATATACCTTATTACATGCAACACACATTACTACAGGCAACACACCCTGCTAGAGGGAAAACACATTACCACAAGCACACCGTGGTACAGATAACACACTACTATGGACAACACACCTTATTACATGCAACACACCATGCTACAAAAAACACACCATGCTACACACAATACATGTAGCTATATACAACACACTTTGATACAGGCAATACACTTCTTCAACACAATTCAGAAACATATACAGCACGCAAAGCACTTTTACGAAAGGCAATATACTTCACTCATAGATACATATGGCAAAACACATACATCACAACACACTTCTTTCACACATACCCACATACACACCAACCCCCACACGCACAAAACATACAGAAATTAACACACTTTTGTAGAGACAACATACTTCAGTCATACACATACAAACAGCAAAAATACAAAGCAAAACACACTTTACAATAGGTAACTATGCAACTACCAACACACCACACCGGTACATACACCAGTACACACACCCACACACCAGAACACACACATACACCAGTACCCACCCATACATATCAGTACACACATATTTTGACTGATCACCAGTACACATATCCTCACCAGTACACATACAGGCATACATATTATCAACTGGGAATGTCACAATTTTTTAAGAGAACATTGCACTGTATACTCTCTCATTAAAACTTGAGAAATTAAGTTCCAATTGTTCTTCATTGCATTGATATTGATTACAGTTATCAGTACATTTACGTTAATCCATCACTCCTGTGTACGTTTCCCATGACCCAGACGGAGACAGACCTGTAAAGAGGTCAGCTGGACACGCAGGTCATGAACCTCTTGCTGCAGCGCCACACACTGAAACAGTGATGACAGGTCAGTGGTCAGCCATGGCTAGCTCTTCACATTCATAAACAAGCACTACACAAATAGCTTGTCTGTATGTAAAGTTATTGTCTGCATTTCCTCACATGGAAAAATACAACCCAAACAATTTTTATAAAATGGCACCTTTGCAATTTACATGTTTTCTATGTTCTATGTCGTCACAATTTTGACTATGTTCTATGTCGTCACAATTTTGACTATGTTCTATGTCGGCACTATCTAGACTATGTTCTATGTCGTCACTATCTAGACTATGTTCTATGCCGTCACAATCTAGACTATGTTCTATGCCGTCACAATCTAGACTGTGTTCTATGCCGTCACAATCTAGACTGTGTTCTATGTCGACACAATCTAGACTATAATGTTCTATGTCGTCACAATTTAGACTATGTTCTATGTCATCACAATCTAGCAACATTTCGTTTTAAGACAACAGAATTGTAATCACAAACGATGACCACATCATGATTGCATAAAATGCTTCAGTCATAATTCAACATGTTTGATTATAAAATCAGAACCATGGGAGAAAACCCCTCTCGCCTACCTCCAGGTGGCTCTTCTTGTACTGGTCTTCACTCTTCTCGAGCTGTCCTTGAAGGTGGGCAATCGTCTCCTCGTAGCGTGTCACCTGACGAACAATCAAATTGTTATCTTTAAAGGTCGACGAAAGTGCCATTCGAAATTTCTCATCAAACACTACAATGTTTCACAAAATGCACATTGAAACATACACATTACACCTTGTGTGTAATAATGACCATTTTGATTTCTTGGCTACCGATAAAAAGGAAAAAGTTTAAGTTTATTCAAGAAAATTAAGGGAATATAAGATAAATAATTTTACATATCTACCCAAGGCACTTAAGAAAGTGTGTTGCAGCATAAGCATGCATGTGTAAAGGAGGTGGTAAGGGAGGGAGTAAGAGAGAGATTACCAGAAAGTTGTGACAGATTAAGTTCAATCTCCCAGAGAGCAGAACAGACTAAGTGATATTACCCCCATGTACACACATACAGACACACACAGACACACACACACAATCACCCACATATAGACACACACATGCACGCACGCACGCACGCACGCACACACACACACACACCCACACACACACAATCACCCACATATAGACACACACACATGCACGCACACACGCACACATACACGCACGCACGCACACACACACACACACCCACACACACAGACACACACAATCACCCACATATAGACACACACACACACGCACATGCACGCATGCACGCATGCACGCACGCACGCACACAGAGAGACACACACAGAGAGACACACACAGAGAGACACAGACACACATCAACAAGGCAATCTGTTCGAATAACCCCTTCATATACATGTCATGTGACGCCGTGCCACCCCCTTACCTCTGCCATCTGGTGGGTGTTCTGTTTCTGCGCTGTTTCCAGGTTCATCTTGGCCACCCGGAGCCGCCCCTCCTGCTCCGCCAACTGCTCCTTGCCGTCTCGCACCTTCTGCAGGAGTCCGTCGTTCTCCTCTCTCACCTGACCCATCTCTCGCTCCAGTGTCCACAACTGAATGGACAGAGGTCACTTCTTATACTAATAATATTTATTTTATAAAGCGCAATTTCAAATAAAATGCTCAAAACACTGTACAAGTTTAATAACCTAAACATTCAACGTGTATATATATACAGTGTGTATATATACATATATATATATATGTATATATATATATATATGTAGTGTGTATATATATATATATATATATATATATATATATATAACCACAATAATTATAAAATAAAAACCTTATATAATAGTTATAAAAACAGTCAAATCATTTAAATGACGTCACTAAAATAAATTAATAAAACTGTATTTCACCAATATTTACATATATGTAATAATGCGTAGATAAATAAAGTACTGTTGTTCCTACCTTGCTGTTGAGTTCTCTCAGACTGGTCTGTTGCTGTTCCATCTCCTCCTGTAGTTCGTTGATGTTCTTCTTGGCCTGTTGAAGTCGCTGGACCGTGTCTTGGTGTCGACTGCGTTCTGCCTTCAGCTCCTGCTGTAGCTGTGTCATGATCGCCTCCTGCTGCTCCACCTGGTGGTCAATACATAAATTAACTATGGCAACTTCTCCAGTTGTTTGTTCTCAAACAATAAAACAGCTTCAGTATGTTATGTCATTAAAACAAAAAATTCATAAAATATTTCATCTCCCAATGGAAGCAAATAATGCCACTGATTAAGGATAATGTTTAGCAAAGTTTATAATATTCAATGCAATTCAAATAATCAAATATTTTAACAATTGGTTTTGTTTTCAGCGAACTGGTACTTCATTACAAATTATACAAGCATACATAGCATTCATTTTACAAACAAAACAAAATAATAATTGTAATCAAGCAAATCAATTTTGTCATTTTTATATCTTAAAATGAGTCATCTGTCATACACACACAAGCAGTTAAATTATTAATTTAAATTATTTATTTACTTAATATTTGATTATTGTTATTATTATTAATTTAATAACCTATTTATCTATATATTTATCTAATTTATCTTACTCTTTTACATGATATCAATATATGTGTACTATGTTGAATGTTTTTAAACTGTCATTGTGCATTTTCATATATAGTACAGCACCACATAATATTATTGTACAAATATGGTTCTATATAAATCAACAAACGTCCACATTTATTCACAAGCAAGCACACAAGTGTACCTGGTCAGTGAGCATGTGTTCTCGCTCCCTCATGCCGTTCATCTCAACCTCTAGTTTGGCTGCATGTTGTTTCATTGTCATGCCCTCCTGAATGGCCTGATGAGTCTCCTCCTTCGCTAGCAGGATGTCCTTGCGCAGCTTGTCTGTCACAAACACAAACACTGCAGTTACACCAGGGTCTGTTGGCTACAATCACTGTCAACTGATGCAGCTAACCTTTATGTCACAGCATACACAACCAATCACCCCATGTACCCAAATACACCATGCACAATGTGCCATCACCCTATGAACAATCTACCAATACTCCATGCACAATGTGCCATCACCCCATGAACAAGCTACCAATACTTCATGCACAATGTGCCATCACCCCATGAACAATCTACAACTACTTCCGCAAGATAAAATGTTGTACCCTTATTGACTGATATCAGGTGGTATGTACAATTTGTTTCAGGCTGTTGTTTTGTTCAATAAGCTATTTATTAGGTGGGTTCATAATTAATGTTAGAATACATGTAATTGTAATGGAAAGAAAACTAAATTTTTCAGCAATTTTCAACAACGCTGTTTAATATACATATAACCCTGTCATGTGAACTGGCTTACAGAATGGTGTTAAGACATAGTTTAATAGATAGCTCTTGTCAAATGCAACTACACTTCATTCAATGAGTCATGCCTTACACAACATGTGGAAAGCAATGTAAAATATACAACACACTACAGGAAATCGGAGACTATTTCTATCAAGGGCAAAGGTACATTTTAATTACTAGTTTGTTGTTTACAGAAGGAAAAACAAGTTTCATGATCTGTGGTTTAAACTTGCTACAAAATGTGTCATTTAAAAATATAAAAAATTACGAATATGACCATCAAACATGGGTTACAGCTGACATTTTTTGAAAAATTTATCTCCTACCTATGGTGGCCTTCTGGTCAGTCAACTCGTCCTCGTTGGTTGCGTTCCTCTCTCGCAGTGTCTTCAGCTCCATCTGTTGCTTGCGAATCGTGTGCTCGAGTCTGACGACCTCCGCGACCCTCTGACTCAGCTGCTCCTGAGTTGTCACCAGACTCTGCTCCATGATCATCAACTTCTCCTCGTGGTGGGCCAGCTGCAGGTTAGGGGTCAGAGGTTAGGGGTCAGAAGCAGATAGCACTGCAGATACTAGACTAGACACAGGGATTGGGTTAAAAATAAAAATGTTTTTGTTGATGAAGATTTGCGTTATAATGCATGGTTAAGTGTAGCTGGAAATGTAACGGGTGTGAAAATTATTTAGAAGTCTCTAGATAATTTAAATATTTAATGAAGCAATGGCTGCATTTGTGTCAGTTGGTCAATGCTTTGAAATGTGAGTAGCAGTGTTAACATGTAATAAGAACAACTAAAACAAAAGGTGGTTTTAGTGAGATTAACTGAGACAACAAATATAGTAACAAGTATATAGTAACAAGTGTAATTTCTTCCTTTAGCAATTTGCTATTGAAAATGATGCAAATTGTTATTTAAAGCAAAAACGTGCGTTAAAATGGTATGATGGCCTACTTGTATTTCACATAATGTCTAAATACCAATATAGAATAACACTAATGTTACTAAAATAATTAATAATGATGGAAAGTAAATCAATACAGAATAAATAAATATTTATTACACAAAAGGTTTGCACATTTAATTATCAAAATAAAATGCATTCTGCTGAAAACAACTGTTACTGTAAAATATAGTATCCCACTACTTTGCGTTTCTCATAAATCTCCACATGCTTGGCAAAATACCTTGTCATTGGTATAAGTATCCTTGATATAAGATACAAAAAGTGAGAGCTTTTCAGTGCAAAATTACAAACAACATTATATGTATCTGGCCATGAAGCTTTGGCCATTCACTATTTCTGTACATTTCATTCAGCATTAATTTGCCATATTAACATGCATGATTCTAAACTAATTTGTAGCTTTCTGCTTATGTTTAATTACTAAATCGCATAATTTAAATTGGCAATTGCAAACACTGCCATCATTTATCCAGTGTCAATAGTGAAATAATGTCCCCAGTATTAATGGGTGTTCTTTGACAACACTTTCTCTTCCACTCTGCGGCTGTCAAGATGCATCTGAAAGCAACAGGCCTTCTATCGCTGGAGATAGACGAGAAATAAGAAAACAACTGTGACATCACTATGAGAATAAACACCAGCTAACCAGACCTGTTACAAAAGCAGTGGTGACTCTATGGAACAGTTTGCCTGTTAACATCAGAGATAGTGATAGCTGCATCAAATTGCAAAGGCAACTAAAGACATTTCTGTTCCGGCAGCAATACATAGACAACAAATCGACATATCAACCGATTTAATAGCACTCGATATTTATTCCTACTAGTTCATTTATTTTAATGCCATGAATGTACATTTTATCCGTAATCTTACTATTGTTTTCCTCCCTAATTCTGTATATATTTGTTTATTATTATTATTTGATAGTTTTTATGTAATATATTACTTAATTATTTATCGCACCTACCCGTATACCTTTTAGGTTTACTATCCTTATATAGAATCGTATTTTTACTCTTGAATTCAGTTTATGACTACCTGGTATTTGTTGTTTAGCTTTTAAAATATTTAACTGAACATTGTAATGTTTTTATTTCTCTGTAGATTTATTATTATTATTGTACTGTAAAGCACCATAGAGCACCGTGTGATTATGGCACTATATAAATATAATATAATCTTTCAACCAGTGACTTTGTTAGTTCCATAGTTTGAAAGCGGGTTCATCGTTATCTGGGAACAGAAAGCCCTCCTTCCAACATGTTCTCAGAGACGGTCTGGTCTATTGAAGCAACAATGAACAAGGCTGAAATGCACTGTGTCCAGCTCTGCTCAAGCCGTCTGAACATGTTGTAAACACCCATCCACAGAGTTGTGTGCTGGACATGACTGTCAAAGTACAGTGTATTATCATTGATATGCCGCCACAAAATTGTGAAATAGTTTTATCTCTTTTGATCAACAAAAGAGACTTCTCTTGTTGAAATATCTACATTAGTGTTTGACTTATTGCTAAAAATAGTTTTAAAAGCAAAGTTCTCCAATAAATAGGTTTTAAAATTTGGCTATGTATATACCCAATGCCCCTGGCAACAATATATAATGTTTTTTAATATTAGTTTATTAGTTTTAGATTATCTGTGAAGCAAACATAACTGGGCATTGAAAGATGAGATTATAAGATGTATTTCTGCCAAAATACACAGATGATGGGGCATGAGTTAGTGGGCTATTGCTGGCTCATGTTCAAAACATGCCTGTGAGACTTAACACCTGGCTTGGTGTGGCAGACGACATATATGTATGACATACATATAATCATCAACATCTGCGTGATGACAGTTTGCTAATGAGACAAGAAGCTGTCAGTCTCCTCACCTCCTGGGTCGCCTCCTTGTACTGAGACCTCGCCTCGGTCAGCTCTGTCTTCACGTGACTCAACTCTCCCAGGTACGTCCCAATCTGCAACACAGACACACAGGTAAACCACCGGGAAGCTTCACTTGTAGAACTACACTTCAACAGACTAGTAATGCAGAAGTGAAAAGATCATAACCCAAGTGAAACCGGGAAAGTCCGAAGGGAAACTGCGTAGATAGGTTTAACATTCGGTTTAATTTTGGGGAGCAGCCAATATTGTGTGCATATAAATACAAACAGAAACAGATTGAACATGATAAAGCTTATTTCTGAAAGTCAATAATTATCTTCATAGCATTAGCACTGTGGCCCTTATCATAGATATATACGACAAATACAATACTAAATATGAAATATGGTGGAATACCTCTAGTCCACAATTGAGATGAACAATTCTGGAAGTTCTCAGAGGTAGGAGTTATCTGAAACATTCTGGTGCCGAATTACCTGGTCTTTTACAGATAGACCAGATAATGACAGTTGATTTTAAATAGTTACTTTTTATATTTCACAAAATAACATATTTTTCTAAATTTGTACGCATATTTAAATTGTATTTTGTACAGCACTGTATCCAGTCTTTTATGTTGCTCAGAGTCCTACTCCCTGCAAACCTGTTTGATCAAACACGACTGCTCTAACCACTCCACCACCATATGCCTTAAGCTGCCTTCCAACTACGACTACATGACAGCTTCACTGCCAAATGACACTGTCGCTGCCACTACTACTGCCACATGACATGTCACTATGTCACTGTCACTTGCA
Source organism: Oasisia sp. SBJ-2009 (assembly GCA_964017155.1). Classification (NCBI taxonomy): domain Eukaryota; kingdom Metazoa; phylum Annelida; class Polychaeta; order Sabellida; family Siboglinidae; genus Oasisia; species Oasisia sp. SBJ-2009. The sequence goes on along the minus strand of OZ024862.1, from coordinate 25,866,928 downwards.
TCTGACGGCCACAGGAGGAGACAGTCTGATACACTCAATCTACCAGCAAGTAATGACAGAAAGAAACGGTGATTACGAATAAGGAAACAAGAGTGACTACAGTGTCTGTGTTAGTGAGAAGCTGCCCACTGAGAGACTTGCCTGGTCCGACTTCTCCCTGTTGTCTCCATCCAGGTTACGGATGTTGGTCTTGAGTTCCCTCGCCTGACTCTCCAACCTCTCAATCTGAGGACAACATGGGACACGTGACACACTGGACATAGGATAAACACAGGACATGTAACATACTGGACATATGACAAACACAGGACATGGGACACACAGGACATCATGTGACAAACATATGACATGTAACAAACACAGGATATTTGACACATACACAGGTCTTAGAACAAACATAGGCTATGAGTCAAACACAGGACATGGGACAAACACAGAACATGTAATAAACACAGGACATGAGATAAACACAGAACATGTGACAAACACAATACGTGTAATAAACACAGGACATGAGATAAACACAGAACATGTGACAGACACAATACATGTAATAAACACAGGACATGAGATAAACACAGAACATTGGACAGACACAATACATGTAATAAACACAGGACATGAGATAAACACAGAACATGGGACAGACACAATACATGTAATAAACACAGGACATGAGATAAACACAGAACATGTGACAGACACAATACATGTAATAAACACAGGACATGAGATAAACACAGAACATGGGACAGACACAATACATATAATAAAACCAGGACATGGGACAAACATAGAACGTGAGACAAACATAGGAGATGCAACAGAACATAAACATAGGAGATGCAACAGAACATAAACATAGGAGATGAGACCAGCCCAGGATATCCATAAACATGCACACAAATTTAGTTTCAGTTTAATCTTTACTCCCAGAGTTGAAACAAACATTCAAACTGGAGTTTCCTCGGTTGCCAGGTCCATCCTTTTGAACTCATACCACTGTTCATGTACAATAATTTTTTTATTTAATACTGACTTTTGTACATTCCTTGTCTTAGTGAAACAGCCTGATGACCCCCATGGTCCGCCCGCCCACATGCCCGCCCGCCCGCCCGCCCGCCCGCCAGACTCACTTCCTCAGCCTTTGTGTTCGCATCTTCCTGGGCGTGGTGCAGTTCTGCCTGACTGCGAGCCAACGTGTTGGTCTGAGCTGCGAGGTCACGCTCCAGTTGGTTTATCGCGCTCCGCTGCTCACCAATCTCCAACTCGTGACCTTTGACCCGGTCCTGCAGCTGCAGAACCTCCGTCTTGTGGCGCTGATGGGAGGACGCGAGGTTCATCTGTAGCTGCTGTAGACTTGACTCAAGACGTGACACCTGTAGACACAGGGTTAAGTCTTAGTAGGTCCACAACTGTGGAACTCTCTCCCTGCCAAGATGAAGAAAACCTGTTGCCTCATGACTTTTAGAACCCACCTATTCCGTGCTGTGTATGAAGTGTAGGTAGACACTTGTCAATTTATTTAATTTGTATTTTATTTGTATCTATTTATTATCTTTTACATGTTTTACATAAATTTTACAAAATGTCATACTCATTATTTTATTATCAATATACCATTTATTTTAATAATTATCTTTTGCTAACTTATTTATTTAATTATTTATTACTATTACTTTTTTATACATATATTATGTATTTTATTTACATTAACAAACTTAATATTATAATTCTACAACACATGTATATACTCATGTACAGCGCCTCCGAATTGATATTTCTAGATTTATGGCGCTTTATAAATGTTCTTATTATTATTATTAGAGCGGCCGTATAGAAGACTCTAAATGTAACACCTGTAGACACAGGGTTAAGTCTTAGCAGGTTATTGACGTGTCCATCTAGAGCAGCCATATAGGAGACTCTCAAAGTAGCACCTGCAAACAAAAGGTTACTTGGAAAGCCTAACTGGAGCTGTGACATCTGCAGATAGACATCTTAACATAAGTCTAGTGCAGTTACTAGAGAGCATGTCAAGTGGTCTATTAATAATTTAAATGCAACTTAACACAGTCGCCAGTATCTGCTCTAGACTTGACACATAAGATAAAAGGCTGATGTCAACAGTTTTAACACATTCACCTCTATCTGTGCTAGACAATGGCAGACACAAGGTGGGTCTCAGGGAACTGATCCTTTGTCTTCCGAGAATACTAACTCCTGATTCCCCAATGGTACAGACTGTTATTCGTCCAAGGGTTTCACTGGGTACTGAGTATTGGTTCTCCAAGGCTACTGAGTGTGAGTCATCCAAAAGTACTACCTACTGGTCTGCTAAATCTCTAGGGTACTGAATGTTGGTTATTCAAAGGTACTAACTACTGGTCCTCAGAGATTACTTATAGCTAGTCCTCTATGAGTACTGACAGCTGCTGGTCTTCCAAGTGTACCAATTGCTGGTCCTCTTAGGGTACCGATTGCTGGTCCTCCATGGGTACTCCTACAAGGATGATGACTGATGATCCTCCAATGGTACCGACTGCTGGTGTTCCAAGGGTACTGATTGCTGGTCCTCCAAGAGATTCTTACTTCTGGTCCTTCCAGAATGCAGACTGCTGGTCCTAATAGAGTACTGACTCCAAATCTTGATGTCCATGCTTATTCTCCAATGGTACTGACTGCTGGTCCTACAAGGATATTGATGACCGATTCTTCAGGTTACTGACTGCTGGTCTTCCATGGGTATTGACTATTGGTTCTCCAAGGGTACTGACTGCTGGTTCTCCAATGGTACTGACTGCTGGTTCTTCAAGGGTACTGACTGCTGGGGTTTTCCAAGGGTACTGAGTGCTGGTCCTCCAAGAATACTGACTGGTGGTTCTCCAAGGACACTGACTGCTAGCTCAGTCTGGTACTCCTTCAAGGGCACCAAATGTTGGTCCTTCAATGGTACTGAATATTGGTCCTTCAAGGGTACTGACTGTTGGTCCTTCAAGGGTACTGACTGTTGATTCTTCAATGGTACTGAATGTTGGTCCTTCAAGCATACTGAATGTTGGTTCTTCAACAGTACCAAATGTTGGTCCTTCAATGGTACTGAATGTTGGAACTTCAAGTGTACTGAAAGTTGGTCCTACAAGGGTACTGCCTGTTGGTTCGTCAATGGTACTGAATGTTGGCCCTTCAAGGGTACTGACTGTTGGTCCTTCAAGGATGCTGACTGTTGGTTCATCAAGGGTACTGAATGTTGGTTCTTCAACGGTACTGAATGTTGGTCCTTCAACAGTACTAACTGTTGGTCCTTCAAGGGTACTGAATGTTGGTCCTTCAAGCACACGGAATGTTAGTTCTTCAACAGTACCGAATGTTGGTCCTTCAACTGTACTGAATGTTGGTCCTTCAAGGGTACTGAATATTGGTCCTTCAAGGGTACTGACTGTTGGTCCTTCAAGGGTACTGACTGTTGATTCTTCAATGGTACTGAATGTTGGTCCTTCAAGCATACTGAATGTTGGTTATTCAACAGTACCAAATGTTGGTCCTTCAATGGTACTGAATGTTGGAACTTCAAGGGTACTGAAAGTTGGTCCGAAAAAGGGTACTGACTGTTGGTCCTTCAAGGATGCTGACTGTTGGTCCTTCAAGGGTACTGAATGTTGGTTCTTCAACGGTACTGAATGTTGGTCCTTCAACGGTACTGACTGTTGGTCCTTCAAGGGTACTGAATGTTGGTCCTTCAAGCACACGGAATGTTAGTTCTTCAACAGTACCGAATGTTGGTCCTTCAACTGTACTGAATGTTGGTCCTTCAAGGGTACTGAATGTTGGTCCTTCAAGGGTACTGAATGTTGGTCCTTCAAGGGTACTGACTGTTGGTCCTTCAATGGTACTGACTATTGGTCCTTCAAGGGTACTGACTCTTGGTTCTTTAATGGCACTGAATGTTGGTCCTTCAAGGGTACTGAATGTTGATCCTACAAGGGTACTGCCTGTTGGTTCATCAACATTGCTGAATGTTGGTCCTTCAAGGGTACTGACTGTTGATCCTTCAAGGGTACTGAATATTGGTCCTTCAAGGGTACTGAATGTTGGTCCTTCAATGGTACTGACTGTTGATCCTTCAAGACTACTGACTCTGACTCTGACCTCCAGTGACACTGATGGTCAGTTTCCCTGATTCATAAGCAGTATTATTTGGTCCACCAACAACTCATATGCTCTTGACATAAGTTCCATTGGTTTGCAGGAACAGTGACTACTGCTACAATACGAATCACCATTACCTTTCGTGTACAGAAAATACAAAATGTTTTTGTATTTGTTTTATTGTATACATGCAAGTATATATTTACATTACAACATAACAACACAAAACAAACAACAATAACTATTGTGCTGTTGATTTCAACATCGGATGACCCCAGTTATATATACAAAATTATTAATAAAGTGACTGTACAAATAACCTGTAAATAACATAATCAAGTAACATACTGTATATGCTTTCCCCAGCCCTCTAAGCATATGCTGAATTATTTACAACAAATCCAGCAGTAGAGTTACCCACACTTTACACAGCCAAGCAGTGTTGTTAGAATAGAAAATATGTAAATATTACATATTATTTAACAACTAGAAACATCTGAAACAAGATCCTAATAATCATGAATATTTATAGTTTCTGAGAAAGCCTCGAGTGTTTCAGGCAGGACTGTGCATGAAGTCTGATGGCATTCGCTGACGGTCGTCGTATTTGTCGCTGGAACGACAAACGGTTAGCAACTAGTTAACTAACAGTGCTAGAGTTAATGCAAACCAGTTGTAATGTGACCAGATCACAATAAGTTAGTATCACCGGAATAAAATATTTTAAGGTGGATTCCACAATCGGCGTAGCCTATTGCAAATCCTATTCTTTGCTGTGTAAATATGTTGTATACTAATGATTTAAATTAGTAATACCCAGAGTAGCTTCGGAATAAGTGAGTTCTATTTTGGAAATGCATATAATATTATATGAAAAATAAATCTATTACAATGCATACAGTTCCTCAGTGGCATGGAGCAGACGTTGTTTCCAGCATACGCACACTGTATACAACAGCACGGGAAGAAATGATACGTTGTTGCCAGCCACTGGAAGTCTAATTGTTACACTGCAGACAGACGCCTACTGTGCATAGCTGTGAACAGGTGAATACTGTATTGTCCTTAATAGACGCGCACTACCTAATAGTCGCCCACCCCCTTTTTTTAAATGTGAAACAATCCATGAACATTTATTTAAGGAGTGACGCAAAAATGCAACACAGTAGACGTTACAATTATAGCAAAGATGTCGCCCAGACTAATACTATTCTAAAATAATAATTATGGGTATGGCAACCGAACCATTACTAGTGAGACTTTCATAAGTAAATATATGGTAAATGTAAATGGTACCATAAAGAAGGTTTTTATTTTATATTTTCTGGTACTATCAGAGAGAGGCCATCATTTGCATCAAACAAATGGCAGATTTGTTTACGTTGGATTAAACGCCAATTGGCGTAAAGTTTCTGACGAACAACAACATATGGTACCGCTTGCCATTGGCATCAACCAACTTCGACAACAAGATATATAAGTCAGAGTAATTGTCATATAAATTCATATTCAGGCATGTGCTTCAATTAATAAGCTTTGCTTCTATCGATAAGTCAGACAATTGACAATTTGAATAATTGCATTATTTGCGTTGTGTTATTGACTCTTGGTACTATTATAGTTCAGTCAGGACCACGTACATGGTTATTGACATCGATATTGTTTGTCGATCAGTGATCTGCCCTTTCTGATGCAGCTTTGACATGCAGTAAATCCACTCTGTGTTAACATTACTACATTTATTTATCATTATTAAAGCAATTTGAAGAATTTGAAGATTGTATCGAAAGCATTACGCTGTAAAATGTTTATTTAAAAAGAAGTATTTCTCGGGTCATTCACTGGTACATATGCGTACTTCAGTAGTGCCACATTGCAGATAAGTTATCTACTCTGTTTAGAAGCCGATATTTAATCAGTAATAAAAGCGACAAGTCACAGTAGAAGAAGAAAGAAAGATAAATTAGCGTTAAAATTAAGGGTTCCATAGTGGCAATTGTAATTCATCAACATCTTTCCAGGCCCAGCACACAACTGTACAGCTTCAACAGTCGACATTCGCCAATTGTTTAAAAACAAATGTTACAATCAAGCAGCCCAGAGAGAGACGACAGTCTAACTTCATGTTGTAAGAGTTAACTTCCTTTGTTGCATACTATTTGAAACATGCCCCGTTTTGGTCCACCACATGTGGATCCATACATGGTGGACCAAAACAGGGCACATTTCAAATAATACGCTCCGAATAAGTTAATTTCTCACAACATGGCCATGTCTCTGAGCCATGAGCAATATATTCGAGTACACACCTCCTTGTCGGCGTTGTTCTTCTGCTCACGTAGACTGGCCATCTCCACCTTCACCACGTTCAGGTTGTCGTTGATGTCAACGGCCTGGCGACTCTTAAGTTGGACCTCGTTCCGCACCTCCTCCAGCTCGTACTCCAGCTGCCGGAGCGACTCCAGACGGTCCGAGTACTGCCAACACATGCACAGCAATTTATTTCTGTTACTGTATTTGGATTTATACAGACACAAATATGTATAATGTTTCTTCATATTCATGGTGTAAGAACTTCTTAAATCAGTTACTTTTAGCTACTTTGCTCTAGGAACAGGAACAAAATTTGAAAGGGATTAACAACAAAACTTAATTTGCTCCACTATATGAATTGTTGAGCTACATTTTCAGTTTCAGACAATGTTTCTAGCAAGATTTAATCACACAAAAACACAGCAATGTTTATAGTTCACAACATTTACAAAGAAGCAAGTTATCTAAAAAATAAAGAACTTTTGCAACTTTTTTTGAAAGTCATATTTTGTCAAACCAATTTATGATGATCAACACAACCACAATGTGTTGACTGCAAACACTGATGCAAACACACTGTATGAGAAGTGAATGTACACACCTCTGTATTTGTGTGGGTGTGCATTTCCTGATAACTTAGGAAGTCCGACTGGAACCTTCGGGCATCTTCCTCATTTTGTGCACTCTACAATCAATGTCAGCTTCAAATGTCAAAATGTTGATAAAATAAAAATCATGCAAACTTAAAAAAGACACTTTTGTAAATAATTCCATGTACCACAATAAAAACACAAAGTTCAGGATAACCTAGGCAATGTGTTTCACACAACCATCTTATAGATTAGAATAGGGAGGCCAAAACTGAGTTTTCAAAATTAAGGCTGTTTGTTTCTCCAGGTTCTGTAACATAAGAGATACGGGCATTTCATGAAAGGTGTCAGTTCTTGCTCTCACCATATGGTAAGTAACAATTGCATTTTAATATATAGAATTAAGCAAAAATAAATATTTCACCGACTATAAATGCCAAATCAGCCAACATCCACAAATCAGCAATAACAATGAAAGGCCAATGAAATATTTTGATCAACAAGTCATTTTGGCTGATCATTTCATTTCTGCTATCACCAATTATGGCATGTAATACCCTATAAAACGACCACAAAGTAACACTGACCTTTTCGAGTGAGTTACTGCTCAACATACATTGTTTCTATCTTTCACCAAATGATACAAAATAACATATTGGGTACGCATGTAATTAACATTGTTTTATAATACATGTCCAACTGGCCGATCAAAGGTCAATGACCCTAGTAGGCAACTGAACATAGAAAGAGGTTATTGGACTCTGTCGCTTCGGAGGAGGTTCTGTTGGACTGACCCCAAAGTTAGCTTAGGTGTACAATTTTCATTATACATATACAATATTACAACTTAAAATTTAAGTACCAAAATGTTACCTACCTACATTTTTAAATACTATCAATATAAGGTACTTTTTAAACATATTTTATTTTAAAATATTGCTACCGAAAGTGAAATGAGCGCCATCACAGCACACCTGACACTACACATGTCGTGGGCGTGACAACTGACAACTCACCTGTGTGAGAGCAAGAGCGAGCTGCTCCTGCACGTCCCTCACAGTGTGCTCCAGTTGGCTCATCTTGTCCCCAGCCTTCTGGAGCTCCATGTGAGCCGTGTCAAGCTCCTGAGTGAGCTGCTCTATGACGGACTCACACCGGTGGATCACCTCCTTCTTGTCATTGAAGTCTGTCTGGATCGTCTCCAGGTCCACCTTCAGCACTCGGTTCTCCTCCCCCTGCTCTCGCTCCTGTCAGGGACAAGTCATTATTTGTTTATCATGGGGAGAAGTTATTTTTGTTTACCATAGGGTAAAGGTCTTACCATAAGGGACAGATCATTATTTTATCTACCATATGGCACAGGTCATTATTTTGTTTACCATGAGGGAGAAGTCATTAGTTTTTTACCATTTGTGATAGATCATTATTTTGTTTATCTTATGGGACATGTCATTAGCTTGTTTACCAAAGGAACAGGTCATTATTCCATTTACCATAGAGGATAGGTCATTGTTTGGCACTATGCTAAAGAGAGGCTGCCTGTTTATTATATTGTAATGTAAGATTCTTAGTAGTAGAATAAAAATCTTAAAAAATATTCAGTCCACCAAATTCACAAACGGATGACTTCTTCTTCTTATGGTTAGCTCATCACTCTATGTAACTATGTTAGCCACATGTTTGCGACTAGAGTACTGTCGAGCTTGGTTTTCAGAGTTGTCCTTCTCTAGAATTAGTGAGTCCACTACAGATTACACATTTACTCCCTGTGTGGGATCTTTTACTTCCCCTGGCATAGACACCAGATAGAAGGGACCACCGGCTTTTAGTGTCTTTTCGAAAGACATAGGCAAATGTGAGGTGAACGAAATTGCCTAAGTTTCGAAATGGCGGTAGGTGGGATTGAACCACCGTCCCCTCGATTGACAGTCTGGCACTCTACCACGTGACCACCGCTCCCCACCTGTGAAATGTATACAAACAAAACTGTTGGTCTCCCATATCTCACCTTGGTCCTGTTGTCAGCAAGCTGCTGCTGGACCCCACTGAAGGTCTCCCATATCTCACCTTGGTCCTGCTGTCAGCAAGCTGCTGTTGGACCCCACTGAAGGTCTCCCATATCTCACCTTGGTCCTGCTGTCAGCAAGCTGCTGTTGGACCCCACTGAAGGTCTCCCGTATCTCACCTTGGTCCTGCTGTCAGCAAGCTGATGGACCCCACTGAAGGTTTCCTGTATCTCACCTTGGTCCTGCTGTCAGCAAGCTGCTGTTGGTCCCCACTGAAGGTCTCCCATATCTTACCTTGGTCCTGCTGTCAGCAAGCTGCTGTTGGACCCCACTGAAGGTCTCCCGTATCTCACCTTGGTCCTGCTGTCAGCAAGCTGCTGCTGGACCCCACTGAAGGTCTCCCATATCTCACCTTGGTCCTGCTGTCAGCCAGCTGCTGTTGGACCCCACTGAAGGTCTCCTGGAGTCGTCCCAGCTGGTCTGTTAGCTCCTGCAGGTTGAGCTGGCTCGTGTTCAGGGACGTCTTCAGTCGCTCCTCGTTCTCCTGACTCTGCTCCAACTGACCCTCGAGTGCTGCCACCTGTTGGCGACTCAGCCCCAGCAGTCGTTCGGCCTCCGTGAGGTTGTCACTGTACTGCTTCATCTACGTGACAGGTCAAATGTGTATGTCAGTTATAAGTGTCATCAACGTCCAAAGACTTTATGATCAGAAACGGTTGGCACATGTTTATTTTTGCAAACTGCATCAGACTTAAATGTTCAAGTTTAATTTGATTTTGTACTCATCTTGTTTCTGATAAAAATCATACCTAACTAGTATAACATTTTGTTTGGATGTACAAACTTGTAAAACCATTCATCCTCTTAAACAGTTCTACTTTCAGACAACTCTAGAAGACTGTTTCACAGACTATTCATAACTGCTATGATGTAAAGTTTTTCGGTAGTAACATAAAACAATCAATCAGCAGTCTTTGGATAAATCACAGACACTACACATCAAGTCATGACTAAACAGTTTGCATATGGTTAAATGACTTTACCCTAAAACCTTAAACTAGTGGAAACACTGGAAATAAAAAGTGTTTGTTTTCTTACTCATGTTAGCTTGCTCATAGTTAGATTTGCTACTGAGTAGGCCGTGCAACTACACACAACATAAGCCACAATGAACCCAGTTGAGAGCAATGATGACATTCCACACATGTATGATCACAGGATTCTACCAGGACAAGATTCGCAGTAAATAAGGAAACAAAGATAAAGGTAAGTGCTTATAAAAGGCAGTACCCAGTCCTTAGGACTGTTTCAAGTGTTTACACTTTACTCCCTGGCAGACTTAATCAGCTGAACACCATCTCAGCTTCTCAGGGAAGCATCCAGCATTGCTACAATTCATGCACGAAGACAATTCGTATAAAAATATCCATCACGGTCTACAGCCAGGTACTCATTCATACAGCTGAGTGAAATGGAGCAATGTAGAGTGAACAAACTTGTCTGTAGTTTGACACGGCAGCACAGGAGTGCTGAGTAGTACATAACTACCTTCTCATCCGCTGTCGTGTGAGCCTGCTGTTCCTCCTTCAGGTTCTCGTCCAGACTGTCCACCTTGGCCTTGTACTGACCGACGGTGGCCTCCACCTCGGTTAGCTCACTGCGGGTCAACTCGAGGTCCTCCTTGAGCAGGGCGATGTCCTGCTGGTAGCGACTCACCTCGTCCTCGTAAGACACCTGTGTCATCTGGTGCTCCGACTTCACCTGCTCAATGAGGCGCTGGTGGTTGCGGATCTAAACACACACACACGGGACAGGTGTAAGTAATGGTAAGTTCTTATATAGCGCAGTATCCAGTCCCCAGGACCGTTCAAAGTGCTTTACACTTTACTTCCCTGACAGACCTGTTCACTCAGACACCATCTCAACTTCTCTGGGAAGCATCCAGCTACATGCTATAATTAATGTGCGAAAGGCTGCGCGTACACATATCCACCACTGTCTATTACTCATTTATACAACTGAGTGAACTGGAGCAATGTAGAGTGAAAATAATTGCCCAAGGTTTTAACACCGCAGCCAGGATTCGAACCCGGGTTCTCCTAGTCGAGAGTCCGGAGCTCTACCCTTGAGCCATTGCGCTCTAGGTTAGGTGTCACTGTGTGATGAGTTCATCTTAACTCAATATATGTGACGTGTTCTAATGAAATGAGTCGTATGTCAAAAAAATACAATTGAGTTGGTCACACCATTAGAATGAAGATGTATTAAGCTTTCCAACGGTGTAAAAATTGTTGTTTACAGATAGGCCTCTCGCATTAAGCTCTGCTATTGGCTTAAGTTGACGTCAGTGAGGATTCCTATTGCGATTTATCGGTTGTTTTTAAGAAATTCATGCATGAAATATTACGTAGTGTGTCTAAAAAGGCTATAAAATATAATAAATATTAATATAAATGACAAATAAGCATTTCCAATTGACAGAAAAGATATCACAGTATACTTTGGTGAAAAAAAAGTAAAATCGTCGAAAACCATCGTTGCATGTTTATGCGGTGTTTTCTCGAAATCAAGTTCACCGACATACAACTCATTTCGTTAGAACACGTCACATACTTCTATTTGCTATATCCTCAATATAAATTAATGAAATAGTTGTCAATCAGACGAGGGCAACTGTGATCTACATCATGTGTATGACGACATCATTTGACCTGATACATCTCCTAGAAGACTGCGTGAAACGCACACAAAAGCCTTTACAAGGTAAATAATAGTTTGCATATGACAAAAAGAAATACTCCGGATGTGTGAATAGATTAGTGTGACTGGAGATTTAAAAAAGTATCTTTTTATTTTTTTCAAACTGGTAAAAAGTCCACACACAATTACCAGCTATGTTATGGCAATCTTACAAAGTAACTGAAATTGACACCTCTCAGTGTTTGATAACACTATAATTAGTGTTACTGTAATAAAAGTCCTGTCCTGGACTCAATTGTTGGCCAGGAGCTCCCCACCTAACATTGGTCATGTGACATAACCAATATATAAGTTTCTTGTAAGGTGATTGAAATCTGATATGGTTAAATATAACGTCTGTGAACTGCTGACCTCTTGCAGCGCCACCTGGTAGTCATTCTCCTGTTGTTGCATCATCTTCTCAGAGTTGGAATTCTATAGAGAAGATAAAACAAAGCGATAAACAACTACAAAAAGTAATGATTAGCAGCAAACAACATAGACGCCCAGCTTTATATATATATATATATATATATATATATATATATATATATATATATATATATATATATATATATATATATATATATATATATATATATAATATGGCAATGTGGAGATGTTTAGGTTCTCCGAAAAATTATATATTCATGCACAGCCATAAATATGCATACAGAAATGCAATGACACAAACACATGTGCACGAATGTATGTTTTTGTGCATACTGAAGCATAGAAGCATAAAAATGGCTCACAACACACCGTTCATCATAAAATTAACCCTCACGAATGGTCAATGGTTTATTATTTCAATAAACCAAAGATCCATTTGCCATCTTTGGCTAGACATCTTTATGTTATGACCTTCTCACTGGTGAGTTTTGTAGCTACAAGAGAACACTAACCTTCTCACTGGTGAGTTGTGTAGCTACAAGAGGACACTAACCTTCTCACTGGTGAGTTATGTAGCTACAAGAGGACACTAACCTTCTCACTGGTGAGTTCTGTAGCTACAAGAGGACACTAACCTTCTCACTGGTGAGTTCGAGCTGTGAGTGGAGGTCTCGCGTCTCACTCAGGATCTGCCGTACCTTCGTGTTCAACCGTTCGACCTCATCCTCTCGAATGTTCAACTACAAACACAACGGCAACGTCACCGACTTTGTGTTGCAATATATTTTAACGGCACAATTTGAAATGTGCTGCAAAATATTGCAATGTGGTAGTTACTAATATTGCACCGTTATATTCACTAATATTGTAGCGTCGTATTTGTTAAGACTGCATTTATCAGAATCCACCTTGGTATTTAGCCAGGTATTTCCTTAGTATCCATATTGTGTGAATGCTTTATGAACCACATGTCCTGTTGGTGGAGCACTAACAGGTGGAGACATGACAGGTGGAGCCATGACAGGTGGAGCCATGACAGCGAGCACTGACATTGATAGGTAGATTCATGACAGGTCGAACACTGACAGGTGGAGGATGACAGGTGGAGAACTGACATGTGGAGACATGACAGGTGGAGCCATGACAGGTGGAGCCATGACAGGTGGAGCCATGACAGCGAGCACTGACATTGATAGGTAGATCCATGACAGGTCAAGCACTGACAGGTGGAGGATGACAGGTGGAGCCATGACAGGTGGAGAACTGACCGGTGGAGCATTGATAGGTTGAGCCATGAGAGGTGGAGCACTGACAGGTGGATCCATGACAGATCCAGCACTGACAGGTGGAGGATGACAGGTGGAGCCATGACGGGTGGAGAACTGACTGGTGGAGCATTGATAGGTGGAGCATTGCCAGATGGAGCTCTGATAGATGTGCACTAACAGGTGGAGTACCAATAGGAGCCACGACAAGTGTAACACTGACAGGTGGAGCACTAACCTCCTCCAGGGCTCCGGTGTACTTCTGCTGACTCGTGTCCAGCTCCGCTTGCAGCTTCAGGATCGCCTGGTCTCGGTTGTTCACCTGCAACACAAACACACACTGACCACTGGACGGACACACACTGACCGGCTGGACAGTAGAGAGTGGCGGGTGCAAAGTTGCTCGTGTGAGATGACGATAGAAAGATGGAAGGACGAGTACGTACCTCCTGTTGACAGGTGCCGTGTTTCTCCTGAGAGATGACGATAGAGAGATGGAAGGACGAGTACGTACCTCCTGTTGACAGGTGCGGTGTTTCTCCTGGGAGATGACCAGGTCCAGCTCGAACTGTTGCAGCTGTTCCTCCGTCCGCACCATGTCCTGGGCGTTCGACTGGACGCGGTCACTCAGGGCCATGTTCTCCAGCTTCAGCTTCTTCACCTGTTCTTCGTACTTGAGGACCTACAAACAACGACGGACACGAATACATATTCTGACAGTCATCTGGCAGTGTCCACCCATGTCCAGCGTCTGACCCCCACAGGGACACTAACCTTCTCACTGGTGAGTTGTGTAGCTACAAGAGGACACTAACCTTCTCACTGGTGAGTTTTGTAGCTACAAGAGGACACTAACCTTCTCACTGGTGAGTTGTGTAGCTACAAGAGGACACTAACCTTCTCACTGGTGAATTTTGTAGCTACAAGAGGGCACTAACCTTCTCACTGGTGAGTTTTGTAGCTACAAGAGGACACTAACCTTCTCACTGGTGAGTTTTGTAGCTACAAGAGGACACTAACCTTCTCACTGGTGAGTTTTGTAGCTACAAGAGGACACTAACCTTCTCACTGGTGAGTTTTGTAGCTACAAGAGGACACTAACCTTCTCACTGGTGAGTTATGCAGCTACAAGAGGACACTAACCTTCTCACTGGTGAGTTTTGTAGCTACAAGAGGACACTAACCTTCTCACTGGTGAGTCATGTAGCTACAAGAGGACACTAACCCTCTCACTGGTGAGTTCTGTAGCTACAAGAGGACACTAACCTTCCCACACATTCACTGTAAACACTCCACCTCCCTGGGAAGCAGCTTCGACGACTTGGAACAAACTACAATGCGCTGGGATCACCACTTTGTGGGTCCAATGACAGGATACGTGTTTACCCTGTGTAGATAGCATCAATACTGAGTGGATGATACAAACAGTGTCAGTGTCTCCCCCTAAAGATACTGCAAAACTGATGTTGCTCTATTTGAGCATGGTTTTCCAAGTGGCAGTTCTGTGCTCAACCACTGAGGACAGTTCTATTCAATAATCAAACGATTAGACTGCCAGGACTAACAACTGACGACTATCAGAACAACCAAGTGACTGTCAGACTGTGACATGACATTGTGACATGACATGACATTGTGACAGACCAACACCAACATGTCAAACCCGAGTAAAAATGGCAAGAAAACTGCCTAGATTTTTGGCGAGAACTGTACTCACAATGGCGACAATGTGACAGGGCAGATGAAGTGGATTCATCCACGAGATCACTGACATGACACCCATGGTGAGATCACCGTCGACTGCCAAACGACGTAGATGGGTGAGACGCAGAGAGAAGGCTGTCACCAGAACCGACACTTAAGCATCCCCGTCAACCTATCTGTACGTCCAGTGATGTAGCTGCTGGCCGCGTCTATGTCCCTCACTGACCACCACTTGCGACTGGACACATGGAGTAGATGTCAACAGGAGCCTGTCTCTGTCATCAGTGTCTAGTGATCACCCCTCTCTGGTCAGTTAAATAACCACCGGTCAATGTGAAGGTCAGAGAGAGAGGAAGGCCTCCACACCTCCCGTTGAGCAAACACCGTGTGGCCAACAAGACGTCACATCACTCCCAGAGCTCCAGCTGATCCACACAGCTTTACAGTGTTCACTGAACCGTGGCAATGGCATCAGTCATATTCGCTCAACTGTGACCATGGCATGAACAATCCCTGAAACATGCCAACTGGGCGGCCGGCCAGATACTTAGTTGTCAGCATGCTTTCACACCCACCGCCTTACCAAGCACATCGCCCCTGTGTGTCAGGGGCAGAGAAGGAGAGTTCTCAGCAAGGGGGGGGGGGGGGGCAGGTAGAATATATTGTGAGCATTATATGCCATACCCACATATGAAAAAGGTAAATAAATAAGTATTGGGTGGAGCCTTGCCTTGCCAAGCCACATCTGGAAATGTATAAATATAATATCTTGAATGCAGCAGGTAAAAACTGTTGCAATCACTTCTGTGTGACTCAGCAATACTTTACACCTGGTAACTGAATATCCTTTTTTTTATCAGTTGTACACAAAACATACATTGCTACTATTATTAAACATTTTCTCAGGATACATTGTAGTTCTTTTTCAGATCAAATTTTTTATTTTTCATATCCAAATTGAGATGTTTCTTTTACCTGTAAAGTCTTTGCAGCTAAAAGAAACATCTCAATTTTGATTTAATTTTTTTTTTGGGGGGATTAAATAAAAATTTATTGCCACTACAAATAACAACCGTAACCAAGATTTTAGACTATTCCTTCAACAAATAATAATTAAGACAAAACTATAATTCTGAATTCAGATTCACAACATGCCACTTCAGTCACCTCAACTGGAAATCTATGTAACCAGTCAAGTGTGACAAATAGGTTAACACCTTAGTGAATAGGGGAACTCTATTTACTGGGTCACCTCTAAGACAGCCAACTGAACTGAATACAATTTACTCGGCCAATTGTCTATTGTAAGGAAGCTTGGCTGGTGTTAGACATTATATAACACATCTCTCATAATATGTGAAGTCCTGGATATATGAAATCATATATCTCTTATGTACCAATGATAATAAAATGAGGTGAAGACAGAACTATCATAGGGCCATCTGGGGATGACTGCACAGTACCGTTGCTAGTTATATTAATACAAAATACCATCACAGCTCTACATGTTATAATAATTTAGGTTTCCTGGGGTGAATTCATATTTTTACTGTGCCTTTTAAGTTTTTTTTATAACTGTTAATGTTTACCTGTTCACATAAAGCATATTAAAGTATTGACTTGACTTAACCGCATAACTTTTATGGCTAAGTCAAGTAAATAAGGTCAATCTACCTCTCCACTGGCCTCCTTGATAACAACCCACCATTTGCTCCTATCTAGAGTATCCCACTCTGCTGTTAACAGCGTGAGCTCAGTATCACGCCTGTGTTGATCGGTCTACATTTGTTCATGGTTTTCCCTTTTTCTTGGTCCTTGGAATTTTGTTGAAGCTATTTTATCTAAGCTTTCACATGGAATATCAAAGAGTACTTATTTTTAAATATTGCTTGCATGTTACTTGCATTACAGTAATATAAATAAATGTTTGCAAACACCACTTTGGTGATTGTTAGTGTAAGACTTGAAGGTAACATAACTCGCAATATAAAAAATTATCAACATTTAAAAATATGAATTAAGGAAGTGTGTCTGAGAGTTAGTGAGCTCTATATGGACAGATCAATGTCAACAAATGCTAATAGCCCCTTACAATTTTTTTTCTTTCCCAGCTATTAATATTTCCAGTGAATGCATTTCCTGTAATTGTATATTTCATTGTAGCATAATCAGGTAAGTTCAATGAATAAGCTATATCCAGTTTAAGGAATAAATAGCTATATTCAGCAATACCGCATGCTGTAATACACTGATGCATCTGTTCTGAAGTGTACTTCTGAATAATCAAGTAGGCTGATCTTATACACACATAACAACCGCGTCACACCAGTGTTGTTTCTAACATGTCAATCTAATTGCACTATTAGGGACACACCACAGGACAAATGTAGATCAATTACATTCATGTTGTGTCAAGGACTGTGCCTCACAATTTGAACATAACCCAATTAACAAGGAGAATAACACTTTACAGGATCATGTGTCAATACAAGCCTGCTGTGTTACTGTTCTTGAACAATGTGTTCACTTGGCTTCAGAGCAGTTACTCAGGATTAACTCATTCGGACATTAAATTATTGTACCATTGAGTGGGGGACATGCACCGAGTCACCTTCCTAGGATAATTTGCTTTCAAGAAAGTCTATGTAACTGTAAGTAGCACCTATACAATGCAGTCAGTGAAGGTTCCTCAATTCTGACACGACAACAAAATAATGTTTTCCAAATAAACGCTGCTCATAGAACATATTCAACATACTTCCAGAGAATATTTTCATAATCATTTCAGGACCCTGTGTGTTTTGTAAGTGATGTAATGAATTATGATCGTTGCATCCGGTCCAAGTCATTCTTAGATGCGTTAAAGTCACTGTTACAGTAACTAGGCAATAAGTATGTTTATATAATAATAATATTTATATAATAATAATGTTTCCGGACTGTATACATATTATGACACTAACTCATTTTTTAAAATTATTTTATTATTATTGCATATACATTTTTTGAAACTTTACACTAATTTTATTACTACTTTATTTAATGGTAATTATATGTTATTTTTTGGGGTCTAAAAAGGTCGTTTTATTGGCATTAATAGTATTGTTTTAACATGATGTTTTATATGTAAAAGCGCTGGCGCTATACAAATTGCCATTATTATTATTAAGTATCATAACCACATACAGTTAAAATATAATACTAGAAAAAAGTATAAGAATTTTTATGAAAACAAATAAAAAATATGCTCATAACAAACTTTCTACATTCAGTTCTGGTGCATCCCCTGTGGAAAGAAGCAAGTAAACCACATGAATCACTAAAAGATTCTTCAACAGATATTAAGGATGAGTCACCTTGTCGTGCTGCTCCGTGTACTGAGTCTGTGACTCCACCAGTTCTTCCCGCAGTTCTTTCATCACTTCATCTTTGTGCACCGTCTACAACGAAGATCACTTAGTCAACAACTGATTCATCAATTCATCACATCCTATAGCCAGCCCGTCTTCTAAGTGAATGATCTATGATCAACCCTCACCCTCCTCTCTCCCCCCTGTCTCACTCCCAATACATGTCTGGCCGCTGAAGAATATATCTGTGTCAGTGTCAGTGTATGGACAAAGACTTGGTATAATTCACTTGTGATTAAAATGGCAAATTATTATTTTTATTTTCACCCTCTTAGATATGTGATGATGATCTACTCTTGCTGAGATATAAAAATGATAATTTCCTAACAACTGCTTTTAATTATATATAATTATTTAAAAAAATGATTGTACACTCTTGTACAATATACTTTATATCTTGAACACTACAAGTACAATAGAATTTCCTCATGAGGGACAAATAATGGCATTTTGATTTTACTTTGAATTGTTACTTTTACTTACTGGCAAAAATAAGCAGTAATTCAAAATGACAACTGTTAAACTGTGAATTTACTAATGTATCACCCATCAGTTCTCACCAGCCATCTACCATGTTGATGGCATGTCATCTTCCAGGACAGACGTACCCATATTAACCAGAATAACAGTGGTGTCGCGTGAATAACCCTGTTATAATCCAACTCTAGCAGGTCTTATCAAATGGCAAGTAAAACATATAACTCATTAGTCAAAATCTACAAAATAATTTTTTGTTTAACTTGTATTGGTTTGGTCATGGGTTGAGAATGAAAGAAAGGGAAGATATGAGACACCAGGGAGATTACGACAGATGGGAGACGAGGGAGAGCGACGCTTAAGTTGAGATGAGATGAGGACACAGGGAGGACAGATTTAAGGGCATGGGAGATGAAGGAAAAATGGGTTGAGGAGAGGAAGAAAAGGAAGAGACTGCGAGACCCGCCACCTTGCACAGGGAGAAGACAGGGAAACGTGAGAAACAATTATTAATTTACTTAGTGTCATATTTAGAAAATATCTGCAGATGATAAAACATATTGCAAAATATCAATAGTCTCAAGATTGTGAAAATTAATCTGCAGAATAACCTAGACAAACCCTAGATAAACAACAAGGTCATCGGTTGATTGTGACATAAATAGTTAGACAGCATTATCACAGAACTCTGTGACCAAGGTAATGGACAGGCAGCAGAATCTGTCAGAATCAACACAATCTATACTAGAGTTTCACACACAAACAGACAAATACGCTCAAGATTAATTACATAAGAACTTCTTGGAAACCTTTATATGGTCTTATCTAGACATACATTTAGACAGCTCACACTGATGTTACAGCAATACAGGTAATGACTGTTGATGTCTGGAGTTCTGGCTATGTTTAGACACCTGTGGTGTTTAGGAACACAGGTGTTTAGACAACAGTTGATCACTTGCATAACTTAGCAAATAACAAGGTCCTGCACCCATGTACACCCATGTAGTTAGTTGATTAGGTGATTTTTAATATAGCAGCAAGAATTAACAATACATGTGTGTGTCATGTTAAGCTTAGTGATATATTGCAATGGCTACCAGGCGCAATAAGTGCAGTAGATGGTTTGAGCTGTCTCCTACATTTCTTCATAGTCATTTCCCCATTACTATTGCCAGTATATTGCCAAAATAGTAAACCAATATTTGTGTTTTCTTAAGGAAATTATGGTTTAAATATTTTTAGTTCAAGTCTCACAATTCAGTAGTCAAATGTGTTTTATAAAATTATTACTCTTTAGTTTTTAGTTAATCTGTTTCCTGCATGGACAAATCTGACATCAATAAGTCTTACCCAGATGACTTTATATGGTTTATAATTATTACTGTTTTATTTATGACCATTTTATGGATGAAAAATATTAAATAAATGATCTTACGCAATAGAGATATTTTTACAAATATAATTTATAGTTTATTTTATTTTATGGATGGAAAAATCTCATCTAAATCCTGACTAAAATGACATTATGTAATATAGTTCTGTAAATGGTGTAGTTCAGTGGGTCATCAAGCTTTATCATCCTAATCTTCTCAGTTAGGGGAGGATAGCTAAAAGTCCATCACATTACATAATACAGCCACAATAGACCAGGGTCAACAGTCTCAGAGATTGTTCGCTGTGTGTCACCTTTCTTGGCTCTTGTCAAGGTGCAAGTCTGGAAATCTATTCCTGAGCCACTGCCGAGATATCTTATCAGTAGACCAGGTACAAAAATCAATTTTGGGGCCCATCACCAAGACATTTGATCAGATGTCTAGGTGCATGTCCAGAAATCTATTTCACATTGTCATCCCCAGAACAATTAGTCATATCTCTTGGATATGGGGGCTGGCCGGATATAAAATGACAACTTCACTGATTTATGATACAGATTGTTATATTTCATTGAGAGAAATTATAAAACACAGACAACTCCGATAAATATTCACAGCTAATATGAACTCTAATACAGTAAATGAAAGTATAATTATTAAAACCAAAAAATGGCGGGAGCGAAACATTCAAACTAACTGTAATTATTTATGCTGTCATAATCCAATTCACTAATATAACTTGATAATAAAATCACATTCATCTTTGCGCCTGAGGGGGCCTTGCTGATTACACCAGTCTCAATACCCCCAGTGGCGAATCACCCTGGCAGTGAACCCCCCCCCCTGGTAGAACCCCTTACCAAACGAGAAGACAAACTCAGCCAATAATACTGCCTGCCGGCAACTGATGGTGGTTTGAGAAGTAGACATAGTTTACCTGAAGGCAAGCTCAGTCAGTAGCATTGCTTGCAATTTTTGGTGGTGTAAGAAGTAGAGTAGTTATATCCATTATCAGTCAGTGGATCATGAGAATGACCCAATGTGTAATTATACTGTGGGAAGCGGTGGTCGCGCAGTAGAGCGCCAGACTGTCAATCGAGGGGACGGTCATTCAATCCCACCTACCGCTGTTTCAAAACTTAGGCAATATCGTTTACCCCACATTTGCCTGTGTCTTTCGGAAGAGACTCTAAAAGCCGGTGGTCCCTGTGTCTATGCCAGGGAAGTAAAAGATCCCACACAGGGGGTAAATGTGTAACCTGTAGTGGACTCACTAACTCTAGAGAAGAACTCCTGCGTTAGCCCAAGTTTGGGTTGTTTGGGGGAAACAACGTAAGAACTAAGAATACTTGGATTCCTGATGGCTTTATTTTGAAACTATAGCACAGGTCGGGTGGGTGTCTGCACTGTTCTCATAGGTGATGTCAAATACGAGTTTGAGTCACCTAACATCCACAAAAAGTGTGGGAAATCTGCCAGGGGTAATGTACATATAGTCACCAAGTGCGGTGACTGTTTCAGAAGTGACTCAAAGTGACTCACGTCCTCCTCCGTGTGTTTGCGTGTGTTCTCCAGGTCAACCTGGGACCGGGTCACCGTCTCCTGCAAACGCTTGATCGTCTCCGACTGACGCTGGACCTAGCAACAACAGTGGCACGGTGATCATTCTGAAACTGTTATCATGTTACAACTACCAAAGTGTCCTATGTTTCCACACATTTTTTCTTCCACTTTTACTTTAAAATCCAGGTGACAGATGGAGATAAATTGTGATAATGATAAAATTACTGGATAAAATGTCACCAGTCAATTTACATAATTTATCACATCTTAGGTAGATATTTCATCAATTTGTTTTGCTGTAATATCAGCTGCAAATGGCCCTAAAGCAAAACAACCAGTTTAAAAGATTCTAAGATGGCCTGACAATATATGCTGGTGTTGAGACTTGTAATCACCAGGAGGGCAATGTGTAAGTTAACTCTATACTGACAACCTTCTTATTATACACCCTGCTGTGGGCAGACAATTTTACGATGGCAGCCAACCATGAATTACGCTGCATGTTGCTTGCATTAAAATTTGGATAACTCGACAATCGATGCATGAAAATATATGAAATAAATTGCATTGCACATGGAATGATTTGTGTGAATAAAATCTGTTATTAAAATCCCTGTGTTCCAATCAGTTACGTTTCAGTGCCAACTTATTGCCGGTGACAACAGCATATGTTTCCATGACCTATATATAGCTGAGATCAGCGGTTTGCGGTTTGAGCTGGCTGGTTAATGTAAAAGGATTTGATCGCGGTAAACAAAAGACCAACAAACTGTGAGTTTACTCAGCGGTTTTGGATGGTCTGCGTAGAGGAGGGGTTGGGCAGTTTTGGATGGTCTGTGTAGAGGAAGAGTTGGGCAGTTTTGGATGGTCTGTGTAGAGGAAGAGTTGGGCAGTTTTGGATGGTCTGTGTAGAGGAAGAGTTGGGCAGTTTTGGATGGTCTGTGTAGAGGAAGAGTTGGGCAGTTTTGGATGGTCTGTGTAGAGGAGAGGTTGGGCAGTTTTGGATGGTCTGTGTAGAGGAAGAGTTGGGCAGTTTTGGATGGTCTGTGTAGAGGAAGAGTTGGGCAGTTTTGGATGGTCTGTGTAGAGGAGAGGTTGGGCAGTTTTGGATGGTCTGTGTAGAGGAAGAGTTGGGCAGTTTTGGATGGTCTGTGTAGAGGAAGAGTTGGGCAGTTTTGGATGGTCTGTGTAGAGGAGAGGTTGGGCAGTTTTGGATGGTCTGTGTAGAGGAAGAGTTGGGCAGTTTTGGATGGTCTGCGTAGAGGAGGGGTTGGGCAGTTTTGGATGGTCTGTGTAGAGGAGGGGTTGGGCAGTTTTGGATGGTCTGCGTAGAGGAGGGGTTGGGCAGTTTTGGATGGTCTGTGTAGAGGAGGGGTTGGGCAGTTTTGGACGGTGTGTGGAGGAGAGGTTGGGCAGTTTTGGACGGTGTGTGTAGGAGGGGTTGGGCAGTTTTGGATGGTGTGTATATATGTGCCATATAAAAACTCACCTCAGCAGCTTTCTCTTGTTTCTGTGACTTCAATTTTCCAAGTTCTGAGTTCAGCCTGAGAATGACCTCATCTCGTTTCGATAACTAAACACGACCATTCAGACATGGATTAAAATGCAACACAGACAACACTCATGAACACTACTTAATTATAAAACTACCTTTGTCATAAAGAATATTTTATAATAATTTTATCATTAAAAAATTAAAATCTCTTCCATTAAGTTCCAGCTGTCTCTAGCTTGTCAACATAACACAAAATATGTTTATTTTATATCAATGGCCACACTAATCATCGAGAGATTGTTAGTTCATCATCAATTGAACTTGGGGAATTTTGTGCGGTAAGGTCGACGGAATGACAAAGGTCACCTTGGACAGTGTCTCCCTCTGCTGGCGCTGCATCGAGTCAGAATCGGCCTTGAATTGTAGCAGCAACTCCTCCTTCGTCTGACACTAAAACAAATATGACATAAAGAACATGCAAGCTGACATTATCTGCATTTATACTTCTCATCATCGGTTACAATTACAATTAAGCTAAATGATAAGTTTGAAGGCGTATTTCACAACGGATATCCATAAAATGAAAACAAGCACTTTTGTACTAGAAAATATAATTATTTTAGATGAGCATAGGACTTTGAAGATCAACATTACAATATCCCTAATACTAACTTTAACCCCGACATAAACCAAGTCTGTATTACCTAATTTAATTACTGTAAGTAGAAAGTGTTAATTATATAACGGCGGGCAAGTAACACATCCACATGGAATCATAAGTTTAATTACTGTTATTTGTACACAGCATATTCCACTGTGTTGTCTAATGCAAATTATACGATACCTTACAGTAATAACAAAGTAATAATAAAGCTTTATTTGCTATTTTCAACATGCAGTGTGCATTTCATGTCTGCGTGGAGGAGGGGTTGGGCAGTTTGAATCACATAGTGCATATATACAATAAAATGAAATACGACAAATAAATTTATATAGATATATATATATACCATGTTCTTTAAAATAATAATTTATCCATTAAAAATAATTATTCTGATCTAATAAATAATATCTCTAAGACATCCTTAAAATTATCAATTATCTGTTTAAAAATAACTACAATAAGCTAATAAATCAATCAATAAATAAGCTAATAAATCAATCAATAAATATATCTAAATGTCCTTTAAACTGATAAAATATATTATGCATCATATTAATACTATACTTCTAAATACATTCTATAAAGAAGTAGTAATGCTCCTATCGTGTCCTCCACTTACACTAGTCTCCAGGCCGTCACACTGGGCCCGACTACTGCCCAGTTCAGTCCCCACCTCCCTCAGTTGCTCCTTCAGACAGCACACTTCATCCTTCCCCAACTCCGTCTGTCGTCGCAACTCTACCAGCTGCTGCTCCAGCCCGCTCAGTCCCGCACTCTTTGCTGCCACCTGGCGGGGAAATATACAACTACAGTGAGCTTTCTGTTAACTCTCGCTAACGTACGCGCGACAATAACGGTGGTAAATCGGAAATTATTCTTATGAATAATCAAGTTTTGAGTTTCAAAGGATTGTAAACTTCTGTTTTGCCCCCTGAGGGTCCTTGTGGAACACTTGAGAACTTCATGGCTGTGTGTGTTTGTACATCTTGGAGTTGTCCGAAAACGTATATGTATAAAATAACATCTTTTGTAGATTGTGTAGGGTGTGGTGTGTGTTGGAATACATAGTCATTACAATAGATATCTCATCTACTTTAAAAACAACTGAATTGAGTTTTGATGAAAAAACTCTAGTGTAAATATTTATGACACACATAAGAATGGAGTATACCCATTTTTTTAATGGCTGCCATTTCCACCCTCACAAATGTTGAAGTGATGTTATGTTATATTGCTTCACAGATTACGTCACACATACTCTAGCAGTTACATTTTCATACCAAATAATATTGTCGTAGTCACTAGAAATAAGTGTGCTTCTGACGTGGCAGTATCAGCCCCATTTGTAGTAGAACTAAACAGTTGGTTGAGAAGGGCATGCTGGATTTCTTTTTGAATTGTCTCTCTTCCCAGCCTGGCTGAGATTGTATTCTTCTCTCGTGCAGGTATAAAGTTCACAATCAATGATACGATCATCAGCTGTGATCCCCCAACTGCATGTGTTGATACTTTCATCCTCATGTTACAGGTTAACCTTCCTAATTGTATATTTCCACATTTGATATACACAAATGCATGTTATACAATTTGTGGAAGTTTCCATCAATATCTTTAGTATATACATTAGGCAAGTGTGATCCATGACAACGTCAACATTGCTAGACAGCTGGTGGTTTTATGAACAAACTTATGCTCCCTTGATGGCCAACTAGAGGATTGTTGTCTCGATTAAGAGAGAAAGGATTAAGAGAGAAGGAAATACCTCCATCTGAGACGTCTGTAGTAGAATGGCTTGTTGCTCCAGTGACCTTGACTGTTGACCAATCTACAGGTGGAATGTGGGCACGTTTAGTACGAGGTCAACGAAAATGTTTGTTAATTAAAATGGCAACAGACCTGGACCACTTCTGCTATTTGTTCTCAAAATTTTCAGTGCAAAATCATTTCACAAAAACTAAATAAAAATTAGTACAAATCAGTAACTATGTCACAGTGAAAAGGAGATACATCAACATTAAAAACAATCGTGACAAAACGTATGATGGAACATTCAAATGCTCCACATGTTCAGCCTCCATTTTTATGACTTGCTGAATGCATTGCGAGGCAACAGATCACAAAATTGTCACTGGATCCAATCAAAAAAAAATTCCCAGCAATACATAAATGAGTTAGCCTATCTCAAAGGACCTATACTGATGAGAGGGGTGGAAAATGTATGGACTACATACTGCACAATTTCTCTATGTCGCAATTTCTTAAATTCACAACTAACAAGTTTTAACTCACACATTACTTGCAAATTAAGAAATCTGTTTTAATATTTTATTCTTCCAACTTTATGAAAATCGACAAGAACATTTCTTCATTGAATCATCACATGAATTCTCCACATGTTTGGCATACATTGTTATTGTTTTATGGACACGTTGCTAGGCAACAGGTCATGTGACCATGACCTCACCGTCTCCTCCTGTTGTCGGAGTGTGTCTTTGGCCAGAACGAACTCGGATTTGAGTTTCTGAATCGTCTCGTCGCGTCGCTTTATCTCGCCAGTAAACATCTCCTGCTCGCTCTGAGCGTTGTCGAGGACGGCCAGTAGGCGCGCCTCCTGTCTCCCGCTCTCCTCCACCGCGTCGCTGTACTGCTTACGGGCCGACAACAGCTCCGCCTCCAACTGCTGCAGACTCATCTCTCGGTGCTGAAGCTGTCGACACAACGGTACAGTTTGTGCTACAACGTTCCCGGGAATACTGATGCAGGGTGCACGATACTTTTCGCGAGCTGGTAGTCCGTCGGACTAGCTGACTTATAGACGACTGGTCCTGAATGGGTTTTACTAGTCCTTAGACATTATTACATATTAATTAAACATATTATATATAATATATATATATATATGATATATATATATATATATATATATATATCATATATATATATATATTGGAATTTTTTAGTGTATGCTCTATCATCTTGTTCTATTGTTTTACTAAAAGTAATACTGCCATTTTCAAGTCATAGCTAGTCCTACCGGACTACTCTACTAAAACTGTCCCAGCTGTAAAACTACTCGTCCCGGACGATCGGATCGGACTTATTCCACACCCTGCTGGTGCATTATGGGACCATGATTTATGATACTAACCTGTGCAGAGTTAATCTACAATTATAATTTCAATAAAATGAACATTGCTATGTGATGCAGTATTGAGGATGGCTTTACATTTCGTTCCCTGTTCAAATGAAGACCATCTTGACTTCTCTGGAAAGTATTCAGCCATTCCATGGTTACTGCACAGACTTCTTGTATACAAATATCAAGGTATGTTCATCACCATGTACTCGTTCATACAGCTGAACTGAAGCAATGTTCAGTGAACCAACTTAGAAATGGATACACTGAAACATATCCTATATACAAATCTTTATATTTTGTATATGTCATACTAGTGTCCTCATATAAACAAATGTTCTTCTTTTGTATATTTCTCAAAATAAAAACTCCTACTAACATCAAATGTCTCTGAAAATACAAAGTTAGATTTTATACATTTATTAACATTAAGCATAATTCAACTCTTCAAAATTCAAGATAACATCACACATATTTCAAAGAAAATTTATTATATTAAATACGACCTTCATCATGACAACATGACAGCTCTGTCCACAGGAAGTGTGACGTACCTCATCATTGGCGACCCGGCGGTCCTCCTGGGCATTTTTGAGGTCCATCTGTAGTTTGTGTATGGTCCTCTCTGAGGCCTGTTGTTTGTCGAGGGTCGCGTGCAGGTTGTCCTGGGACTTCTGAAGTTCCTCCTCTCGCTCCAGGATCTACGGCCAGTGACAACTGCTCTCAACCTCACACTCTTACAAAGCGAACTTCACAAACACATAAAGAATGTAAAACCTCAACACTTGTTGTAAACGTTAAAAGGTAGTTGAACACATTTGTATAAAATTTGTTTCAGCCCTAAAACCAATAAAAACCCGCTGTGAATCTCAAGGACCCGTGTATCTACAGTTTATTGTATATTTCAAGAAGACCCATGTATCTACAGTTTATTGTATGTTTCAGGAATACCTGTGTATCTACAGTTTATAGTATGTTTCAAGAAGACCCGTGTATCTACAGTTTATTGTATGTTTCAAGAAGACCCGTGTATCTACAGTTTATTGTATGTTTCAAGAAGACCCGTGTATCTACAGTATATTCTATGTTTCAGAAGGACCCGTGTATCTACAGTATATTGTCTGTTTAACCCTGCGACCGGCCAGCGAAAATTCAGTTTTGCATGCTGTTACAATAAAAATCATAACTCTGCAAATACTAATCGTAAAAATGTGAATTATATATCATTTTACTGCCAAATGAATTCTTTATGATAATAAAATTATATTATCTCTATTATGTCAGACAATCACGGTGATATTATTAGCTGAACGTCATCCAAAAAAATTTGAAAAAAATAAACGCACTATCCCGTTCCTAAATAATTACTGAACGGACACATTTCCTACTTCCAGTGAGACAAACGTAGCCATACATATTAGCTCCCAAATAAAACAAAAATGAATCAAATCCGTTGAGAACTTTTATTTTGAAGAATTTTTTTCGACATCGCGGTAGGCCATTTTAGGCCGGCCGATTGCTGGTACATTCGCCGGCGGCGCAAACCCGCGGCGCGGCCGGTGAGATGTTGCGCTGACAAATGGTCGAATTTTCACACAAAAAAGCAACCAAAGTTGTTCTAACTATTTGAACTAGTATAATAGACACATTCTTGAATACTGTCAGTTGTCTTGTCGAAACATAGACGCGGTAACTTGAGATATTCCGAAGTAAACGTTTGGATCTGGAAACTCCTTCGACGCGACTGTTCGCCATCTTGTTGTTTACGGCTTCGCCGGCTGGAAGATGACGCGGTGTTTGAAAGCTTGCTTCTGATTCGCTGAACCAGTTTCATTCACATGTTTATTTTTCCCTGATTGGGCAAGAACAGCGCTTTCTATTGGTACCACGTATGCGGGGGTCGGGCCTTTATGAATGGGTGCGTAAATTCGTCACGGCAGGCGTAGTAAACCACCCAAATTTGGGCATAAAATTTATCACGTGTTTTGTCCGGCCGCGTGTAACTCGCTGTCATTCAAACTGCTCATGAATAAATATACACCATTTTGAAAAATCTGTCAGCTACCCGATTATACCAAATGTGCGCGGATCGGTTACTGATTACGCAAACGAAAAATGTGTTTATGCGGGAAGGTGTCTAGGGCCGATTAATCGGCCATGGTCGGTCCCAGGGTTAAGATGTGTTTTTTAAGTGGCCGTAGATTAATCACTGGAAGTCTGGCACGAGACACACAAACTGCCTCTGAGGAACACATCAAACACATACACACTAGCTGTAGTTAGACACCCCCTGCTCCCACCTGTCGCTGGTAGTAGGTGAGTCTCTCCTCCAGGACGCGGACATCTCCCTGCAGCTTGGCGAGGGTCTCCTCCTTGTCTGACAACTCCCCGTGATGGTGCATCGCCGCCTGACTCGCCGTCAGCTCCAGCTCCTGGATGTGTGTGTGAAGGCGGTCCACCTGCAGCAGGCAACACGGGGTAGTGGAACATACAGTGGAACACGGAACATATAATGCACAGTAGATACACGGTTCTTTCCGGAACAGACAACTTGGGATAGATAGGGAACATAAAGTGGAACATGGAAAGTGGAACATATAATGCACAGTAGATACACTGGTCTTCCTGGAACAGACAACTTGGTATAGATAGGGAACATACAATGGAATATGGAACATGTAACGTGGAACATACAATGCACAGGAGGTACACAGATCTTCCTGGAACAGACAACATACAGTAGATACACAAATCCTCTTGGCTCAGACAACATACAGTAGATACAGAAGTCCTGGAATATAATATACTGCAGATACACGGGTCCTCCTGAAATACACAATATACTGTAGATACATGGGTCCTCTTGAAGCATACGATAAACTGTAGATACACAGGTTCTCCTGAAACATGAAATATACTGCAGATACACGGGTCAACCTGGAAACGAAAAATAAAAAATAAATAAAAGCCCAACACTTCACATTTATGTGGACATAAATTATTATATATTTTTCATTACTATTCAAAGGTTAGAATGTCACATGTAATAGTAACTACCTTTGTCTTAGCCTCTGCGGCCCTGTCACGCTCATTGGCCAGTTCCCTCTCCAGGCCGGTCGACTTCTCCTGCCAATCTTTCAACTGCAACCAATGTCACACAGAGCCAATCAAAACCTCCTCCTCATCTGTTACTTCAACCA
Source organism: Oasisia sp. SBJ-2009 (assembly GCA_964017155.1). Lineage (NCBI taxonomy): Eukaryota > Metazoa > Annelida > Polychaeta > Sabellida > Siboglinidae > Oasisia > Oasisia sp. SBJ-2009. The sequence goes on along the minus strand of OZ024862.1, from coordinate 25,836,448 downwards.
ACTTCACAGTCAATCAAATTTTCCTTCCTAGTCATTAAGTTTCATGTACAGGCAATATAGTCAGACATTCAGGTTTCTGTTAATATAAAAGCATAACTGTTGGTATTTTAATTAGAAGAAAATCACAGCAGCTACTCTAATACTAATACAACACTTTCTCCCCTGCTGAATGTGTGGAATAACTATGCATTTTGTAGACTTCTTAAATATGCTTTAGGCATTCAGAAACATATTTAAGAAGTCTACAAAATGCATAGTTATTCCACACATTCAGCACCTCAATCTCCCATCTTTCTCAATATTTCTGTTGAAACGGACAGAATAAATTAAAACAAACAACATATGACAATACACACAATGACCAATCACGACGTACCCGTTTCTCTGACTGTTTTAGTTCCCCCTGCAGCTGTGTGAGGGAGCTGTCACGCTGGCTCACTAACGCTAGCGCCTCCTGGTGCTTCCCCTCCAAATCGCGAACGTTCTCTTTCAGTTGAACGAAGGCATCATGCCTCTCGGACATCTGAAGACAAAATTACATTTTCCGATAGGAGCCTTGCTTTTACTGACTCGATGGTTAGATGAGGCATTAAGCTGGCTGTTAGACATATGTAAAAACACTACATTTCATGCCCTAAAACAGTACATTTTTAGCCAACAAACATAATATTTTAACAAAGTAATGACAGTTTTTTGTAGGGTACTAGCAAAATATACTAATCAATGTAGCGATAATTCACTAATGACAGTCCACAAAGAATGTACTAATTCAAGACATGTGTATATAACATGCTATTCGTCCTTAGACTTGCTGATTGCACTCTACATTAAGCAACTGCATTAAAACAGTGTTCACTTCAACTTGACGGACACCATATAAGTATAGAAATATACAAGTATTCTAGAATGGAACTCGTGCCTATACACACGCACACACACGCACAAACACACCACCACCACCACCTACACATCAACACAAAAATGTGCAGAAACACACACATATGCATCAATATGCATGCATTCATGCACACATACAAATACACACACGCACGCACGCACGCGCACACGCACGCACGCACACACACACAAAGACACCAATGAGCGACCACCAGACCTCGGCACTGAGGGCGTCCCTGGTGTCTTTTGACGAGGCCTGTAGTCGTTGTAGACTAGCGGTCAACTTCTGGACCTGGGTCAGTGAGTCAGCATGCTGACCTCTCACCATCTGAAGCTCTCTCTCCAAGTTGCCTGTCTGACTCTTGTAAGACGACATCTACAGGACAGAATAAATGCCATTAATATATATTCCTTAAATGTGTATATTTTGATCTTTAGACAATGAGAAAATCATAGCCAAAACCTAGCGTGAATACTTTGAAACAGTTCTTGTCGTAACTAAATTTTGTGGCGTTTTTGATATTTAAATTGCTTATCTCTGGATGTGTTTTGTAGGTTTTCTTCCTACTGTTTGAATGAATACCCAATAAAAACAACATATTTTTTCTACAATTATTTTGACATGGCAATTGTATTAAATAAGTTGTGACTATTGTATCATTTCAGCATGGCAAATTGTGGTAATTGTGTCATTTTGGCATGGCAATTTGTGGCAATTGTGTCATGGCAATTTGTTGCAATTGCATCATTTTGGCATGGCAATTTGTGGCATGCACACAGTTCCCCTATGACCTTACTGTGGGCCCACTCACCTCTGACCTGATGTCGTCATATTTGCGTGTTGTGTTCACGAGCTCCCGTTCCATATCATGGAACTTCTCCTCCCTCCTCTGACTCTGAGACACATTAGCAACGTCAACATAAAACATGTGGACCACGGCACTTGACACACACATTTGTGTGTCAAATCTATTCAAAGCAACATCAACTGACTACACCGTTGATACAGAACAGTTGTATTTCCAATAATGTTTAATACACATAAAAATGTTCCACACATGAAAATATTTCAAAATGAATCGTCTCTGCAAATACCAAATGTTGGTGAGTGAGCTACATACTGTTCAAAAGGAGCTGCTACACAACTATGTTTGAAAGATGATGTAAAGACGATAAATAGGCCTGTTGTAAGCCGCAACACAAGTCACTATGAATGAAACTTTGCAGAAGGCAATCTGTCATTTATAGGCCTTTAGATATAATTTTACATAATATTGATAAAAAAAAATTGAACAAATGCTGCAGATAAATTGCGTTTAGTTACTTTATTAACTTTGTAAACAATTTCGGAATTTTTAAGTTTCTAAATGAAACATGTTCAACTGGTAAATAAAAGTGTCATAACAAGCTTTACTGGCAGTACTATCCAGGCAGGCAGTGTTAACTAGAATACCCTTTGATGTCAAACAATATCGTATATTTAAATGTACAAGACAGCGAACATCCTGTTATCAATTACTACACTGCATAATTGCAGGTACAGGACACCAACCATTTAAATAATCTTCAACAATCTCATTTCACCATGACATGCAACATGAGACAATACCCCATCAACAACAGATTGATTGAGCTTCAGCATCATGTAATGTGTGTTGTTTAAGATATACACACACACGTGCAGCTGGCAACAAATCAAAGCACAAGTTCATTGACTGTATCGTCAAAATTACAACTTTTCTGTCACATATTAGAGTCCACGTTTCTCTATTCAGTGTCTTTGAGTGCAGCATGACAAATCACGGGTGCAGGAAAACAAAACAACTGCACAACTATGTGCTGCACAAACCAGAATTCACAAGAACAACCACACAGTGAATATGGGCTGCCGGGGAGGCGGTATATGGGGGCTGGGTTGGGGGTATCAAGGTACTGGGTATATAGGTTGGCAATTTAGGGTGTACTTGGGGTGGTGTTGAAGAGGAATGGCTGAAAGCATGGAGGGTCAAGTCTGCCAACTAACACTACTGAACTGTGTATAGTTGTGAAATAAATAACGACAGTTGCTAGCAAACCCGATGATTGGCCTGCCTGTTTCATCACAGGGTTTTGTTTGATAACACCTCACCTATATTGGGATTAGTAATTTTGCAGATTTCTAAAAATATTGTTTCTTATAATTTCACAATAATGCTGGAAAAGTATTTTTTGGTGTAATATGGTTCTTACCTTGACTTGATATGATATTGTTCAAGACATATTAACAGTTTTATTAGCTGTGTTATGTCTAGCTAAGGGAAAATATTAATTTAAATGCATTCTTTTAATTGTATAATTCCCAAATTGTTACTATATGACAGCAGTGAAATTTGCATGTGTTGCATTATAAGACTATTAATATTTCACTTATATTAGTAATTCTTTCTAAGTATGACATCAATTTCTGTTGTATGAATCTACGTTGAACACATAACAGATTTAACATATAACAATTGTCTAAAAATTATTACAGTTGCAATGCAAATTTATTGATGTTTTCTCTACAGTGTATATAATTATATATACTAATATATATATAATATATATATTCATGGTATTACTGTGGAGTGCAACAGCTATTTACAACTAAACTACATTTGAACATTACAAACAGTCTGCTGTGGATACACATTCAGTGCTGTACAGAGATGCAAACTGGAATGGGAACTGATGAAAACTTTCATAAAAGCCGAGAGGATACATTAAATTAGAATTTATTTTGAACACAACTATAACGTTCACTCACTTCTATAACAGTGACTGTGTGCCTTCTTTGTGAACTGATTGGTTGGAGTGGCACCTAGGCTGTCCTGCACATGTCTGAGTTGGTGTTGCTATTGCATTATTGACCAGGAAAGTATCAAAGTAATTAAAAGAGAAAGCAATCCTCAGATGACTGCTATGGAAAACTTTTAAAATAATAAATAACAGTATTTGTCTGCGCCATATCTCTACCAATAAAACCATCCAGAGGCGCATTACACTTTACATAAATATACAGATTTTAAAATAAAAATATAGACGTAGTTGTAAAATAAATAGATCAGTAAAAAAATGTCAATATAAATAAATAATATTAGTCTTAATAATACTAAAATACTCAAACTAGTTAATTAATAGTTAATTATATTACAATTAAAAAGTTGATAAATAGTAGATATTAAAAATAGTATATATGAAAAATAAATAATCATTAATTATATTATAATAAAAAATAATAATAAAAAAGTTGATCAATTAAAACTTTTACACAGGAAGATGATTTAAACAGTGGATCACAACACGGGAGAAAGCCAACTCAGCCACATGTGAGACACCCTGCTTGCCACGCCATCTGGTGAGGAATCTTTGACCCCACAACTGATCTGTGATTTGCCGAAGTCAAACTCAAGATCATGACTATGACCGCCTTCAAGCTTTGTCTCTGCCAACAATGGCGGTCATGATTACATATGTGCATTACGATACTATAGCTACGTCGCATCCCATAAATCTAATATTTCTACATACAGCTGCCACCATAAAAACACTGCCTTATGATTCTGTCATTAAAAATCTTTGGGGTCTGAAATTTAACCAAATTTGCAACAAATTTTGAAAAACGCTGTGTTCACTTCACCAAGCTCATGCTAGACCACAGTCACATGATAGACAGATCAACTCAGCCATTTGCAAGGCAACAGATTTTTGTCAAAACACTGGAGTGAGTAAACCTAATAGTTGACATTCAGAAAGCATTCTAATTTAAGTGATAATTTGCAGCGCATTCAAGAGCAGTGACACAGAGACGCCGCCACCGTGACTTGTCCAGACCACAACCTGTGGCGAGAGACCACAGTCGTACAGAATGCATGCGTGTGCGGGCATGCGTGCATGTGCAGGTGAGTGCACACAGTCCTCACCTCTTCCTCACACAGACCCACTTCCTGTTCCAGCTCACACACGTGTGACTTCTCCTCATCCAACTGACGCAAAGGCACAGGTCATTCGACGACATTTCACAACAAATTTACGGTCCAAAACCCAGCTTCTCCACCACTAATGCAGATCTCGAATTTGCCACAATTGGGTGCAAGGCCAGGGAGTTGTTTCACTGACATTCTTCAGGGTTCATAAACATGTTTTTAGCCTTTAAAATCAGTTTCACTACTTAATTTGTATACTAAAAACTGCCCAACCAAGAGCCGGTTTCACGAAGCTGCTAAGAACATTCTTAATGCTAAGTGATTGTCTTAGTTAATGACATTTATTTCAATATGCAAAAAATGTTTTTGCAAACACATGCCAATATGTAATTGTGTTACTTTAAGAATGCTTCATGAAACCACACCCAGGCCCCAGGACACTTTCAGTGTCACTAACGTGTTACGGAAAGTGTCCTCCGTGACAAGGGAGCAGAAATATGCATTTTGAATTTTGTAAACTTAATAAAGGATTCTGTTCAATGACAGATTTTCCTAATGATCTGAGCTAAATATTATCTTAGTTAAATAGTCTCCATTTTCATAGCTTTCATGCACTTTACATGGAATTATTTGTTTACGAGACAAACATTGCAGAAAATGGTTGCTACCAAACTGAAGGCTTGCTAATGGCGTAAACATTCAACATTACCCTGTTAATGCCACATGGTTATTCATTGTTTTACCATGACATTCATATTTCCTAAAACTCCACCAAACAATATTGCTGTCTGTGTTAATTGGTACCTCTGGTTTATATATATATATATATTTAGTACGTATTGCCATTAGTCATTCAGTAGATCTTACCAAATTCATTGCAGTATTTCCCTATAGACAAGCAAATAACCTCATCAATACAAAGCGTAATGCTTGAAAATCATTCTGATGAATTCTCATATGATTTAATTAATTGGAACCTCATTAATGACCTATACAATGCTTATTAAACCACGACTTTTAAGGTATATCTGCATACATCTAGTACACATATAATAACATGACCACAACCCAAGTTTATCCAATTCTACCTGGCTGAATTTTATTGCATCACGGGGGTTTACATAAATTTCACCCAAATTCTGGCCCAATTCAAACAGATGCATCCCGTTTTCGTTCATTTATCGAGTCATCAAAATGTTCCCTTTACCACAGAGCTGTTATGTGCTAACTATATTCCTAAAATAAGAACATTTAAAGGAACTAATGATAATGTAATTCCATTAAAAATAAGTTCAACCATTCACCTCAAACTGCCATAAACAATACGTGTACATACATACTACATACTCTACATATTACATTACATACACATAGGATGCTAAGTTTAATACCATTTATTTTTAAATAGACATTTACATGGAAATGTATACAATATTAATATGGTATTATACATGAATATTACAAAAGCCACTGAAAGTAAATGACATTTAAAAAGTAACGTTTGCTAGCTAAAGTAATGCAAAATAGGGTGTTAGTCCAAAATTAATAGGCTGAACATTAGTTGACGGGTCACATTGTTAATGCGGCTAGGGGGTGGTTATTCTATATTTACATAAATAGATTAGATTGAGTAGTTTTTGACAGGGAACATTTTGTAGTGGAAATGCTAAGTAATATTCCTGGTGTATACAACTGTCAGCCTTTGATTTCTTGGATGGTGTTCAAAATTCACCAAAATGTCAGTTCATAATAAACTGTTATAATAAACATACTAGACATTTCGTTATTTTGTTCTTTATTATTTAGATATAAGTATGTCAGTGTTATTGATAGGATGAATAGTTTACTTAACAGGAACTATATTGCAGCAACAACATTATGAGAAAGAAGTTACAATAAATTCGGATGACAACCAACAGTGATAGTGGATTTATTTAGAAAAAATACAAACTGTTACTTATAATGCAAACAAATTTATTTTTGAAAAACCTTCCACATAAATAAAACTTACACCAACTGCTGAGCTACGACAACAAACATGATTACTACAATGATTCGCTATTTTGGGGATTTTCATTGCAAATATTTAGGGCTGATTGACAAAATACCCTGTTAATGCCATAATGATATGGTTATTACTTTTTTTACCATGAAATTCATATTTCCTAGCCAATTACGAGAGAAAAAATACTGGAAACACCACCATAGCCACATTAACTCATAATTAGTATATTAATTAGAACCTATCATAAATTGAAATAATGTATCTTAGGTAGACATGAGTGAAAAAGTAGTTTTCGTTTACCTCGTGCTGGAAGGAATCTCTCTTTTCTTGGAGACGGAGCACGTCTCGACGCAGCATCTGAATCGTCTCATCACGTCGACTCAGCTCCGACTTTAAGGCAGTGAGACTGTCATGTGTCGATAATTGACTGTCCCTGAGCTTTGACTGAAGAGATCCGATCTACAAGGCGACACTCAAACAGTTGGCCTCATGTATAATAATACTAACAACTTTATTTATACACTAAAATCCAAAGTTTGTTCAGAAGTGTTTAGAGTACAATATTCGAGAAAATTAAATATAATCATAACTTTATTAAAATGATAATACAAACATGTATAACTTGTACATTGTTTTAAAGATTTGAACCAGGATTAAAAGTTAATTCAAAGTAATATTGATGTAAATGATATACCAATGTAGTAAATGCAGACATAAACAACTCTATAGTAGTTACTTAGTAAGTAGTATACGACTACAATAATACATTATTAGTTTCACTAAACAAATTAAAATAATAAATACATGTGCATAGCATCAATCAACCTGTCTAATGTTTACCTGTTCTCACAGTCAAAATTGAGAGCAACCCACACACACACACACACACACACACACACACACACACACACACACACACACACACACACACACACACACACACACACACACACACACAGTGACACACACACAGTGACACACACACAGTGACACACACAGTGACACACACACAGTGACACACACAGTGACACACACACAGTGACACACACACAGTGACACACACACAGTGACACACACACAGTGACACACACACAGTGACACACACACAGTGACACACACACAGTGACACACACACAGTGACATACACACAGTGACACACACACAGTGACACACACACAGTGACACACACACAGTGACACACACACACACACACACACACACACACACACACACACACACACACACACACATTCAGGCACCCACCCGTGCATGCAGCCACCCACCTGGATGCCCACCTATCCATGCACTAACCCATGCACCCAACCACCCACACATCCACACCCAACCACCCACACACACACATCCACACCTAACCACCCATCCACACATCCACACCCAACCACCCACCCACACCCAACCAACCACCCACACATAACCACCCACCCACACATCCACACCCAACCACCCACCCACACATCCAAACCGAACCACCCACCCACACATCCACTCTGACAAACTATGACACTACAACTGAACCGGTGAACTTCCACACATTGCAGAGGCTATCAGCCAGAGTGCGTGCTGTCATGACCTACCTCTGTCTGTCGCTTCCTGATCTCATCCTGAGCCTTCTTGCGCTCCTCCTCCAAGTGGCGGATGCGCTGATCATAGGACGCATTCTGCAGTGCACAAATGGTGCACAGTTGTGAATGGACACAATGAAGTATCACAAAGAACAGGAAACAGAGGACATTCTCTAAAACTATTCACACAAAGAGCCAAACTAAACCTAAGAAAAAATTATTTCCAATTCGAATTACCAAACCATGGAATCGTCTCCCTGATACAGTAGTAACAGCTAAATCTCTAGAATCATTCAAAACACGACTAGACATATTCTGGTATAACCAGGATATTGTGTATGACTTTGAAGCACCGTTAAGAATTACTAACAATAGAACCGGAACATGCGATCTTATATTAATAGAAAATAAAAACGAATAGCTGATCACAGAGGAACACAGAATCCTACGATCAGAACCGTCCTAAGGTAAGGATATACTCCACACAAGTCACTAGTTCACCATACAAATGATGCAGAGTCATGAATGGATACACTCCACCTCAAACAGGCACCATGGAAGTCACTAGTTCACCATACAAATGATGCAGAGTCATGAATGGATACACTCCACCTCAAACAGGCACCATGGAAGTCACTAGTTCACCATACAAATGATGCAGAGTCATGAATGGATACACTCCACCTCAAACAGGCACCATGGAAGTCACTAGTTCACCATACAAATGATGCAGAGTCATGAATGGATACACTCCACCTCAAACAGGCACCATGGAAGTCACTAGTTCACCATACAAATGATGCAGAGTCATGAATGGATACACTCCACCTCAAACAGGCACCATGGAAGTCACTAGTTCACCATACAAATGATGCACAGTCATGAATGGATACACTCCACCTCAAACAGGCACCATGGAAGTCACTAGTTCACCATACAAATGATGCAGAGTCATGAATGGATACACTCCACCTCAAACAGGCACCATGGAAGTCACTAGTTCACCATACAAATGATGCAGAGTCATGAATGGATACACTCCACCTCAAACAGGCACCATGGAAGTCACTAGTTCACCATACAAATGATGCAGAGTCATGAATGGATACACTCCACCTCAAACAGGCACCATGGAAGTCACTAGTTCACCATACAAATGATGCAGAGTCATGAATGGATACACTCCACCTCAAACAGGCACCATGGAAGTCACTAGTTCACCATACAAATGATGCACAGTCATGAATGGATACACTCCACCTCAAACAGGCACCATGGAAGTCACTAGTTCACCATACAAATGATGCACAGTCATGAATGGATACACTCCACCTCAAACAGGCACCATGGAAGTCACTAGTTCACCATACAAAAGGGATATACACCCTGTAGGCCTACATCTAATAATGCGAAATACTTTTTTTTATTTACGTTGTATGAAATGACATTTACTAGTACTCCAGGAAGCTGTCTTCGGTACCTGTGTGTACATAACCCCGTCCATCTACAGGAGACACACCATTGTTAGTGTTTAGCTATTGAACACATTAGACTCTTACACTGTTCTCAGTACTTCTGTGTTCATCCTGCAACTCGTCCAACTCCTGCCGCAGCTGTTCTATCATGTCTGTTGACTCAACAAGCTGCAACAACATACAACGATCTACCACGGGAACGATCTACCACACAATATGCAAACATGTGATTCATTCAAAAGATTCCTTAAAACTTATTTATTCAAAAGAGCTTTTTACTCATGAACATTGACGGACGTTTGAAGTTTTTAGGATTTACTTATTTATTTATTATTCAGAGCTGCTTTTAGTATGTTTACATTCATAACATGTATTATTATTAATATAATTTTTTTTTACATTATATGTATGTGTATTTTTATGATAATTTATTTCGATATTTGATGCCATGTTTTTATTATTTTTAACTTTTAGCTTCTTTCTATGATTCTTGGGGTCACATTCAAATCAGTTATGCTTTGAGTGAATTTTTCTATTTTTATTTAATCTAGCTAAGTTACCCAGCTCTGATAAGGAAATATACACTTCTATGTTACAAAACAGCATGTCAGCCACTGTTTATCTGTCCATCTTTCTGAACATCCGTGTATTAATTTTGTCTATATACAGCTGACAATTGATAGGCATCCCTAGGGTAGTTCACAGCTGTTTGTATTTATTTCATCGAGGAGGCCCTGATTGATGTTAGAACTTGGTGGGTGCAATGTAATTGTGTTGTTGTCTTAAAGATCAATACAGATTTGACTACTGCTTCCAAAATGTCTCTCCTGAAGATGAACCAGTGGCCAGTTTCATGTAGACTACTTAGCAGCTATGAACATTTACTTAGTGCTAAGAAGGTTACCATAGACAATGTTCCGTTTCATGTCATCTACTAAGACAACGCAGTAGACGCTATGCACTACCTAGCTTATGCCACCTACCCCTATAACATAAATCCACTAAGTAGTTCTTGTCATGTGACTGATTTATGCAAATCTTACCACGTGACAGATTTACGGCTGTACATAGTTAAGAAATGGGTCAAGTGCGCTACAAGAAACCCATGTTTCTTAGCTTTACAGCACTACTTAGCTACGCAAGAAATGGAGTTTCACACTTGCATAGTGCTAAGAAAATATGTAGTTTAAGTACGGTTTATGAAACCGGGCCCTGGTGTACACAGCATGTGTCAGGAGCTGCTTCTTGTGTGGGTGTGAGACATGGGCCATGAGGTTCTATGATGACACGAGGATGTGTTGAGATGAAGATGATGATAGGCAGTTCAGTGCAGAACTTAGAAGGAGAGAGGGAATAGAGGTGGCTGTGGCTGTGATCAGAAGAAGTAGGCCGAGGTGGTAATATTGACACCAACGTTATCTCTCTAGGTGGTTTAGTTCTTAAGATTTGAGGAAAATTGAATTGAATTTGATTTGAAAGGCACCATCTTTAAAACTGGCAGATGTTGAAGTTGGAGAAGATTATATGTAACACAGTGGAAATCGCTACCTTTAGAAACTTACATTTCGACACAAATGTAGGGGTTCTGACTGAAACTTTTTAAAGGTATGGAAAGCATTTGTTTCAACAGCCTTCATTTGACAAAATGGCGGATATGATGATGATAGACAGCTCAGTGCAGAACTTAGAAGGAGAGAGGGAATAGAGGTGGCTGAGGCTGTGATCAGAAGACATAGGCTGAGGTGGTATGGGAAGGGACGACATGACTGGGTGAAGGGGTGTACAAAGTTATTGGTGGAGGGGACAGCTCCCAATAGCAGGTCTGAATCTGATGGATATCAGCCCAGGGGAAGCTCAGGACCATGCCAGTTGGAGGAAGGCAGTTGGGGGAAAGGCAAACGCAGCAGAGCATAGAAACACCATCATTAAACGACGATGATGATGACAATGATGATGGCACTAACAGACCTGTCTGGCGAGGTCAGCCTCCTTCTGGTGCAGCAGTTGGATGGTCTGGATGTTGTGTGTGTTCTCTGACTCCTTCACGGACATCTCACTGTGCAGGTCCGTGATCTTGCTCTCCAGACTCAGCAGCTTCCTCTCCTTGCCCTGCATCTGAACAACAGCAACAACAGTGAGAAACAACAACAACAGCTGTGAGTAACAACAGCAGCAGCACTGAGAAACAACAACAACAGCTGTAAGTAACAACAGCAGCAGCACTGAGAAACAAAAACAACAGCTATGAGTAACAACAGCAACAGCACTGAGAAACAACAACAACAACTGTGAGTAACAACAGCAGCAGCACTGAGAAACAACAACAACAGCTGTGAGTAACAACAGCAGCAGCACTGAGAAACAACAACAACAGCTGTGAGTAACAACAGCAGCAGCACTGAGAAACAACAACAACAGCTGTGACTAACAACAGCAGCAGCACTGAGAAACAACAACAACAGCTGTGAGTAACAACAGCAGCAGCACTGAGAAACAACAACAACAGCTGTGACTAACAACAGCAGCAGCACTGAGAAACAACAACAACAGCTGTGACTAACAACAGCAGCAGCACTGAGAAACAACAACAACAGCTGTGAGTAACAACAGCAGCAGCACTGAGAAACAACAACAACAGCTGTGACTAACAACAGCAGCAGCACTGAGAAACAACAACAACAGCTGTGACTAACAACAGCAGCAGCACTGAGAAACAATAACAACAGCTGTGAGTAACAACAGCAGCATCACTGAGAAACAACAACAACAGCTGTGAGTAACAAGAGGTGCAGTATGGAGAAACAATAGAAGCAGCCAAAAGAAACATTAGCAGCACAGAGAGAAACAACAACAGCAGCAAAAGTTAGAAAAATATTAATACACAACATAGGGAGAAACAAAAGCAGAAACTATGAGAAATAACATCATCAACAGCATCAAATGACACCAGCATTAACTACGAAAAATACCAGCATCAACAGTATCAAATGACAGCAGCAGTGAGGAACAACAGCAATAGCAGCAGTGAGTAACAATAGGTGCAATGTGAGACTTTGAGAGCAATGCACAGAACACAGCATGAGAAATAACAAATTCAGAGACAACGGCGACAGCAGTGAGATACAACGTAAAGCCTCGAGACAGCAAAAACTCAGACGGAAAACAACAACAGTGAGACTCTGTACCTCCAGTGTGAGAGAGCTGATCTTGTCACAGCTCTTCTGTAGTTGTGAGCGCAGATGGTCGACATCGTGTTCCTTCTTTGAGGCAGCGTGTGTGGCGGCCTGCTCCCGCTTCAGGCTGCTGCTGAGTGTACACTCCACCGTGCTCAACGCCTGGTCCTTCTCATACACCTGGCAACATGTACACCAGTCCTGTACACCTACTATCTACACATATTATACACACACATGCAGGCACATACCATACACACACCACACACACCACACAAACACACACACGCACACACACACACTAATACACACAAACACACACACACACACACACACAAACACTAATACACACACACACTCACACACACACACACACACACACACACACACACACACACACACACACACACACAAACACAAACACACAGACACACACACCTGTCTGGTAGACCTTTCATGTATGCATATTGACACATACACTAGCCATGTACACCTGACAATATACACCTGTCATGTACACCTGTTATATACACATATCATGTACACATGGCAACACATACACCTGTCATGTGCACCTGTAAACACCAACATGTCACATACATGTCACAATACCTGACAACATATGTACCTGTCACATACATCTTTCAACTAATGGTACATACGTCAGTCAACACATACACCTGTCATGTATACCTGTCAACACATACCCTTTAAACATACACTTTTCAAACATACACCTGTCACCATATACACCTGGTTGCAGAGTCAACACATACACCTGTCAAAACGTACACCTGTCAAAGCATACACCTGTCAACATATACATCTACCAACACATACATCTGTTAACATACAGTGTACACACATCATCAGAACATGCACACCTGTGAAGAATCTACATGTTGAGATTCAACTTAAAATAACAACAACCCTAAATAACACTACGTAACATTATATTTCTCAATACCACATGCAAGCAAACTAATCCCAGAATCCATCACAACAACTCGGGCGTCACCTGTTCGACTGAAGACTTGTGTTCCTCCTTCAGCTGATAGATGTCACTGCGCAGTTTGTCGATCATGTCGTCACGCTGAGTGATTTGCTTGCGAAGGTCGCGGATATGTCCTTCAAGAATCTCCTCTGAGGATTTCCTGCAACAACTCTCGATGTAAACAAATGAATGACTATATTTATTCAGGCATATCAAAAATAATAAAAAGTGCTATACTATATGTTTTACACATCAATAATTTGTTTGGTTTTAAATTAAATAAAGGTAAGTTCTGAAATTCATATTTAGCACAGTATCCAATCCACATAATTGCTCAAAGCGCCCAGATAGATCTGTTCAATTGAAAGCCATCTTGGCTTCTCTTGGAAGCATCCAGCCATGCTGTAGTTAATGCACGAAGACAAATATCTACCACTGTCTATAGCCAGGTATACATTTATGCAGCTGAGTAAACTGGAGCCATGTAGAGTGAATAACTTGCCCAGGATTTTACAAAGCAGCACAAGATGTGTACCCACTTTCTCTTAGTTGAAGGTCCAAAACTCCAGCCACTACACCACTGCACTATTACATCATGACTGCACATTTTTGTATACCAACAATAATACATCTGTAATATATGTTTTTGTACAGCTATAATTAGATCCTGTGTCTGAATTAGCCATTAGGACGTTTGCAATTTTACAACAGACACTGAACATACATTAATGGTGTATGTTATGTTAATGCTATTTGATAGACAACTATTACGTTAATTTTGTTATCACCGAATAATTATTTGACAGTTTAAAGGACACCTTTACTGTATAACCACATACCATGTATTATGATGGTAGAATGGTGATATTTTCTGATCCCATATTATTCACCACAACTTACGTTTTTGCAATCTCGTCGATTGAACCGAAGACTTGATCAAATGTGACTGCGCGAAACTGAAGCCCATCCACCTGCAATAAACAAAGTTACATGTTGCCAGACAAAGGAAACTTTCACAAATAATACTAGGTTTTAATCAGCAATACAATACTATTTTATTAATCAATATATAGGCAGTTATGTTGTTTAGATGGGCACAACATGCACTAAAACACCACACACAGGTAACAGTGTACTTACAATGCCTAGTAAGCAAGGCAAGTAACAACATAATTGTATTAGTGATAGACCTGCTCTTGACCATTGTCAGTTGCTCACACATACAAGACAAGTAGGCCAAGTCTTTTTGGCAAAACATGTTTGATCATTCAATAATCTTACACATTTATTTCATAGCAAATTTTTTACAATCAAAACTATCATTGTCCCCATTTGGTTGATAAATGACCAAACTGATAATAAGGACAAACCAACCAATCACCAACAAAACCAACCAATCACTAACAAAACCAACTAATCACCAACAAAACTAACTAATCACCAACAAAACCAACCAATCACCAACAAAACCAACCGATCACCAACAAAAACAACCGATCACCAACAAAACCAACCGATCACTAACAAAACCAACCAATCACCAACAAAACCAACTAATCACCAACAAAACCAACTAATCACCAACAAAACCAACTAATCACCAACAAAATCAACTAATCACCAACAAAATCAACCGATCACCAACAAAACCAACCGATCACCAACAAAACCAACCGATCACCAACAAAACCAACCGATCACCAACAAAACCAACCGATCACCAACAAAACCAACCGATCACCAACAAAACCAACCGATCACCAACCAAACCAACCGATCACCAACAAAACCAACCGATCACCAACAAAACCAACCGATCACCAACAAAACCAACCGATCACCAACAAAACCAACCGATCACCAACAAAACCAACTGATCACTAACAAAACCAACCGATCACGAACAAAACCAACTAATCACCAACAAAACTAACTAATCACCAACAAAACCAACCAATCACCAGCACAATTAACTAATCACCAACAAAACCAACCAATCACCAACACAATTAAGTAAGACTATTACTAGTCCACATTGACCACCACTTACGTCCCAGCGGCCGGTGGATCGCGCATTGCTGACAACATTGATGAGTGTGTAGACATCCTGTTTATAGTTCGACTTGTCTTCCCGCAACAAACCCACGTGATGGTCCAGTCTCCGACTCTTCTCTTGCACCTCCTGATACGAACAGTCACAACAGAGAGGTCAATCATTAAGACCACCAATCAATGCACACCTAATACACATGGTCACAACAAAGAGGTCAATCACTAACACGTACACCAATCAATGCACACCTGATACACACGGTCACAACAGAGAGGTCAATCATTAACACGTACACACAAATGACAATTACTGCACACCTGATACACACGGTCACAACAGACAGATGAAACACTAACATACACAAACAATCAATGCATTTCCTGATACACACAGTCATAACAGACAGATCAATCACTAACATATAAATGCAATCATTTCATTTCCTGATACTCATGGTTGCAACAGACAAATTGAGACAATACAATCAAATGGTACCAATTGCATGCAGCAACAACAGACTTAACTACTATACAAGCCAGCAGCACGTTTGCTTAGGTTATGCCTGTTGGGGAAAAGAAATGCAGTAAAACAGAGTGTGTGAGCATGCTAGAGGTATCTAAAATAAGAAAGAGAACTTTACAATGCCTTCGAACAGGGTAACCTGGATTTATTGGCACTATATAAATGCGTTATTATTTATTATTATTGCATTAAATTAGTAAAAGTAGATTGTCATTGCGTAGATGATAAGAATCAGTGTATCAAATAATACTCCACAATAACATTGGTATTTTGCATTACAATGTCTACAGATCATCGGTATTGCTGTTGACGCATTGCCTGGGAGTAAGAGGGCTCCACCTACTTTCAGTTTGAGTGCGGCATTGTCTCTGTCGAGGATGGCAGTCTTCACTTCCCTCTCAAGTTCCTTACATCTTATTGAATAATCCTGGAACGTACATGCAGAACATTCATAGGACACTTCTTACATTGCAGGAACCAGTGGACATATGTGTGTTGGCATAGCAGCCATCAGCCCTGGGGTAATAGTAATGTGTGGTAGTGTTATAGTAATGATTACAGAAACATAGATGAACTGAAGCAATAGTAATAGGTTGAATAAGAATAGTGTAATAATAATAGGAAGTAATGTTAGCTTACCATACCATTGCTAAGTTACTGACAGCAATATTAGACATTTCAAAGTTAAGTTGAATTGTGCTTATCTGCTGTCTGGTTATTTACACAGAAAAGAATAGTCCTTTAGTTTCTGAAGGTTTTATGTCCGCCCCTTGAAACATGGACTATGGAGGCTGAGAGTTCTATGTTGAGTTTATGTATAATAATATATCATATTTCACTTACAGGAGATATTTGGACAATGTGACAGCTGCATGACTAAAAGGGAGTTCTTTGAAGTTGGTTCTCTTCCCAACTATAGTTTTCACACTAGCCAAGCCAATTGGTTTAGCAGCTGCCTGTCATTAGGTGGACAACAGAGGTGTGAAAAACATTCTGCACTTGTGGCAACAATCACCAAGCTGCCCCAGGTCAACAAGGTATAACTCCACTGATCATAACCCACCAAGGACAGTGACATTGCTGGTGTCTTTCGCTGCTATTATAGTAATGAAAAATATGTTCAGTCCTTAAACGAATTCAACCCATAAACATACATAGTTAGTAGAACCTATTATACTGGTACATACAAGACATGCAGACGGCAAAATTATATGCATGCCAGTACATGTTTTATGAAGGCAAATGAAAGTAATAGTAAGATTTTGAATCACAGGACTGGTATTTAATCCCAGCCATAGTTTTATCTAGAGACCTGGTCACCCATATTTTGGACACATTTTTTTGTCATTGTGTGTCACACTTGTGTATTTATGTATTGTTATATGTACACATGTATTTATAAGATATCTCTCTCTCTCTCTATATATATATATATATATATATATATATATATATATACACATATATGTAGACATGGACTGAACTGTACATGTGCATAACCTGTGCATACACACCTGTCTACCACAGCATTTTTTGGACTAGTAAAAATATTATCATGGATTCTGCTTTGTCTGGTCATATATTCAATTCATTTCAATTCAATAACTTTATTCCGGAACATTACATCCATATGAAAACCTAAAGTATAACTAATAACTATATACATAAAGCATTTTCTGCCAATGGCGACACAGTGGTGAAGTATACAGAGCATCACGATTCATGATACTCTGTAGTATTGCATTGCCCGATTTAGCTATACACGTCAAAAAACTATACACATTTTTTCTAATTAACATTTTACATGTGGGTAAGCCTCTTGATACAAACATATAACTTGCACTACAATCTCGAAGTTCATTGCATAAAAATCTAAACACATTATTGTATGCTACACACAGTTTTCGCATTGACTCTGCTCTATAGCAAAACCACAGCTGGCATGTATACAATGTATGTACAGTAGGATTTAAATAAGGTACATTTTACAGATTCTGTACACATGTAAAACTTTCGGATCAAAGCATTACCCTGAGCATAAATTCTCTTGCATTGCCCAGATATGTTATCATTGTCGCATAGATCTTCTGTGATAATATGCCCAAGATATTTATACTTACTAACCCTTGGCAATGTTTCATCATTTAGCAAAAAGTTTGGAATGTTGTGAACTGGTCAGTGTACTGGCACAGTGGTCAGTACTCAACACTAGTAGCACCAGTGTATTGGTCAGTTTACAGAGTAGACACCAAAGTGACCAGGAGAGGTGTGGTCAAGTTACTGGAGCACTTGTGTATAGGGCGTGTAAGTCTCGCATGCGAAAACGAGGCTGGGGGCAGTTGGGGGCAGAAGGTCCATATTCTCCATGTTAACGTATAGGACTTCGTTTTGTTTTTGGTTGTAATAATCGAACGGTTCCAGTCTAACAATTTAAGTTATACAGTCCGAAAGATTATTACAGGCAAAAGCAGTGGAACACTTTGCCGGTGACAATGATCACGGAAATCATGAATTTTAATCGATTATAATGGTGGTTGCCATGGCAACAGCGGCAAGTAATTGCGCTTGACGATCTTGACTAATAATGAAAAGTGCCATTTTTCGCACAGTACAACCTGTTTGGACCAAACATGTGTTATGATTATGTGCATTTAGACAATTTGTCAGATATAAGTGCTTATCGAAACCACAACGTACAGCTAGGTAAAATGCAAAATCCGTAAAGAAACACATACGGCTAAAATGTGTTGGGAGTGTCTATTATCTGCACTACATAAATCGCTATGTCTATGATAGTGTGGTAAACTCAATATTAAATCGGACATTTAAGATAAGAAAGGTATAACACAAGATATTTATGTCCTGATTTTCCTAATATTCATCAGTCGGAAGTTACAACTGTCATCCATCGAATATTATTCTAATGACCAGTCCCCAAATCAGCTCCAATCGCGCGGAGTCTCGCCATGTATCGTGACACACTTACGGGCCCTATTGGTCTTCAACTACCTACTGGAAGTAATGGTATAATGGTAAGAGGAGTGGCAGTGGTCAGTCAACCATTGCATTGAAGGTTAATGTACAACACTATGGTTGCATATTAAATGTTGCCTATCTGTCACCCTGGATCTGGTAACAACCAAGTTGTCAGTTTGATAGTACAGATAGTACAGTACTTTTTAGTATTTTAATCTGTGTAAACAACATGTGGACAACAGAGAATTGAAAAGGCTGACAAAAGGCTTCTGAAATCCCTGTTCAGTGAGAGAATTTAGTGGTAACAAGCCAATTACTCTGCTAGGAGTCTCAACTTCAAGTGAAATCCACTCAGATAATGTTCTGATTTCATATACAAAAACTGTGTAAACATTAATTATAGCTGATTCTTTTTTTAACTATGTTGAAGTAAACATAAGTTCTAAGTAACAATAAGGTGTTTTTATACTGTCTGCGAATGATCGCTGATGTTGAAATTATGATAATGATCTCCAATAACAACACTTATTTGGTGCTGCCTGGACCAATTACACACATGGTGTATTGATCAATAACATATGGACCAACAGAGCTTTTAAAGTAATCTATGATGGAACACCTGTTTGTGTTTAAGGAATAAATCCCACCCACAATATATGTAAATTTCTATTCATTAGTATTCAACCAACACACCAGCTGTTAGTGGCATGTAGTTGTTTATATCTATGTTCTTTCTTGTTTGCATTACCATTATTTTTATCAAATGGTTTTAGGTGAAATGTATTCAAAATCTGCAGGTTTATAATTATAGAATTTTATGCATTTGGATTTTAGCTATTATTTATTACATGCAATTTAACAAGAATGCCTGTTTAGCATTTAATATGTATCATTGTGTAAAGTGAAAAATAACGGAACAACTTGGAAATATTTTACTATCTTTTTAGATAAGATCAAGAACTACCAGTATAAATGTGGTATTTACATCAGTGGACTTGTCACCTTGCTGAAGTTGCGAAGAACAATAAAAATGTTGATAGCATAATATGATGTGAACATGTACTGCAAAGCAGAGTGAAGTTGGTAGATTATGTGGGAATCTTGGAAGAACCACTTCAAAATTTGAAGAGAGAATGCTAACTGAAGACACAAAATGTGGCTGAATATTCCTATAGAACTTAGAGTACAACAGGCAGTGAACTCTAGGTTCAAACAGTCTTATGCATACAGCGACCACAACTGATTTGACAGTTACCGTTAGCGACTTACAATATGTGCTCTCATGCGCCGATACTTCACACTGAGC
Source organism: Oasisia sp. SBJ-2009 (assembly GCA_964017155.1). Classification (NCBI taxonomy): domain Eukaryota; kingdom Metazoa; phylum Annelida; class Polychaeta; order Sabellida; family Siboglinidae; genus Oasisia; species Oasisia sp. SBJ-2009. Next base: position 25,815,520 of record OZ024862.1, on the reverse strand, counting down.
AAACACCATTTGACAGATAATCATTCTTATGCTTCCATGTCACTGTTTGTCAGGTTTCTTTATTTGCCCACAGCCATGGCAGCGGTGCTGACCAAGGTGATTTGGAGTTACTTACAGATGCAGCGGGAAGGGAGGTAACTTGTAGCAACAAGTCTGAGAGACCGACACCACATGTTTGCTTCAAGACACGCAGTCACGTCAGGGCAGCTGAATGCTTCATGTGTGTTTGATTATGAGTAAGGAGTATCACGTGTGACGATTTGGCATTGGCAATATGTTATGGGAATTCACTGTAGCCAAAACAGCGTCACTAATATTCCAAATCGTATAGCGTGTGCCTTCTTGAGGTTTATTCTAAATCAGTCCACATGATTCCACAATGACCATCAACACCAAGTAAATACATTAAAATATTTTCCCAATAACAGATTGTTGTAAAAATGCTAATATATTGTGTTGTTGACAGAAAAACAAACAATGTGGTTTGCTACACTTCAGCTTTAAGTGACTTTAAGTGATTGCTTCATTAATTGTGAAAAAATGCTCCAATGTAAGTTTGATCCTTGCCGTCAAGAGTAAATTGTGTTTTTAAAATGTAGCAAAAGGTCTCCACATAAACCCACCACGGGGCACGGTGGTCATGCAGTAGATTCCTGGCCCATCAAGGGATTCTATCCCACAACAGCGGCCACCTGCCATCGAAACTTAGACAGTTGCATTCACTTCCCCTCACTTGTCTTTTGGAAGAGATACTAAAAGTCCCTTCTATTTTGTGTCTATGACAGGGGAAGTAAAAGACCTATGTAGGATAAAAACTTTGCCCGTTATGCTTTTTTTGGTGGACACATGAATGATAACTCTATACATACTATGACTTTTGAAGACCCATTTTGCTCCTTATTTTTTACCAGTCCATCTGTCCAATAATAGTTCTACCCATCCACATCCAGAACGAGTATTACCTGTCCAAATGATTAATGGACAAGTCTCTGCATAACAAAGCTATGGATCATATGGAGGCCCTAATTGTATAACTAACTAATTCTAGAGAAGGACAACATAGACTATAAGCGTGATGAGCTAACCATAACAAGAAGAAGAGAAGACAATGACTGATGAGCTAGCCATAAACAAAATTTGAACACACTTATAAACAGGTTGTATTTATTATAAATTTATTACAGACAAACATTAACAGTAACAAACATGATCTTAGTGTTCTGAAACTTCACGAAAGACAACTATTGCAGTGTACACATGACCAGCAATCAGTCTCAAATGTCCTGTTGACATGGCCATGTTAAATTTATCTGACACCATAGGCTTCTACCAGAATAAATTCCTTGGAGACCTGATCTGACAAGTGAGACCAGCCTCATTGCATGTATAGTAGTGGGTTTACAGGCAGAAACCTCTGCAGTTGTGTGGCTCAGTTTACACATTTACACATGGTCTTGTATAAACAGTGGACATACAGGTATTAGCAATTTAGCACCAGGTCTTAACAAGGGTAAATGTAAATAAAGAGCACAGGTACAGTGTGGTACCAGTAGTACGCACAGATCTCATCAATACACTAGACTGTGCCAAAGTCTACGCAATGATACAGCATGCCAAAATGTACTTTTTTAGTTTGGCTGAAACATCATTAAATTTGAACATATCACTTGTTCTATGTTTAGTACCGGTCCAACCATATTTCTACCTGTCCTCTACAGGTTTTACCCGTCCAAATGACGGGTGGACGGATCTCATATCCCCCTCAATGTCTCATGAATGGCATACAGCTTCATGATCAGGGAGGGTGTCATTTGGCCACACTTACCACTGGTGGCCATTTATTAATTCAAAAATATACTTTTAAGCAGTAAGCACAGCACTTAATACTGCTTTCGAATTTGGTGTCTTTGGTTACAGGTTGCACATAGGTGTCCACTTGTGAATGAGTTGTGGTTGGTTGAAATATCAATGCACACTCCCGCATTTCCCCCAAATATAAGCAGAGTAGGAGATCACTGGACTTCCACCAATTTTCCATAAAAACCAATGCGTGGATAAGCATTACTGCATCAGTTTCAAATCCTATACTTCAGGCACCAGTGCAAAAACAGCAGGTTTGTTTCAGATGATGGACCCATCCTTTATTCACAGTTTACAATGTACTTGATCTACTCTAGACTTCAAACAAACCTTTGTGTTCTGGGCTGTCTTCTTGAGTTTTTCCTCCAGCATGGCCACCCTCTTGTTGGCTTCCTTCTCCAGTTCCTCCACTGTCTGTACAAGGACTGTGTTCTGTTCACACAAGTCGCTGACGTATGACTGCATTGTACGAAGCCGAACCTACAACCATTGTGGAACATTAGCAATTGTTGACACGGTAACCGGAAAGGTAACTGAACAAATAAATGACAATGAAGTTGTTTTGCAGTTTTGCTAGAAAGAGTAACAACAAAGAAAGAAATGAAAAGCAATACGAATACGAATACATTTATTTCAGGTAAAAACCCATATACAATTGGTACATACATTAGCACATCTACGTAGATGTAACACTTCAAATATGTTAAAAAATGAATAGATAAAAATATAAAGTTATAAGTTAGATAAGTGTAAAATTGTATAAAAAACACCAAATAAAATAATTAGTAATTAGCAGGATGTGATTGTATAATAAATATGCAATTAATTCAGGTAAATAAACGCCGTTTGGAAAATTAGTTATATAAACAACTTACTGACTTTAAAAATATATATAATAATAATAAATAAATAATAATAAAGTTATATGCGAGACATGCTGACTATCTTACAGATTAACCGTGTATAACGAATTGGCCCAGCTAATCCACATTGGGCCATTTACTATTTCAAAACAATTGTACATAACCCTAATCAAGTCGTTATTTATGTTTAAAATGCGTTTTTTAAAACCATAAATGTTCTTACGCAATAGGGCGTCAAATGTGTCTATAGCATTACTAGCAAACATGCCACTCGCGCTGTCCCGTCGGCTATATCCCAAAATCCGTCTATGCATATTGTTGTAGGCAACTTTAGCTTTTAAATAAGAGCCCTTATTAAAGTTAACCCATAATTGGCAGCAATAAGTTGTACAACAATATGCATGAAACAGATGTAGTTTAACACCCACGGAACAGTGGTGAAATTATCTGATAATGCTATTAGACCTAGCATAAAAATTACGTAGATGTCTCAAAATATCACCGTCATCTTTCAGGTCATTGCATATTATCACACCTAAATATTTTGCTTCTTTGACATATGCAAGCTTGTTTACATTCATATATATATCTGGACATTTCAGTTTAAAACCACGTGGCTTGAAGACCATGTACATAACGACTTGATAGGGTTATATTCAACATCAGTTTCAAGGCCGAACTTTGCACATATGTTCAGCAAACCCTGAAGCCCACTAGGACTAGGAGCAATAACACATATGTCATCAGCATAGAACACGTGATTAATGCAGCAGTTGTGTATATGGCAACCTATACCAGCACTATTTAGCATATTGCTCAGATCATCAATGTATACGATAAATAAATATGGGGACAAAATCCCACCTTGTCGAACACCATTCGAAACATTAAAAACTCTGATGTTGTAGAACCCCATTTTATACAATGGTCATAACGATATGTTATGTCCTTTGTCACTGTATATGCGCATGACTGAGTGCATTTTCAGAACAGCCACAGTCCATCCTAACAGTAATTGGCTTCCTAATTAATGTGTATTGTTCTCTGACATGTTTTCAAATCTGTAAAATAATAAACCAAAGTGGTCTTTTCTGGTTGTTTATGTGGAGACTGACTTTAGAATCAGGGCACCAGACAGAACATCAGACATTTATTATCTGAACATTTTGTAGAATTATCTTAATCGCTAATTGGGCACTCACAAGTCACAAAATATATTTACGTACAAGAGTACTGTAATTAACATAAAGGTTAATTTATTTTAGAGTACTATTTCAACTATGCC
>OZ024862.1:25744012-25806512 GCA_964017155.1 Oasisia sp. SBJ-2009 | reverse complement strand
TTAGGAGGGTAGGGAACCGAAGACTGATGGATGGATGGATGGGTGGGTGGATGGATGGATGGATGGATGGATGGATGGATGGATGGATGGATGGATGGATGGATGGATGGATGGATGGATGGATGGATGGATGGATGGATGGATGGATGGATGGATGGATGGATGGATGGATGGATGGATGGATGGATGGATGGATGGATGGATAGATACATAGATAGATACATAGATAGATACATATATATATATACATATACATAGATAGATACATAGATAGATACATAGATAGATACATAGATAGATACATAGATAGATATTGTATTTATTTTTTAATCATTTTTTTTCAATATTTATTTTTACAACTCATTTCCTCATATATACATATATATATATATATATATATATATATATATATATATATATATATATATATATATATATGTATATATATATGTATATATATATATATATATATATACATATATATATATATATATATATATGTATGTATATATGTATATGTATATATATATATATATATATATATATATATATATATATATATATATATAAACAGCAGCGACCCCTGGTGCACGAGAAAGTGGTAAGCATTATGCTCTATATATGTCGCTGCTGTTGATTACGTCATTTCCGGGCCGCAGTACACCTGGCTGATCGCTTTGCGAAAGTCTGAAATTAAGCTCAGCCAATGAAATAGCCCACCTCATGTGGTTGTCGCCCGGCCATAATGACAACATAGTTCAGCCAACCGTGCCCCGTGGCCCATGCCATGTCTAGGACAGCGGTTCTTAATCTTTTGAGAATGCATCCAAAAATATTGTCTGAAAATTGCGCGTTGACCCATTATTCAGAAATGTAATTTGTGATGATAAAACAAATTGTAATAAAGCAAGTAGTCATGGTATGGAAATATTAAATCATACCTTATGTTATTAAAGTTTCCTGAACTGAAGGAATCACTAACTCGACTTTGGAGCGTTCATTGGTGTATTGACTTCGGACCTCCAAACGGTCGATAGTCTACACCAATGAACGCTGCAAACCCATCGACAAAACACTATGGACTTGCATAAACAACTCCGATTTGTGAATGCAACCGGAAGCGTGCCCACATATGTAGGGGAAGTAGGGGCATGTCCGCACACTTAAGGTGAAACAAGCTATAGATAATGCACTGTGTGGGCTAAGATGGTGATATTTAGTATACAGAATGAGCAATCATATTACTTTGTTGTGAGTTAGTTAAGAAATCGCATATCCCATCAGATATTTAAATATTTGGTCAAATGTAGAGGCATAGCTTTGTGCGGACATGCCCCAAGGTACGGGGCATAGCCGCACACTGTGTGCGGTTATGCCCCAGGAATGGCGAAACAACAGCTGGTCTCACTGAGCTGACCATTAACTGCAATAATAATATGTATTGGTATGTGTACACTACTGACACGTGCATTACTATTAAAAAAACACCAGAGAACACAAATCAACAGTTTCAAGTTTTCATATATACGTAAAGTTTAGAAAATACAGTGGCCTTGAACCATAGTCCACGTGTATTCCTCCTTGAGAGTCAAAGCAAACAACAGCATGATTTTGTAACGGGGAAAATCAAAGTTTGAAACCCAGCTTGTCTGAAGCCTTCTAGCTAAAACAGCATAGTTTCGTAAAGCGCAAAGTCAAACTAAAAACTCAGTTTGTCGGCTGTGCGAGCATGGCTTTGTGTGGACTAACGTATACGGGCAAAGTTCTATATCATAGATTATACATCATTTGTCATCTTGATTATTTTAGTCTATGAGCAATGACCAACTAAGCTTTATGTATTTAACGGACCTAATGATACACAACATGGAAAATGTGACGTCAGCACGATATAGCCTATCACATTGACGAAGCGATGAATGATATAATAAGTTTTATAATATTACACAATTATATAAGAATCATTATATACTATCTCACATCGAAATTTCCTATAATATTTGTGGTAAGCAACTGAAGTATCTAAATGTGTATCTAAGTAGACTACATAATATTATAAGCACCGATGCACGAAATACGTCTGCACAGCGGGTGGGCCATGACCGCACAGGCCTGTGCGAACATGCCCCGAGCATCAAACACGTTAATAATTCTGAATTGCACGAAAATGCTACTTATGAATGTATCCTTTATTTCGCACATCATAAAACTTTAAAATGCAATTTGGAATTATGAAAGAAAATGTATATGCACGTCTTACAGTTAAAGTAATACACATAACAGCATATGAGTAAAATTAAATCAGTGTTTACGAAAATAAAAATATTTGTCATAATTTTTTAATTATTCACTTCTATCAAAAAGTATATGCAACTGGTTGATTTGGGGGTTAGACGGTGTCACTTAGCATGATTCCACTAACCAAATATTACGCGATGCGCAAATAATAGGGTGTGCGGACATGCCTCAGTATGCGGATATGCCCCTACTTCCCCTACAGCACTGTCAATGAATAAGACATTGAAAGCAGTCGACGTGCGCTAGTGGCAGTAGACATGTCGATGACCTGGTCGACGGTTGGGCAGGTATTCATATGTGCCTGGAGAAGACTAGTGCTACAAGTCTCAGTTCTGTAATTGCGGTCAACTGTCAATAACGTGCGTTCCGCTTGTGCAGTTGAGATCGGCAAACTGGCCAGGATCTGGAGCAAGGGACTGATGTTTGGAAATGCCAACATCGTTCAGCGCCGTGACAGCGGTGATCGGCCGTTTTGATATTTCGGTGTTGATCCATTTCACGCGCCACAGCCCTCGATGACAACAGACGAATCGGGAAGAAGCGACGCATAAATCGAAATGGCAAGCGCCAATGATTGCCACTGTACAGACGCTTCCTTTTCGCACAGAATCGTCGGAATAAGAACGTTCAAATTTCAAGCACACTTATGTTTTTCTCCGGATTGAAGTTCGAGGTCGGACGTGATGGTGTCAACAACGGAACAGTAGATGTTGACATGGAGGTAATCTTCCACATTTACTGATCCAACCGATCCCTCGTCTATGAGGTCTATGTTTGGGGATGTCGGGGTAATCACCATTAATCAGTCAAGTGAGTGCGCTGCTACAAGAAGAAGAAAACAATTAACTGAACTCGTCGTAAACTCGTTTCTTTAGCGTCAGCGACTTTGTGTTTCAGAACTAAAATGGACAGTTGCGAAAAATAACACCATCGAATATTTGTATAACGCATTAGTTTTGACATTTGAAATTCACAATTAAGACACAATAAAAGGCTCGTCAATTTGTTAATGCATTCTTTATTAATTAATATTAGCAAACAAGATTGTTAGCAACATCAGCGATGACATCAGTTGCGTGGTGATCCAGTGTAAAGCTGGACGAACACTTCAAGACCGTTGTTGAGACACCGACGTGTCTGTTAGATCACGTCTCTTAGGTGGTGTCGTTCTCGTGCAGAAACCTTGTTGTGACATCCGCACAACGTGTGCAAAGTGTTAACACTATCGACACCTCACATGATGTGTTGGCATAAAAAGCAATGTAGAAGTTAATATGGTATTAACATTTATGTGAACCAATCTAATGGTTAGTTATCCATTTAGTAGTTGACATAATGTTCGTAGGGGGATCGGTTCTTCGGGCCTCGGCACTTTCGTATGACTCTTGGTGCAATCATTCCGTCTCCCATGATGACATGCTTACAATCCTCCCTCTCCTGCAATCAAACATGAATGTCAGACAACATCTGTTTTCTCTGTCTGCGCGTCTGCGCGTCTGCGCGTCTGCGCGTCTGCGCGTCTGAGCGTCTGAGCGTCTGCGCGTCTGCGCGTCTGAGCGTCTGAGCGTCTGCGCGTCTGCGCGTCTGAGCGTCTGCGCGTCTGCGCGTCTGAGCGTCTGAGCGTCTGAGCGTCTGCGCGTCTGAGCGTCTGAGCGTCTGCGCGTCTGAGCGTCTGCGCGTCTGCGCGTCTGCGCGTCTGAGCGTCTGAGCGTCTGCGCGTCTGAGCCTCTAGACGTCTGCGCGTCTGCGCGTCTGTGCGTCTGAGCGTCTGAGCGTCTGCGCGTCTGAGCGTCTGTCGTCTGTGCGTCTGTGCGTCTGTGCGTCTGAGCGTCTGTGCGTCTGAGCGTCTGAGCGTCTGAGCGTCTGAGCGTCTGAGCGTCTGAGCGTCTGAGCGTCTGCGCGTCTGAGCGTCTGCGCGTCTGCGCGTCTGCGCGTCTGAGCGTCTGAGTGTCTGCGCGTCTGCGCGTATGAGCGTCTGCGCGTCTGCGCGTCTGCGCGTCTGCGCGTCTGCGCGTCTGCGCGTCTGAGCGTCTGAGCGTCTGTGCGTCTGAGCGTTTGAGCGTCTGCGCGTCTGCGCGTCTGCGCGTCTGCGCGTCTGAGCGTCTGAGCGTCTGCGCGTCTGCGCGTCTGAGCGTCTGCGCGTCTGCGCGTATGAGCGTCTGAGAGTCTGTGCGTCTGAGCGTCTAGGCGTCTGCGCGTCTGCGCGTCTGCGCGTCTGCGCGTCTGCGCGTCTGCGCGTCTGCGCGTCTGCGCGTCTGAGCGTCTGAGCGTCTGAGCGTCTGAGCGTCTGAGCGTCTGTGCGTCTGTGCGTCTGAGCGTCTGTGTGTCTGAGCGTCTGAGCGTCTGCGCGTCTGAGCGTCTGCGCGTCTGAGCGTCTGAACGTCTGAGCGTCTGAGCGTCTGTGCGTCTGAGCGTCTGAGCGTCTGCGCGACTGTGTGTCTGAGTGTCTGAGCATCTGCGCGTCTGCGCGTCTGAGCGTCTGAACGTCTGAACGTCTGAGCGTCTGGGCTTCTGAGCGTCTGGGCTTCTGACCGTCTGCGCGTCTGCGCGTTTGAGCATCTAAGCGTATGAACGTCTGAGCATCTGCGCGTCTGAGCGTCTGAGCGTCTGAGCGTCTGAGCGTCTGAGCGTCTGCGCGTCTGAGCCTCTAGGCGTCTGCGCGTTTCAGCGTTTCAGCGTCTCAGCGTCTCAGCGTCTCAGCGTCTCAGCGTCTCAGCGTCTCAGCGTCTCAGCGTCTCAGCGTCTCAGCGTCTGCGCGTCTGAACGTCTGAGCGTCTGGGCTTCTGAGCGTCTGTGCGTCTGTGCGTTTGAGAGTATGAACGTCTGAGCGTCTGTGCGTCTATGCGCGTCTGTCCGCCTGCGCGCCTGTCCCACGCGCGTGTGCGCGTGTGCGCGTGTGCGCGTGTGCGCGTGTGCGCGTGTGCGCGTGTGCGCGTGTGCGCGTGTGCGCGTGTGCGCGTGTGCGCGTGTGCGCGTGTGCGCGTGTGCGCGTGTGCGCGTGTGCGCGTGTGCGCGTGTGCGCGTGTGCGCGTGTGCGCGTGTGCGCGTGTGCGCGTGTGCGCGTGTGCGCGTGTGCGCGTGTGCGCGTGTGCGCGTGTGCGCGTGTGCGCGTGTGCGCGTGTGCGCGTGTGCGCGTGTGCGCGTGTGCGCGTGTGCGCGTGTGCGCGTGTGCGCGTGTGCGCGTGTGCGCGTGTGCGCGTGTGCGCGTGTGCGCGTGTGCGCGTGTGCGCGTGTGCGCGTGTGCGCGTGTGCGCGTGTGCGCGTGTGCGCGTGTGCGCGTGTGCGCGTGTGCGCGTGTGCGTCTGTACATCTGCTCTGTATCTGTGTGTGTGTGAGTGTGTGTGTGTGTGTGTGTGTGTGTTTGTGTGTGTGTGAGTGAGTGAGTTAATGAGTGAGTGCTCACAAACACACTACTCCACACACAGCACGTACCGCTGATGGTGCTGTCGATCCAGTCTAAGAATGCGGTCACTTTGGTGTACACGCCAGGCTTCCTTGCCGTAGCGCATATTTTAGTTCCCCAGCTCGTGATGCCTTGCAGCATCCACGGCCCATCACCATCGGTACGACACACGAGTGGGCCTCCAGAGTCCCCCTGAAATATGGCAACATATAAAACAAATAAAACATACAGAACATCATACGTAATTTCAGTTTTATCAATATTTAACATATGGTGTAATTTGAGAAACACTACCCGATGACGAATTGTCATTTCCACTAATGTTCACAATGACATAAGATAACAACGTCAACATTAGCATTACAAAGCAAGTCAGTTTGTTAAAATAAATGTATTAATTAACTAGTTCAGTTAAATATTAACAGCAGTTAATACATCGCAGAAACTACAATACCAATGAATGTAAGCTATGTTTAGCATTGTTACGCAAACCAAACATATATGCTGAAACAGTTAGTCAAGATAAATATAAACAACACTCGTGAGACAGACACACCGCGACGTACCAAAGATAAATATAAACAACACTCGTGAGACAGACACACCGCGACGTAATAAACATAAATATAAACAACACTCGTGAGACAGACACACCGCGACGTACCAAAGATAAATATAAACAACACTCGTGAGACAGACACACCGCGACGTATCACAGATAAATATAAACAACACTCGTGAGACAGACACACCGCGACGTACTAAAGATAAATATAAACAACACTCGTGAGACAGACACACCGCGACGTAATAAAGATAAATATAAACAACACTCGTGAGACAGACACACCGCGACGTACCAAAGATAAATATAAACAACACTCGTGAGACAGACACACCGCGACGTACTAAAGATAAATATAAACAACACTCGTGAGACAGACACACCGCGACGTACTAAAGATAAATATAAACAACACTCGTGAGACAGACACACCGCGACGTACTAAAGATAAATATAAACAACACTCGTGAGACAGACACACCTCGACGTACTAAAGATAAATATAAACAACGCTCGTGAGACAGACACACCGCGACGTACTAAAGATAAATATAAACAACACTCGTGAGACAGACACACCGCGACGTACCAAAGATAAATATAAACAACACTCGTGAGACAGACACACCGCGACGTACCAAAGATAAATATAAACAACACTCGTGAGACAGACACACCGCGACGTACCAAAGATAAATATAAACAACACTCGTGAGACAGACACATCGCGACGTACTAAAGATAAATATAAACAACACTCGTGAGACAGACACACCGTGACGTACCAAAGATAAATATAAACAACACTCGTGAGACAGACTCATCGCGACGTAATAAAGATAAATCGGGAAAGGGAAGGAAAACTAGGGAGACACTACATAGGATAGTGGAGGCCGGGAATTGTTGTGGGAAAGGAAGGGTGAAAACACATCGAGAATGCGGAGAGCAACTGTACCTGGCATGTGCTCTTTCCTCCTTCCTCGTACCCGGCACAGAGTGATCTGTCTGTGATCGTGTTGTTGTACCATATCGGCTTGTTGCACGTCGCCTGGTTCACCACTGGTACTCGCACTTCGTTTAGAGTAAAACTATCGCCGGTCGGCCGGTGTCTGAAAACAAAAACAAATTAATTAATGTCAATTCTGATGTTTTTTAAAGCGACAGAGTTTTTTCAGTCAAGCAAATTTGATGTTTAATTAGTAATGGATTTGTCATAAAAGGAAGAACACATTACGCTCTGATTCACATTCAAATCATGTTTATTATATAGTGTTTATTTTACCAGCATTTTAAAGCGCCGTATCTCTGGGACGAGTCCGTTCATAGGCACGTACACACATCATGAAACGTACATGGAATCATAAAAGGTTTTTGTTTTATTAAAATTATGGTCATTAAGATACATGATATTGTTGATCAAATATTAAGACTTATGTGTATTGTGCACATTGATATCCCAGTGCGATTGGAAATTGTTGTCTATTAAAGATCTTTAACCCTGAAAAGCATGGGTTTGGATACATTATATTTGCATTGATGTGCAATTTTGGCCGATATATAATGAAACATATATTTTTCAATATTGTGAAATGCCCCGTAACCTACCCGTAGACCAATCATGAGGAACCCTTTTTATTAAAAGGACATAAATGAACTTGAATGAAATCAAAAGAGAGCGCGGAAACTCAGCAGACTACCCGCGTAATCTGTTTCTTTGGAACAGAGACGTGAGGCAGACCTCTGAGAAGTATTTAAATGCATCAGAGGCGTCAACAGATTTAACCCAGCCCAATTCTTCTATTTATCTACAGGCAACCTGAGAGGCCATAGTGTAAAATTACAGAAGAGCTACTCGCGTACGCATATCGATAATATATAACCACTTCTTCACGATAGTTGACAACAGACTCCCAGAAGAAGTAGTGAGAGCAGCCCAATTGAGCACTTTCAAGAGGAGATTGAGGTATCTGGCCACTGGCTCAAAGAGACGAAACAACCAAGTATACAAAGTATGTCAAATACTGGTCACCCACCTTGTATGTATCCCCAGCCCGTCGCCACACAAATCTTGTCCGAGACATCCTTCTTCGGCAAGCACACTGGCGACACCTCGCGAGTGAAATTTATGGCGGTCGTGAGTTTGAGCAGGGCGATGTCGTAATCGATCCCTGAGTATTTGGTATGTATGTAGACCTTCGCGATCTTGTGGGTGGATTGCGTCGTTTCGCGTCGCTTCAACTTGTGCTTGCCAACCACCACTTGGAGGAAGGAAAGATCTTTCTGACGGTTTACTCTACAAACGAGCACCGTAACTGAGGTGTTTTACCGGAATAACGAGAATCATTATTTACAGAATGTATCGACATTATCTTGTAATCACAACCTTAACGAAAGAAAGAGACCACGCAATATCGTTGCGCTGGTAGGATATCTGGGGTCCGTTTCACTAAGATAAAGAGCGTTTAAGGCAACACGCAACCAAAATGTTCAAAAGCTCTCAAAATCTCCCAAAATCACAAATAACATTCCACATAGTATATTGTCACACAGATATATTTCGTTTAATTTTGTATGAAGTTGATTATGGACCTTACAACTTACTTCAAATTGTAAATTTTGATTGACTATGGGCGCTGCCATTGTTGCCCAATTATACGAGGAATTCACGAAGAGTAACGCGATAGAATGCGAGATTATGACGTAGACTGTCCGCTACTCTCAGCAATGCAGGTTGGGTATAATGAATAATAGTAGCGCATTGACGTTGTTTAAGCTGTTTATATAAGTTGTCTACCATTAGCAAAATACCTAAATGTCATGAATATGGATGCAAAACTAAAGCAGGAGAAGTTAGGTGCTGAGAAACGAAAGAGATTCTTCCAGATTCCAAATGCGAAAAAAAACGCGAGTTGGCAATGAAATAGATGCGCAGCATTGCTACTGACCACACGGCGGCCAAACTCAACTTCAACGGTGGACTGGATGCTTCAAGACTGATTTGGAGCACATGTTATTTTGAATTCATTGAACGACGACGACTCTTGAAAGAAGATGCCCCACTAAACGTGTGGGCCGAATGAAACCCTGGGGCCGGGTGTTGAGCGGTCTGTTTTACCTTTTCACCATGAAAGCGACCCGTTGTTACAACCACCAAACTTCCCCTCACATATCTTATATGCATACACTGTGATACAAAAGTAAATAATTGACATTCCTGTAACGACTACTAGTCATAAAACAAACTCGCACAAAACTCAACGGCAAACCGACATGCCCACCTCGACTGCTACGCGTACGTAAGTGAAAAAGGGTCGATGTGTGACTACATCTAAGAATTAAAAAAAAAAAAATCATGGCACATTACACCGTAGACATTGCTTAATGGTGTGAGCATTTTTTTATATTTAGGGTTACATGTTCCTTTAAGTCATCAATAAACTAAATTCATTATTAAATGAAAAAAGCAAATATTAATTGCCTATTACCATGCCACACCAGTGAAAATATGTGCCTGCAGAGCGATAGTGTTGACAATTTACAGATATTGAAGATCACTTTTAAATATAAAAAATATGTTAAAGCTTAACATCGGGTCTAAGTGCTCTTAACAGGGTTAGTGATATGTTCAACTGGTGCCTCAATTAAGTGTTTTACTTACACACAGTGCGCTGCCGTAAGGATCCAGTTCTTGCGGATGATGCTTCCTCCGCAGAAGTGAAAGTTATTTTTGACATACTGCAAGCTGATTTGCCAGGGCCAGGCGTGAGGTCGCGCATGTGAGCCCCCGACAATACGTGTGGACGTCGGAATGATCGCAGGCATTCCGCACTGGGGACCTTTAAGCAAAAACAAATGTCTACATTTTTGGCGTGCACATCAGGTTGTATTTGCAAAATACAATTATGATTGTTTTAGTTTTTATTTTAGTTTTGTATTCTTTGTTGGTTATGCTTTCGTTGAATGGAAATTAAGTAAGATAGGTGTCACATAAAATTTAAATACTGCAATGACAATGTGGTGGTGTCGAAAGTAAGTGGGAAACGGGATTGTTAGGTTGTATTATGCCGTAAGGGAGTATTTTTCAGAGTGTGTGTTGAGGTTAGTGGATATTGTATAGATTATAGTGGTATTAGGATAGCGATAATTCAGATGGGAATCTAGGCGTGAGGTCGCCAGGGCCAGGCGTGAGGTCGTGCATACGAACACCCGACAATACGAACGGATGTCGGAGTGATCGCAGATATTCATAAACATAAACACATTTATCAATGTTTTGCGTGGACATCTGAATGTATCTGCAAGATACAATTATACTGTTTGATTCGGTTTAACCTGGAAGGATTGTATATCATGCTACGTAATATATCGGCATGCCGTCGTGTTGATTTAATCCATATTGAAGTCCAACAAATATTTAAAATGCATTGTTAAATTTATATTGAACGGCCACTCAACCTGAAGATGGCGAATAGTGACCACGAGAACGCAGTTCGTGAATGACGCAAGCGCTCCATTCGACGCCGGCGGTGCATGACGGGAAATAAATGGGTCTTTCCTTTAATAACGCCACCGTGTGGCAACCAGTGGTGAATGATAGCTGCTAATTATTTTGTCAAACCTATAACCTCGTTTCATCGATGTTTTCGTTCGATCGCAAGAAAGAACCTCCTCTGACGTATACCCTTAGTGCTACTTACCTTTGGCGACAGATCTGGCGTTGAAAGTGACATTGAAACCGTCGTTTGTTTCTGAGATGTCAGAACTGAAGCTGACGAACAACGTGTTTCCGGAGGAAGTGATGTCACCAGGCGCGTCACTTCCGCAGTAAGTGTCAAGAAGACGTGCTGACGAATTGGCGCCATCGTAGACCTTAACGCTGTCGTAGGAACAATCGTTTTGGGCTCGATATCGAAACTCGTGAAGTGTAGGTGGACCAGCTGGAAAGATCACAAAAACAAATGATGTGCTCTGTTCTCAAATTGCAAAATTTCTCATGTCTTTAAAATAGTTATGTGACCGAATTCCATGTTACCATGGAACCCAATGAGGTGTTTGTTTCTTGCGATGGCGAAGAGCATGACGCATGCGTGAATACATTAGCGTATAAAATATGCATGGCCAATTAAAGATGTCATCGAATCAGTTTGAATCTTTAGGATATAGACGAAATTTTACATGGAGTGTGCCTCCTGTTGGTTTCCTTGTATAATAGCGTTACACAATATAATACAAATGTGTGTTATCGCTCCAACAGCCCAAATATGCCTTAGTTAAGCACATTTTATTGGTGATTGTTTACCCTCAGAAGAAATATCCGAATTCGGTTTTTGGGAATTTGAATTACCTCGCGGCGAAATGAACGATAGCGCGTCGATTATTATCAACATTGTGAGATTCTGCTTCGTTAAGACATATTTGGGTCTGCACAATAAAGACTAAATATGAACACAGGAGGCACGCTCCCTTTAATCACCTTGCCCGCTTCCACTGTGATTGTCCAGCCGCACTCCGAGTTGTTCTTGTACTGGGACTTGGAGATGCCGAACTCTCCACTCGGACCGGTCAGTTCGGCCGGAGAGCCGCTACACGCCGATGATGTATCGCTCTCGTTGCCTGGACCCAATTGTAGAAAGATAAGATAAGACAAGAAGTGGATTTATTTTTCCAAGCTGAACAAATACAAATAATAGCAACACATTGTATACAGGTGCAATACACAGTACCGATCAGGGAGATTCCAACTAGGATTTATAGAAAGTCTTAACTTTTTAGTTATGTTTCTGTTGAATGGAAATTAAGTATGATATATGTTACATGAAATGTAAACGTTGCAATGACAATGTGGTGGTGTCCATTGTATGTGAGACACGGGATTGTTCAGAGTGTGTGTTGAGGTTAGTAGATCAATACATGTTGTACAGAATATAGTGATATTAGGGTGACGACCATTCAAATGGGAATGTACAAGCCCATAAATCTACAAATCCAGACTCAGTGTGTATTCCGGAATCACCGGAAGTAGGATTATCGTTAATGGCAACCTCCGAAACCAGAATTATCGTAATTCCAAGGTTACCTGAAAAGTCGCCGTTGTAATCGTCGCCGGACCTGGAATAAAAGTCATAATTACCATCGACCAAATTCTTCTTTCCCATATGTCGGTCTTGAGTTTCTTTATGGTCCAACTGAAGCAAATCATACTCTCATTTAAGGTCATTAAAATGATCTAAATAAACTACATCATGACAAGAAACTGTTGAAATAAATTAAGTTCCACATCCTAATCCTAATCGAATATGTTTAGAACAATGTTATGTATGTTGGATGTCATGTATGTGTGCGTGCATGTGTGTGCATGTACTTTTGCGTGTGTAGTAAATGTTTATAAACTTACCATCTATGCCACGGTCGTACTGTAACACACACGTGCACGCACGTACGCACGCCCGCACCACACAGAACAAATATACACTTGCGGGTTTTTGGTAGTCAAACATTATCCTATAATCACTTAATTTCGCAGCAGAGTTTTTTGACATGGCTGCCACCAGTTCCCTCAACAGATGCACCAGTTTCTCTTGCTCGCTCTTCTTACGCGTTCCCTTCAGTTTGCTACAAATTCGCATGTTTGTTATACACATTTAACAACAGTAACAATAAAGCAGCTCGTATTCTGCCTAAATAGTTGGAATACAAGCGCATAGGCACATCAGGACATCACGATTGGTCAATTACAAAATTGATAGACAGTAAACAAATCGTCAACATGTCGCCAGAAGTGTGTACTCGTTTATTTGATCACCAAAAGGGGGCACGTTCATATCGGTTGATGGACCTCTATAAAAAGTCCTAGTTCTAATAGTTGTATTGACTCTAACATGACATAAAGCAGGACTATGTGTTCGAAAGGTCAGAGCACAGCTAGACTTCCTGGTCTCACCCAATTAGAATAGTCCGGTCTAACAGTGTCCGACTATTCATAAAACCAAGCGTAATAACGTGTATTAATGTTTTGATTTGTTTATTTAATTCAGACTGTTCAAATACGCCCAAGTCCATCTGCCTACCTTTTCGGCCGACCGTCGACACAACATACCATCACCATGGCAACCGTTCCCAAAACCAACAGCGTCTTCATCTTGCCTGGAGGACAGAACAATATTGTGAATACTGGCTTACTCGCCAAACGACAAAGATTACAATATTTAAATGATTATTAACACCAGTTATGTATGTTATACAATGATATTCACATTTCAATGTTATGTATTACACAATATCATGCCTTACTCACAGCTTGCTCCAGCCGTAGCCTCCGGGGAATGTGAACGGTTGACCCAAAAAAACAACGTTTAACCAGGACGTTGGACAAACGTCACGGTCGATTAAAACATGCAGTTATAATTGCACCATTTAAAGGAGAGTTAATAATAATAATAACTATTATTATTATTAGGTAACAGGTTTACCCCTCATTAGCTACGTCGAATTCAAATCACTCTTTAAGCCAACTTAATGACTGCCTCCAAGACATTACATGATCTGAGTGACTAGAGTGACAGGGTCTGAGTCACTAGAATGACATGGTATGTGTCAGTAGAGTGACATGATCTAAGTGACAAGAACGTCAGGGCCTGTGTCACTAGAACGGCAGGCCCTGTGTCATTAAAGCGGCAGGGCCTGTGTCATTAGAACGACAAGGTCTGAGTCATCAGAACGTCAGGGCCTGTGTCACTAGAGCGACAGGGCCTGTGTCATTAGAATGACAAGGTCTGAGTCATCAGAACGTCAGGGCCTGTGTCACTAGAGCGATAGGGCCTGTGTCATTAGAACGACAAGGTCTGAGTCATCAGAACGTCAGGGCCTGTGTCACTAGAGCGACAGGGCCTGTGTCATTAGAACGACAAGGTCTGAGTCATCAGAACGTCAGGGCCTGTGTCACTAGAGCGACAGGGCCCGTGTCATTAGAATGACAAGGTCTGAGTCATCAGAAAGACAGGGCCTACGTCACAAGAGTGACGGGGTTTGAGTCACTAGAACCACAGCGCCTACGGTACTGGTGGGGCACGGTCTCGGCTACTCGTGGGGCATAGGCTCGGTCATCGTATACTAGGTTCCTCATACTATGCTATTTGTCATACTGATTGCAGTATAGTTTGTTACTTCTGAAGTTATTGTATGAGTCGTTGTATCATTTTTATATGAAGGAACGCACACACAAAAATAAACATACACCACAACGCAAACAAACACATATACTCAACATATATCAATACACACAGATATAAAAATACTCTAGGATACAAACACATCACACGCACACACACACACACACACACACACACACACACACACACACACACACACACACACACACACACACACACACACACACACACACACACACACACACACACACACACACACACACACACACACACACACACACACACACACACACACATACACATACACATACATACATACACACGTATGTATACACTATATATATTATATTATATATTATATATTATATATTATATATGTATATATATATATATATATATATATATATATATATATATATATATATGTGTGTGTGTGTGTGTGTGTGTGTGTGTGTGTGTGTGTGTGTGTGTCTGTGTGTCTGTGTGTGACTGTGTGTGTGTGCGTGTGTGTGTGTGTGTGTGTGTGTGTGTGTGTGTGTGTGTGTGTGTGTGTGTGTGTCTGTGTGTCTGTGTGTCTGTGTGTCTGTGTGTGTCTGTGTGTGTCTGTGTGAGTGTGTGTGTTGATATTTGTTGTGTATATGTGTTTGTTTATGTTGTGATGTATGTTTATGTTTGTGTGTGCGTGTATTTATATTAAAATTATACAACGACTGGTGGTGATGATGTACGTACGTGTTTACTTGTGTGTGCGCGTGTATGTATGTATGTATGTATGTGGAAGGGGAAATATGATGTGTCTATGTATGTATATGGATATTTCTGTTTTTGGCTCGTCTAAAATGACAAAAAGTGACAAGCTTACCTTAACGTCAATTGTGACGACGCAAGACCTAACCGACGGCGTGTGACTTCACCGTCAACAGTTTGCTGCTTGAAGCAACACACCTTCTTGAGAGAGGCTCAGGACGCGATTCAAAAAATCGTCTCGCGTCAGCCTGGTCACGAAGGCTTGTAAATAAACTGATGTGGCGACAGAGATTATATAGCCGACTGTACGCAATCACCATGTCCAGTCTGATTCATGCTTACCCCGATTCAGTTCTTATATCCCTGGATGTCCATTCAACCTCGAAAACGGTGAGCAGTTTTGGCTCTGTGTTATGCTTAAGTTAATTTACTGAATATCTCAAATGGTATTTATATTTAATTCAAAACCATAACTACTAACATTGAACTTGGCCCCGACTATACAGACTAATTTGTTTACAGCGCAATATTCTGACATTGTAATTGCTCACTACAAGTTACATTTTACTCCACGACAGACATATTCAATCAAACACTATCTCGACATCTTAACACACGCTGTGATAAACGCCAAAATTCATTTACAAATATCCACCACTATATATAGCCAGAAACTCCATCAGGTTGAACTGGAGAACCGTGGCGTGAACGAACTTGCCATAGATTCGAAGCAGCAGCATATAATTAGGATCTTAGCGACAAAAGAGGGGATATACGCCCAAAATTGATGGTATTAATCCTCTTGTAGTCCTGATCAAAGGACCCGCATTGTACTGTTTGTGTTCATTTCTGGAAGCACCGAATGAGGATAGAGGCGTTGCCTGGTATTGCGATAGAATCATGTTCATGGCTAACTGCCGACGTAAACTAGAACTTAACAATAACTAAACGCTGTGCCACTATGTTTTGTTCGCCAACAATGGCAAATGTATTTTTGGTAGTTTATTGAATGAATTGTAAATGCGTGAACTCTGTCAGCGAGTGCTTCACCGCCAGATCAGGAGAAAGTGTTATTGAGATTGAGATTGAGATAGAGATAGAGATAGAGATAGAAATAGAGATTGACAGAGAGAGATAGAGAGATAGAGAGACAGACAGACAGACATACATACAGACAGACAGACAGACAGACAGACAGACAGACAGACAGACAGACAGACAGACAGACAGACAGACAGACAGACAGACAGACAGACAGACATACAGACAGACAGACAGACATACAGACAGACAGACAGACAGACAGAGCGAGCGAGCGAGCGAGCGAGCGAGTCAGCAAGCGAGTGAGAGAAGACGAGAAGAAAAGAAATGAAACAAGATGAGACGAGACGAGACGAGACGAGGCGAGGCGAGGCGAGGCGCGGCGAGGCGAGGCGAGGCGAGGCGAGGCGAGGCGAGGCGAGGCGAGGCGAGGCGAGGCGAGGCGAGGCGAGGCGAGGCGAGGCGAGGCGAGGCGAGGCGAGGCGAGGCGAGGCGAGGCGAGGCGAGGCGAGGCGAGGCGAGGCGAGGCGAGGCGAGGCGAGGCGAGGCGAGGCGAGGCGAGGCGAGGCGAGGCGAGGCGAGGCGAGGCGAGGCGAGGCGAGGCGAGGCGAGGCGAGGCGAGGCGAGGCGAGGCGAGGCGAGGCGAGGCGATGCGATGCGAGGCGATGCGAGGCGATGCGATGCGATGCGAGGCGAGGCGAGGCGAGGCGAGGCGAGACGAGACGAGACGAGACGAGACGAGACGAGACGAGACGAGACGAGACGAGACGAGACGAGACGAGACGAGACGAGACGCGACGCGACGCGACGCGAAGCGACGCGACGCGACGCGAGGCGACGCGACGCGACGCGACGCGACGCGACGCGACGCGACGCGACGCGACGCGACGCGACGCGACGCGACGGTTTTTTTCGATTATTGGGGCCATATAACTGATTACCGAAGCTTTACTTCACTTCAGCACATCTAAACTGCATACCGCAAAACAGACAGTGTCATCAAATAATGACAATTTATTTAAGCAGTTCGCGCGTAAATCGAAGTTTCACTGGCAAGCATCAACATGATGAAATCAGAAATGCAGGCGGTTTCATTGAATTCGGCGTCGAGCTCCATTTCTTGTATTGCTTTCACGCACTTGCCACGCTCTCCGTTCCCACCCGTTGAACAACCTGCCGCAGTTTTCAGAACTAAAATTTACCAGTACGCCATCTATTACGCGCTACAATAAACTAAGCGGTGGTTTAGTTCGTTCGTTTCGAATCGATTTACTTACTCACTAACAGTAAACAATTATTCCATTATGCAGTATAGTATTGTGACGCATACAAGCCATAATGTGGTTAAAAATAAATACTCCATAAATGTATATAAAATCCGTATCAAAACGGAGTACGGCCGTATCACTTTAAAAAAACGCCAAAATCCGTATCGGATATGGGTACTCCGTATCATGTGGCATGTCTGCCTTACTTACTCCATCCACCAACTTTGCTTCGTTTGCATGCCATTCACTCGTTATTCATTACTGTCCGTTACGCCATTTAGGGCTACGAAGCAATCACGCCTCTTAGAGTCTTAGTTCTGTCTCCGGCTGTTCGCCGTATGGTGCCCTAGCTGAGATTCTTTTCTTTCAGCTCCGCCTCGACTGTTCGCCGCCATGTTGTCTTTGGTCGTCCACATTTCCGGTTCTGTCCTAACGTCGCTTAACCGACTCTCCCTCGGCTGTGGAACTTTGCCGAGATGGTGGTCTAGTCGGTTAGCCAGCTTTAGAACGCTAAAATGGCAAGATAAAGACGTCCCATAGTGATCCACTGCCTTCCTCTATCCTGAAAGCAAATACCTCCATTTTGGCGCCGATTCTCAGGAGTATCATCAACCTATCTTACGAATCATCCACTGTTCCGGCAAGCATGAAACACGCTGTCATCACGCCTCTTATAAAACGCTCAGGTCTTTCCGCCGACGACTACTCCAGCTACCGACCTATCTCTAACCTTCCTTATGCATCCAAATTACTCGAACGTCACGTCTCCGCCCAACTGCGTCTACATCTGCAAAGAAACGACCTCGAAGATCCATTTCAGAGTGCCTACCGCCGGGCACACAGTGTCGAAACCGCGATTGTGTGCATTCAAGACGACATTTTAAGATCTCTGGATATGCATAAGCACGTAGTACTTGTACTGCTGGACCTCAGCGCTGCGTTTGACACTATCGACCACGACATACTGTTAATAGATCTACATCGAATCGGGGTACGAGGCGACGCACTCTGCTGGCTCGGATCGTATCTTACCGACCACACACAATGCGTCAGTGTCGACGGTCACTCGTCTCACAGAACCAGACTGCGACACGGAGTTCCACAGGGCAGTGTGTTGGGCCCTCTACTTTTCACTGTTTACTGCGCTGGCCTGTCATATATCTTCGAAACGCATGGTGTTCGTTACCATGTGTACGCTGACGACACACAACTCTATGTTGACTTTCCACCTAACGATTCGGCGTCTGCAGCCGACCAGATATCCCGGTGTGTCATCGACGTGAAAGCTTGGCTAGCGTCGCGCTACCTACTTTTGAACGAAGCAAAAACAGAGACAATTCTCTTTACCACACCGAACCACCGCACTCCGCAGCCACGTCCTCTTGTCATCGACATCTGTGGACGCAACGTTACCACTTCGGCCAGCATTCGCGACCTTGGCGTGCACCTCGATTCAACTTTGTCGATGACCGCACACGTAAGCCGTACCTGCCAGACTGCCTACGCCCAACTTCGTTGTATAGCGCAAATACGATCTGCGCTAACTCTTCGAGCATGCAAGACACTTGTTCATGCGTTAGACACGTCGCGACTTGATTTTGGTAATGCTGCCCTGTACGGCATTACTGGAACGCTGTTGTACAGACTTGAAATGGTCCAGCGTTCAGCAGCGCGCGTTATTCTACGTTTACATCGCCGTGACCAACGCAGCATGACGGAGGCTCTGCGAGAGTTGCACTGGCTACCCGAGACACAGCGTATTGATTTCAAACTGCTGACTTTTATGCACAGCGCCGTGCATGCTAACATTCCTAACATTCCACGCTATCTGGCTGATCGAATCACGCCGTACGTTCCCCATCGCAGTCTGCGTTCGGCTGACCAGGCTCTCGTCTGTGTTCCAAGGATCAACCTAAAACGTTTCGGGCGACGAGCCTTTTCATGTGCGGGACCTGCACTGTGGAACTCGCTTCCATTTTATCTCAGGAAACAACAAGATTCCGGACATTTTAAGAAAAACCTAAAAACGTTTTTCTTTAAACAGGCATCTTCGTAATTTATTCTAGACATTTTAGAAAGAACATGAACACTTTACATTTTAAATGAGCGTATATTTACTTTTTACTTTTTGTGTGCATTATTTTATCAAAATGTGTACTTATAATTTGCTGAACTGTTGTAATGTATTTAATGTTTAGGCTATTTTACTTGTACACACCCCTGAATTTACTATGTAAAGAAATGAGGTGTTTAAATAAAATTATTATTATTATTATCCGTGAGAGGAGCTAAAAAGTGCTGCCACCTCACGGAGTCGTGGCAATCGAGGCTAATCCTGTTATAATCCATGCTTCATAAACAACTGCTAATTTGTATTTCTGTTTGTTTTTGTGTGCTTTTGTTTTGAATACTTCTAATTGTATAATATGATTTTATAAAACTAGTTTTAGTTTTATATCATAGTTGGCCAGAGAGTCAATCGGCTTTTCTACCGAGAGGTAAGGCCGCCCTGGTGGCAACATTGGCAGCTCGCATTAATATCCCCGGCGAATGTGCTGCCATCCCACGGACCCTGGGAAACCGAGGCTAGGTCCCTTCTGGTGTCCACAAGATAGGTGTATTTGTGACGGCGTCTGCATCCATTCGGTGGACAATGTCCAATCCACTTCCAGATTTGTCTTTGAATGATGGTTTAGATTTGGCCAGCAAGTCTGGTAGAAAGTGGGTTTGCAGCGTTCGTTGATTTATTGATTACCTACCGTTTGTTACTGACTACCTACCATTTGCAGGTCGGTATTCAATGAAACAATGAAGGATGCACGGTTGAGTAAGTGATTCCTTCTGTTTTGCAAACTATAAAAATACAAGTTATTATTTTATACTACGACTACTTAGTTTATTATAATTTAGGGTATCTTCACAAAGTATATATAAGAATATATTGATCGCTGCACAATTTTCGGGCGAGTAGTAGTGTTGCAATTTCAAAAGATTAACAACAAAAGTCTGGTAGAATATGGGTTTGCAGCGTTCATTGATTTATTGATTACCTACCGTTTGTTATTGACTACCTACCATTTGTTATTGACTACAAATACGGTTGCATTTCCAAAGGATTAACAACACAAGCCACGGATGGCTGAACTATGTTTCACCGGGGTATTTCACTACTATATAGCTAAGTTGTTGTCGATGTCTACCGGAAGAAGAAGAACCAATACGACTGAACGTGTCGTAAACTCGTGTATTTGGCGTCAGTGACTTTGTGTTTCAGAACTAAAGGAGACTATTGAGAGAAATAACACCTACGAATTCGTATAAACCATTAGGTTTGACATTTGAAATTCGAAATTAAGACACAATAAAATAACTCTTCGATTTGTTAATGCATTCTTTATTAATTGTGTTAATTATAATCAGTAACATTAGTAGCCTCAGTGATTGTCGTAGCACATCAGCAATGACATCACTTGTGTGGTGATCCAGTGTAAAGTTGGACGAACACTTCAGACCGTTCTTGTGACACCGACGTGTCTGTTAGATCACGTCTCTTAGGTGGTGTCGTTCTCGTGCAGAAGCCTTGTTGTGACATCGGCACAACGTGTGGAAAGGGTTAACACTATCGACGCATCGCAGTATGCGTTGGGTTAAACGCAGTACTGTATATGTAAAACAATCTACTGGTTAGCGATGAAGTTAGTTGTTCGCTGGGTGATCGGTTCATCGGACCTTGGCGCAGTCATCACTACCCTGAGTGCGATCATCCCGTGTCCCCGCTCTCTCCTGCAATAACACATCGATGTCAAAACAACGTACCAGTTTTCTTCTGTATCCGTCCGTCCGTCCGTCCGTCCGTCCGTCCGTCCGTCCGTCCGTCCGTCCGTCCGTCCGTCCGTCCGTCCGTCCGTCCGTCCGTCCGTCCGTCCGTCCGTCCGTCCGTCCGTCCGTCCGTCCGTCCGTCCGTCCGTCCGTCCGTCCGTCCGTCCGTCCGTCCGTCCGTCCGTCCGTCCGTCCGTCCGTCCGTCCGTCCGTCCGTCCGTCCGTCCGTCCGTCCGTCCGTCCGTCCGTCCGTCCGTCCGTCCGTCCGTCCGTCCGTCCGTCCGTCCGTCCGTCCGTCCGCCCGCCCGCCCGCCCGCCCGCCCGCCCGCCCGCCCGCCCGCCCGCCCGCCCGCCCGCCCGCCCGCCCGCCCGTCCGTCCGTCCGTCCGTCCGTCCGTGGGTCCGTGGGTCCGTGGGTCCGTGGGTCCGTGGGTCCGTGGGTCCGTGGGTCCGTGGGTCCGTGGGTCCGTGGGTCCGTGGGTCCGTGGGTCCGTGGGTCCGTGGGTCCGTGGGTCCGTGGGTCCGCGGGACCGTGGGTCCTTGGGTCCTTGGGTCCGTGGATCCGTGGGTCCGTGGATCCGTGCGTCCGTGGGTCCGTGCGTCAGTCCGTGCGTCCACCCGTCCACCCGTCCGTATGTAGATATGTTTTTATATTATAAATGTATATAATACATATAAAAGACTTACGACCCACACAATCAGACGTACAAACAGACACACACACATACGCACGCACGCGCACGCACACGCACACGCACACGCACACGCACACGCACACGCACACGCACACACAGACACACACACACACACACACACACACACACTAAAACACACACATACGCACACGCAGACGCGCACACACACACACACACACACACACACACACACACACACACACACACACACACACATACACACACACACACACACACTCACGCACACACACACACACTCACGCACACACATACACACACACACACACACACACACACTCACGCATACACATCCAAGACCACACACGCGCATACAAACACGCTACTTAACCAACACAACACGTACCGCTGATGATGTTTTCGATCCAGTCAAGGAACGCCGTCACTCGCGTGTACACGCCAGGCTTCCTCTTAACGGCGCATCCGCCTCCATAGCTCGTGACGCCTTGTAACATCCACGGCCCATCACCATCGGTGCGACACACGAGGGGCCCTCCAGAGTCCCCCTGAAACATGGCAACATATAGAACATATATAACATACAGAACATCATTATATAAGTTCAAGCTCATCAATATTTAACGTAATTCGAGACACTATGACCGGTGACGAATTGTCAAATCATTGTCATAGTAACACAGTCATACATAAAGTCTATACACCATAAAAGTACAAAACGATCAATGTAAGAATATATAGTTACGAAAGCAGCGTCAATTTTAGCAGCATATAACAAATAAGTTTGTTAAATAAATAAATGTACTAACAAACTAGTTTTAGTTATATATCAACAGCAATTACTACTTCATATTAATTCAAATACAAATGAATGTAAATATATAAGAATAAATAACGTAAAATAAAGAGTTACATCCATTTGAACATTATAAAGCAAACCAGATCGGCAGAAATAAAATAAAGCAGTTAGTCAAAATAAATATCAACAGCAATCACGACACAGACACACCGCGACATACGACAAACACATGGAGAGACTGAAGGAGACTTGGGGAGAAACTGCGACGGGTGGCGAAGAGCGGGAATAGTTGTGGGAGAGAAGGCTGTGAATACATCGCGAATGAGGAGAGCAACTGTACTTGGCATGCGTCCATTCCTCCGTCCGGGTACCCGGCACAGAGCATCCTCTCTGTCACTTCGCCTCTGTACCACTTCGGCCGGTTGCACATGGCCTGGTCCACCACTGGCACGCGCACTTCTCTTAGAAATTCCCCGTTGCCGGTTCCTTAAAACAAAAACAAAAAAAATTAATTAATATAAGTTCGTATTTTTGTATAGCGATGTATTCAAGCAAAGTCGGTGTTTTAATTAGTAAAGGATTTGGCATGACATAAAGAACAGATTACGATCTGATTCACATTCAATTCATGTTTATTATTGTTTATTTTTACTACCATTTTAAAGCGTCGAATCTCCGGGACCAGTCCGTTCATAGACACGTACACACATCATAAACATACTTGGAATCATAACAAGTAAACAGGTTTTTTATTAGTGAATGTCGTGGTAAATGTGATATTATATTAAAATTTAAAAGCTTGGCAATTAAGATACATGACGTTGTTTCTAAACTATTAATACAGGTAAGTAGATAATTATGATATATTAGAAAGTAAAACATCATAATATTGCATAATTAAAAAAATTGATTCCAGTAGAACAATTTCCCGCAGTGGAAAAAAAGACAGTACTCCAGCGAAATAAAATAGAATAGAATGAAGACAAGTAAACCCTTCGCTTACTATGAGTAAATCCCCAGCCAGTCGCGACACACATACATCCCACCCATGCATCCTTTTTCGGCAGGCACACTGGCGACACCTCACGAGTGAAGTTGATGGCAGTCGAGAGTTTGAGCAGGGCGATGTCGTAATCACAGCTCATAGAAGCTATGTACATGGCATGAATGAAGATCTTCCCGACCTTGTATCTGGATTCCGTCTTTTCGGGTCGCTCGATAGCGTGCTTGCCAACCACCACTTCGAGGACGGAAGTATCACTTTCAATTTCGCATCTACAAACGAGCACCGCACCTGAGGTGGTTTACCGGAATAATGAGAATAATTATTAACAGTATCGATATTATCATTTAATCACAGCCTTAACGAGCGTCAACAATTAAATGACATCATACAGTTGCGTTGGTAGGATATCTAATTCATCGATGATAAAATGTTTTACTTACACACAGTGCGCTGCTGTAAGAATCCAGTTCTTGCGGATGATGCTTCCTCCGCAGAAATTTCCGGAATCTTTTCCGGAAAACTGGATACTGATTTGCCAGGGCCAGGCGTGAGGTCGCGCTTCTGAGCCCCCGACAATACGTGTGAACGTTGGAGTGATCGCAGGCATTCCGCACTGGGGCCCTTTAAATATAAGCAAATGTCTAAATTTTTGGCATGCACATCAAATTGTATCTGCACGATACTCTTATAATTTGTTATTCAGTATAACTCGGAAAGATTGCATACATGCTCTATACTAAATCGGCATGTTGTGGTGTAGATTTAATCCATGTTGAAAAATGAACATTATTCAAAACGCATTGTTAGGTTTATATTCAACCAGAGGTGAATGATTGCTGCTAAATATTCAAAAAAGTCAATTTTTGTCTTATCGATATTTTTGATTGATCGGAAGAACTAACCTCATCCGACGAATTCCGTTAGTGGTACTTACCTTTGGCAACAGATTTGGCATCATACGTGACGCCGAAACCGTCACGTGTTTCCGAAAAGTCAGAAGTGAAGCTGACGAACAACGTGTTTCCGGAGGAAGTGATGTCACCAGGCGAGTCAGTTCCGCAGTACGTGCCAAGAAGACGTGCTGACGAACTGGCGCCATCGTAGATCTTAACACTGTCGTAGATACAATCGATGCCAAGCAGAGCAAGCTCGATGTCGAAAGCTTTGAAATGTAGGTGGATCAGCTACAAACACCACAGGAAGAAAGTTATGCGCTGTGTTCTCAAATTGCAACATTTCTCCCGTCGTTAAAAGAGTTATGTGACCGAATTCGATTTTTCCACGGATGCCAATGAGGTGTTTGTCTCTGGCGATGCTGGACAGCATAACGCAAGCGTGAAGACATTAACGTTAGACAGATATATGGGCTAACGTTACGTTAAAGATGTCACGTAATCAGTTTGAATGATTACTATATAGGTGGACATCTAAAGGGTGTGAGTTTCCTGTTTTTATTGTACAGTAATGTTTTCTCGTTCGAACAACACTAATATGTTTTAATGAACCACGTTCTATTGGGGAAATGGTAAGCTTACTGACGAAACAAATGGTTTCCCTCAGAAGACTCGGTGGCGTGAAAGGCGAATGTCATATGTGGTGTGCAGCTTTGACATTTCTAGGAATTTAGGGAATTTAACTGGTCACGCGGCGATTTGAATGACAGCGCAGCGATTGTTACAAACACTGCACGATTCTGCTGCGTTATAACATATTTGTGTTTTCATTACTTTATAACAGATGTCATTGATATTGCATAACATAACTGCACAATAAAGACTACATATGACTACATACTACTACATCCCTTTAGTCACATTATGCGATTATGTTTCATTAAAACATATTTGGGTCTGCACAATAAAAACTACAATATGAACACAGGAGGCACGCTCCCTTTAGTCACCTTGCCCGCTTCCACTGTGATTTTCCAGCCGCACTCCGAGTTGTTCTTGTACTGGGACTGGGAGATGCCGAAGTCTCCACTCGGACCGGTCAGTTCGGCCGGAGAACCGCTACAGGCCGGGGAGATTTTGCCCACGGCGCCTGGATTCAATTGTAGAACGACAAGATAAGATAATACAATATAAGAAATTTATTTATTTTTCCAAGCTGCACAAATACAAATAATAGTAATACTTTGCATACAGGTGCGATATACAGTACGGATCACGGAGACTCCAGCTAAGACTTATAGAAAGTCGTTGAATTAAGTAAAACGTAAACATTGCAATGACAATGTGGTAGTGTACATCGTCAGTGACACACGGGATTGTTGTGTTGTAGTATGCAGAAAGAAAGCATGTTCATAGTGTGTGTTGATGGTAATACGTGACTACATGTTGTACAGACTATAGGGATATTAGTGTAACGATCATTCAAACGGGAATCTAGGCGTGAGGTCGCCAGGGCCAGGCGTGAGGTCGTGCATGCGAACACCTAACAATACGATCGGAAGTCGGAGTGATCGCAGGCTTTCCGCACTTGGGACATTTAAACATAAACAAATGTCTCAATTGCCTTATATTTCGGCTGGATAGTTTCACTGTAGATGGCAGGCAGGCGGTATCCCTGATCTCTTCGACATTAAGCTCCAAAGTAAGTTAATTATACTACAAAATAACTAAATGTCTCAATGTTTAGCGCGTATATCAGGTTGTATCTGCAAGATACATTTATAGTGTTTGACTCAGTATAACCCTGAAGGACTGCATGTCATGTTTTGCAATATAACGGAATGCTGTCGTGTTGATTTAATCCATGTCGAAAACCAAGATTATTCATACTGCATTGTTCGATTAATATTGAACGGCTACTCAACCAGAAGAAGGCGCTGTTTTGACAATGGGGACGCATTTTGTGCAGGACGCATGCGCACCATTCGACGGCGGCGGTGCATGATGGGAAATAAATGGGTCGTTCCTCTAATAACGCCACCGTGTCGCGACCAGTGGTGACTGATTGCTGCTAAATATTTTAAAGCCTCGTATCATCGATGTTTTCGTTCGATCCCAAGAAAGAACCTCTTCCGACGTATTCCTTTAGTGTCACTTACCTTTGGCGTTGTACATGACCTTAAAACCGTCACGTGTATCTGAAGAATCAGAAGTGAAGTTGACGAACAACATGTTTCCGGAGGAAGTGATGTTACGAGGCGAGTTAGTTCCGCAGTACGTGCCAAGAAGAGTTGCTGACGAACTGGCGCCATCGTAGATCTTAACGCTGTCATAGGAACAATGGTCATCGGACTCGATGTTGAATCCAGTGAAGTTTAAGTGGACCAGCTGGAAAGATTACAGGAAAAAGATGATGTGCGCTGTTCTCAAATCTCAAAATTTCTCCCCTCGTTAAAAGAGTTATGTGACCGAATTCCATTTTGACACGGAACCCAATTGATAAATAAGTTGTGTTTGTTTTTTGCAATACTGGACAGTATGACGCATGCGTGAAAACATGCTTAAATGAAGCAACTCGTGACGAGTCAATTGTTTACCCTCACAAGAATTATCGGCATGAAAGGTGAAAGTCATATTGACTGCCATATGCTGACATTTCTAGCTCCGCCCCCGTTGGGTAAGGAACTTCCTGGAGATTAACTGAACTCGATATTTGGGAATTTGAATCGATTGTTATCAACATTATGCGATTCTGTTTCGTTAAAACAATTTTGGATCTGCACAATAAAAACTAAAATATGAAAACAGGAGGCACGCTCCCTTTAATCACCTTGCCCGCTTCCACTGTGATTTTCCAGCCGCACTGCAAGTCGTTCTTGTACTGGGACTTGGCGATGCCGAACTCTCCCCGCGGACCGGTCAGTTCGGCCAGAGAGCCCCTACAGGCCGAAGAGTTTTTGCCCATGGCGCCTGGATCCAATTGTAGAATGAAATTAGGATAACGATTAATCAAATGGGAATCTACAAATCCAAATATAAATGCACACAATCCAAACACAAGGATCACCCCAGAATTACCGGAACTAGAATTATCATTAATCGTAATATCATAGTTACATGGGCCCAGTTTCATGGAGCGTACTTAAGATGTCGTAGCGGGCGATAACCCGTCGAAAGCCTAAGACGTCGTAAAGTTACGCTAGTACGAGTCTGCCCCATAGTTGCACCATGTATTCAGTAGCCGTAACTTTACGCTAGTTTAAACATTTACGGTATGCTCCCGAAGTTGACGTATGTACGGTATGCTCCCGATACGCCCACTCTCAACATAATTATGTATAATGTTTACACTGGATATCCTTTACATTCACCATAGCTTCCCATTTGCTATACGAACGACAAAGGCGGCAGCTAGAAAGAAAAAGGTTGTTCAGACACAGCACAAATACAGGGATTTCCCCACCGCGACCTAACTAGGTAAATTATACTACGATTTAGCTGCGCGAATGCTAAATAGGTCTCATGAAACCGGCCGTTTACTACTCGCTGATAGCTGCGACCAGTAGACCACATATTTGCGGGTAAATGGTCGTCACCGAAACCAGAAAATTCCACGTTTTTCTTGTCCATACGTTGGCCGTGTGTCTCTTTCACTCTCAAGCTCATTACAGTTATCTACATAAGCTACAGTACGACAAAAACAGTTACAATAAAGTACGTTCGCCTAATCGAATATACGTTTAACAAAATGTTATGTATGTTGGCTGTCATGCATGCAGTAAAGTAGTAAAGCATTATCCTATAATCACTTACGTTTTTCGACGTAGCTGCCGCGAGTTCCCTCCAGATGGGCTTTCTCGTTGTTCTTATGCACTCCCTTCAGTTTGCTACAAATTCACATATTTGTGATACACATTTAACATCACAATGATAACAATGCAATTATATTCGGCCTAAGCCTTTGGAAAACCAG
Source organism: Oasisia sp. SBJ-2009 (assembly GCA_964017155.1). NCBI lineage: Eukaryota > Metazoa > Annelida > Polychaeta > Sabellida > Siboglinidae > Oasisia > Oasisia sp. SBJ-2009. The sequence goes on along the minus strand of OZ024862.1, from coordinate 25,777,862 downwards.
CTAAAAGACACACTCACACATACACACACACGCACGCACGCATGCACGCGCGCGCGCACACACAATAAATTATTATAACAGTGTCCGACTATTGTTAAATCAAGTGTGACAACGTGTGTTAAGACTGTATACCACAAATACAAATCATGTTGGTAAACCGTAGCAATTTATCCAATGTTTGCTGGGGTTATTTACAAAAGGCTGTTTAAACTATGACCAACTCCTTCTTCCTACCTCTTCGGTCGACCGTCGATACAACAGACCATCACCATGGCAACCATTTCCAATACCAACAGCGTCTTCATCTTGCCTGGAGAACAGAACAATAGTGTGAATAGTGGCGCTCTCGCGTGATGCAAAAAAAAATGAAGGTTTAAATTATTATTAGCACCATTTATGTATGTTATACACAATGATGTTCACATTTAAATGATAATTACAAATTAACAGGTGCCGTGCAGTTGCATCAGACACTGGTCGGTATTTAAAATAGAACTTGGGTCTGTGTTTCCAATCACAGCGGTCGTTACGTTAGACTAAGTACGTTGTCAAGTTATCAAACTGAACTTTGCTGGTTTGTTTTTTACGTTTAATCAGAATAGTATTACTTTTATTACAAGACGTAACAACTAGTATTTGATGGTTGCGCGTTTTGTTTATGATAATTATGTCTTATGCAACTCATGACAATAGAACAATGGTTGGGTTTCGAAATGCGATAATGCTTAATGAGGCGAACGATTTTTTTCCCGATTTATTCACAACAGTATCAGTTCTCGACATCGGTACCCTCATAAAGTGTCGTGTGTTTAAATAATAAAATGACCTTAGCCAATGTTTGAAAGCACTTGCTGCCTAATCTGGCGTATGAAGTGTCCTGAGAGCGAGCGTGCATGCGTTACTCACTGCCGTCGCCAGCCGTAGCCTCCGGGGAGTGTGAACGGTTGACCCAAATAAACAACGTGTAACCACGGCGTTGGACAAATGTCACGGTCGATTAAAGCACGCATTGGTAATTGCAATATTTTTAGAAGAGTTAATACGAATAACAATTATTATTATTAGGTAACAGGTTTACGTCTCATTAGCTACGCCGAATGCAAATCACTCTTTCAGCCAACTTAATGACTGCCTCCAATATATTTTCTTCAAGATGACTGACCGCAAATTAAAGTTAAACGCAAGCAAACCTGAGATCCTTATAGTTGTTATTCCAATCCAGCTGTGAAAACTAGATGATCATAACTATAACCTTATACAACATATCTCTGAAACGTGGCGTTGCTCTTTTTATTGATCTTCGTCGCATAGCCCGCTTTCGCCAGTATATGTATCTTTCAGTCGCTAAAACTATCGCAACAACTCTTGTTAGTAGAAGGCTTGATTACTGTAATTCCCGCCGGTATAACGTTGCCAGTAAATACAATGCTAAACATCAACGTGTCCACAATTATCTGGCAAGAGTAGTTTCCCAGTCTCGTCATTTCTCTCGCTCAGTGCTACTCCTAATGACACGATTCCGCAACGAGATTTGCTCAATCCCATACCAACGTGTAGCCGCGATGTAGGACAAATGTCACGGTTGATCAAAGCACGCATTGATAATTGCAATATTTTTAGGCGAGTTAATAATAATAATAATAATAATTAGGTAACAGGTTTACGTCTCATTAGCTACGTCGAGTGTAAGTCACTCTTTAAGTCAACTTAATGACTGCCTCCAAGACATTTCAGGGTCTGAGTGACTAGAGTGACAGGGTCTGAGTGACTAGAGTGACAGGGTCTGGGTGACTGGAGTGACAGGGTCTGAGTGACTGGAGTGACAGGGTCTGAGTGACTAGAGTGACAGGGTCTGGGTGACTAGAGTGACAGGGTCTGAGTGACTGGAGTGACAGGGTCTGAGTGACTAGAGTGACAGGGTCTGGGTGACTAGAGTGACAGGGTCTGGGTGACTGGAGTGACAGGGTCTGAGTGACTAGAGTGACAGGGTCTGAGTGACTAGAGTGACAGGGTCTGGGTGACTAGAGTGACAGGGTCTGGGTGACTGGAGTGACAGGGTCTGAGTGACTGGAGTGACAGGGTCTGAGTGACTAGAGTGACAGGGTCTGAGTGACTAGAGTGGCAGGGTCTGAGTGACTGGAGTGACAGGGTCTGAGTGACTAGAGTGGCAGGGTCTGAGTGACTGGAGTGACAGGGTCTGAGTGACTGGAGTGACAGGGTCTGAGTGACTGGAGTGACAGGGTCTGGGTGACTAGAGTGACAGGGTCTGAGTGACTAGAGTGGCAGGGTCTGGGTGACTGGAGTGACAGGGTCTGAGTGACTAGAGTGAAAGGGTCTGGGTGACTGGAGTGACAGGGTCTGAGTGACTGGAGTGACAGGGTCTGGGTGACTAGAGTGACAGGGTCTGAGTGACTAGAGTGGCAGGGTCTGGGTGACTGGAGTGACAGGGTCTGAGTGACTAGAGTGGCAGGGTCTGGGTGACTGGAGTGACAGGGTCTGAGTGACTAGAGTGACAGGGTCTGGGTGACTGGAGTGACAGGGTCTGAGTGACTAGAACGGCAGTGCGTTTGTCACTAGAACGACAGGGCCCGTGTCATTAGAATGACAAGGTCTGAGTCATCAGAAAGACAGGGCCTGTGTCACTAGAGCGACAGGGCCCGTGTCATTAGAATGACAAGGTCTGAGTCATCAGAACGTCAGGGCCTGTGTCACTAGAGCGACAGGGCCCGTGTCATTAGAATGACAAGGTCTGAGTCATCAGAAAGACAGGGCCTGCGTCACAAGAGTGACGGGGTTTGAGTCACTAGAACCACAGCGCCTACGGTACTGGTGGGGCACGGTCTCGGCTACTCGTGGGGCATAGGCTCGGTCATCGTATAATAGGTTCCTCGTACTATGCTATTTGTCATACTGTTTGCAGTATAGTTTGTTACTTCTTATGGTATTGTATAAGTGTATAAGTTGAATATGAAGACACGCACACACAAATATAAACAAACACCACAACACAAACAAACACATGTACACAACATATTTTTTTTTTATCAACACACACACCGACACAAAAATACTCTAAGATACAAACACACACGCACAGACACACACCACACAGACACGCACACACGGATATATATATATATATATATATATATATATATATATATATATATATATGCGCATTTGAAAACACATGAAAGCACTTGAAAGCACATGCAAACACACATATATATTATACACATTCACACAGCTACACACAGAAATATACATATACATACATAGACACATCACATTTCCCCGTCCATACACATACACACGCGCACATGCACACGCACACGCACACGCACACACGCACACACATACGTATATATATATATATATATATATATATATATATATATATATATATATATATATATATATATATATATGCGCATTTGAAAGCACTTGAAAGCACATGTAAACACAAAATCCACCATTTGGGGATGGCCGGGTGTGGTTCTGCTGTTCTGAGTGTATATTGTTATTAACTAGGAGCAGTATATGATTATTGTAATGTTGTTTCTGCATAATACATGCAAAGCTAATGACTTCGGCTTTATATATAAAGCTCTTATATAAACATATACACGCCTTGTGTTTTTCAGCAAACTAGCCACGATTCCTGGTCTTTTTAGTAAGTAGGATCGTCCCAAATAAAGTATATTATATACATTCACACAGCTACACACATAAATATATACATATCCATACATAGACACATCACATTTCCCCTACCACACACACACGCGTACACGCACATGCACACGCACACGCACACGCACATGCACACGCACACGCACACGCATACGCGCACACGCACTGGCAGACACACACGCACACGCACACACAGGTAAACACGTACCTACACCACCACCACCACCACCACCACCACCACCACCACCACCACCACCACCACCACCACCACCACCACCACCACCACCACCACCACCACCACCACCACCACCACCACCACCACCACCACCACCACCACCACCACCACCACCACCACCACCACCACCACCACCACCACCACCACCACCACCACCACCACCACCACCACCACCACCACCACCACCACCACAACCACCACCACCACCACCAACACCAACACCAACACCAACACCACCAACACCACCAACATCACCACCAACACCACCACCACGCTCACACATACATGCCAACAGATACACGTATACGCATGCACGCACGCACGCACGCACACACCCACACGCCCACACCTCCACAGACACACACTCACACACATTCGTAAGTATGTATGCACGTAAGCACGCTCAAGGCCGCGAGCCCGGTCGCACAACCTTACGTCCAAAATGACAAAACTGACAAGCTTACCTCAACGTCAGTTGTGACGGCGCAATACCTAACCGACGGCGTGTGATTTCACCGTCAACAGTTTGCAGCTTGAAGCGACACACCTTCTTGATAAAGACTCTTGACGCGATTAAAAAAATTGTCACTCGTCAGCCTGGTCACGAAGGCTTGTAAATAAACTGATGTGGCGACTGAGGTTATATAGCCGCCTGTACGCAATCACCACGACCAGTCTGATTCATGCTTACCCCGATTCAGTTCTTATATCCCTGGATGTCCATTCAACCTCGAACACCGGAAGCAGTTTTGGCTCTGTATTATGCTTATTGAATATCTTAAATAATATCAAACTCGGGACAGTTTTTTATATATTTATTTCATAACCATAACTACCTTGAACTTGGCCCCGATTATACAGACTACTTAATACAAGTTACATTTTACTCCACGACAGACCTGTTCAATCAAACACTATCTCGACATCTTAACACAGCACGCTGTGATAAACGCCAAAGGACTATCCACCACTATATATATATATATATATATATATATATATATATATATATATATATATATATATATATATATATATATATATATATATATATATATATATATATATATAGCCAGGAACTCCATTATGTATCTGGTTGATCTGGAGTACCGTGACGTGAAAGAAACTTGCCAAAGATTCGAAGCAGCGGCACATAATTAAGATCTGAGCGACAAAACTGTCATATATGACCAAAATTGATGTTCTTCGTCCGCTTTTAGTCCTGCTCAAAGGACCAGCATATTACTGTTTGTGTACATTTCTGGAAGCACTGAATGTAGCACTTGTGGGGTAGAAATGACATTTCTATGTAGCTGTGAAGAAATGATAGATGTCAGACAGTGACTAGGTACGTATGCATACCGGTTGATTTCGGCCTAGAGGTATCAACATGGGCATTAGAAATTCGGGCAGAAATGAAGGAGTGTCAGTTTAGACAATGGATTATAGGAGAAAGAGATATAAGAATTTCACGAATTGTATACATCCATTTGTGAATGGAGCCTAATTTATGTCTCAAATTCTCATCACCGTAGCTTCAAATTCCTAGCGGGAAATCAAAGAGACATTACAATATCAAAAGTGGTATCTACCCATCTGGAAAGGTCTCATCTGGTGCTATTGCCGCCCCCCCCCCCCCCCCACAACCACCGGCACCGAGTTTACAGATTGAATTTCTGTACAATGTAATTGCGTTGCATTTTGCACTGAAAACTCGCCAGAATGGCGTTGTAATTGGTATAATTATAGTATTGTTGTTGTTATGTCAAGATAGCCAATAATTACTGTAGGAAAAAGTGATTTGCTGCACCTGTGGTAACTGAATAATGGAGCTTAGAGACGTTGTGTGGGATTGCGATAAAATCAGCTTCCTGGCTAATTGCCGATGTAAACTAAAACTCAACAAGAGCTAAACCCTGTGCCACTCTGTTTTATTCGCCAACAATGGCAAATGTATTTTTGGTAGTTTACTGAATGAATTGTAAATGCGTGAACTCTGTCAGTGAGTGCTTCACCGCCAGATCAGGAGAAAGTGTTATGTAAAGCAGAAATTGAAAAAAGCTGACCTGACATACACAGAGAGACAGACACACAGACTGACACACATACAGGCGCACATACAGACACAGATAAAGATAAAGATAAAGATAAAGATAAATATAGAGATAAAGATAGATCTAGATCTAGATCTAGATCTAGATCTAGATCTAGAGATAGAGATAGAGATAGAGATAGAGATAGATCTAGAGATAGAGATAGAGATAGAGATAGAGATAGAGATAGAGATAGAGATAGATCTAGATCTAGATCTAGATCTAGATCTAGATCTAGATCTAGATCTAGATCTAGAGATAGAGATAGAGATAGAGATAGAGATAGAGATAGAGATAGATATAGAGATAGAGATAGAGATAGAGATAGAGATAGAGATAGAGATAGAGATAGAGATAGAGATAGAGATAGAGATAGAGATAGAGATAGAGATAGAGATAGAGATAGAGATAGAGATAGAGATAGAGATAGAGATAGAGATAGAGATAAAGATTGACATTGACATTGACATTGACATTGGCATTGGCATTGGCATTGGCATTGGCATTGGCATTGGCATTGGCATTGGCATTGGCATTGGCATTGGCATTGGCATTGGCATTGGCATTGGCATTGGCATTGGCATTGGCATTGGCATTGGCATTGGCATTGGCATTGGCATTGGCATTGGCATTGGCATTGGCATTGGCATTGGCATTGGCATTGGCATTGGCATTGGCATTGGCATTGGCATTGGCATTGGCATTGGCATTGGCATTGGCATTGGCATTGGCATTGGCATTGGCATTGGCATTGGCATTGGCATTGGCATTGGCATTGGCATTGGCATTGGCATTGGCATTGGCATTGGCATTGGCATTGGCATTGGCATTGGCATTGGCATTGGCATTGGCATTGGCATTGGCATTGGCATTGGCATTGGCATTGGCATTGGCATTGGCATTGGCATTGGCATTGGCATTGGCATTGGCATTGGCATTGGCATTGGCATTGGCATTGGCATTGGCATTGGCATTGGCATTGGCATTGGCATTGGCATTGGCATTGGCATTGGCATTGACATTGACATTGACAGTGACATTGACATTGACATTGACATTGGCATTGGCATTGGCATTGGCATTGGCATTGGCATTGGCATTGACATTGACATTGACATTGACATTGACATTGACATTGACATTGACATTGACATTGACATTGACATTGACATTGACATTGACATTGACATTGACATTGACATTGACATTGACATTGACATTGACATTGACATTGACATTGACATTGACATTGACATTGACATTGACATTGACATTGACATTGACATTGACATTGACATTGACATTGACATTGACATTGACATTGACATTGACATTGACATTGACATTGACATTGACATTGACATTGACATTGACATTGACATTGACATTGACATTGACATTGACATTGACATTGACATTGACATTGACATTGACATTGACATTGACATTGACATTGACATTGACATTGACATTGACATTGACATTGACATTGACATTGACATTGACATTGACATTGACATTGACATTACACAGTCTATACGGCACAAATGAGTTCTTGAAGCGATTGGTTTTACAGTGAGGAACACCGTACGCGCGAGAGTTACGAAGAGAGTAGTTACACGTCCTGAGGGGGGGGGGGAGGGCCGCAGGAGATGGTGCAGGTTGAGGTTGGTTTGCTGCATCTTCGCGAACAAGGATTTGCACAGCGCCTCTCTCCGGTCTGCCAGCGTTGGTATCCTCGCAGTAACGATGGCGTTGTAAAAACGCATTCCATAAAATATAATGCGCAAGGCCCGTTTCTGAATGCTTTCGAGCTGGTTTGTTTGTCTTATTGTCAGACTGGTATGCCACACATGGCAGGCGTATTCGTTGACAGAACGGATGATTGTGGTATAATATATTTTGACGAGATGATGCGGTTCTATTCCAGCACGCTTGAGTAGAATGATGAAGTATAGTCGTTGTGAAGCCTTTGTTGTGATATCGTCGATATGGAGTTGCCACGTGAGATCTTGTGAAATGGTGACACCTAGTATAGTCGAGTGCTGTGAACGTGTTCAATCTGGATGTCGTTAGTATACCATAGAAGTGGGCTAACTGTGAGCCCACATCACTCTCATCGTACTGTAGAAGTGGGGCAACCGTGTGCTTATATATATATGGTTGAAAGTGACGAAAACGTCGCCAGTCAGGATTAGAAATGGAGAACAATTTTTTTGTATGTATTTGAAAATAATTACTTTCATGCTAAAGTACATACATACAGCTTTATGAAACAATCAATTTTATCATCCAAGCTATCTATGGTTTTTTGCACCACCTCGTCAAACAGTGATGATATTTTCGCCATTTTGTCCAATGTATACTACGTTATCCGCCACTTTGTCGTACTAAATATGCGTGGATATACTTAAAAATAACAATTAATAAATGAACAGTTCGTGTAATGCAAGCTGATATCATGGTTATGAAGTATGTAGAACGGATTCAGGTTCAGATTATTTTTAATATGACATTTCTTTTTTGCAAAATGTGAGCTTGTTTTGAAGATGCAGAAAAATGTGTAGTTGCAAAAGTTGACCGTTTTCCAAAAGCCACAATTATTGAATCCAGTAGGCCACGTAAATGCTTTTGGTACGATGTCTTGCATTGGGAACTTGTCTTCAACTGCATCAAAATAGTCATCGTCTGAACAAACTATGTGGTAGCTGGCGTAGCTTTCCACAAAGGACGCCCGTGGATAACGTAGAATACAAACATTTCTGATTGTTCATGCGCAATATATATATACGTTTTACATTATGTAATATTATGAAAACATAATGGATTTTGGGGCTAGTTAAATATATAATACCTTGATATGATTGTTATTAAAATGGTTCAGACATTTGTGTTAAATACATGCATAATGAATTAAATTAAGCAACTAAATCGTGATAGTGTATTAATTAAATCATCAACAACGATACAGTGCACAATATATTATATCACTTAACACTTATTTTGACATATGGAGCATTTATGGAAACATCAACAATTGAGATGTCTTGATGAAGGAGCGTAATTATCATGACAAATTAAAGTGTACACTGCAGCATGTGGATAACGCAGAATACATGTGAATGTAATAATTTCTTATCATTGATCTATTGAAAGATACTGTTAAATATAAGATTACCTGAACACATACTCAACATGTTAAAACATATTGTAGCACATATGTAACGTTTCATAGCACATGTATACGTATTCATGTTTCAGAAATCACATTTGCTGATAACGTAGAATACAAAATAATGTTGTGCATTTTGGCAGCATTTTAACATTAGACAGGGATACAACTGTCGTGTTATTACAAGACCACACTGTTGTCGTATATGACAGCAGAAATAGCAGTGATCTGGTCATTCGTTGTTTTGCAAAATGAGTTTAGTTAACTTGGTTAACGTTGAATACAAATGACGCAGCCATCGTACAGTCCTTTAGCACATTACATTGCGCGGTTTCGAGGTACTGCCATGGCGCAGGTATGTCGCACATGACCTCGTATAATTCACATCAGATTCACGAGTGTGCAGTTCCTATACTAACTTGCTTGATCCAACCAACGATGATCTTTACGATGCAACACTGCGTCATTACATCAGGCAGCACCGCGAGGCTCTTGTGTTTCAAGTACACCGTTAACTCCCTTATAGCGTATCACCGCAGGAGAAACTTTCACTTGGTCCTTAGAGTAGCACACGCTGCTTATTTCCTCCAGAAAATGACACATGTAGGTCTCGGTGAAATATACTTGTAAGGTGCATTATGTTTCTGCGAGAGTGTGTTTTAAGAATGGCAAGGTTCTCGTATTTAGTGCTTTGAAGTCAACATGAACTTCGAAATAGTCTCTCATATACAATGGAATGGTTGCATTTTTGTATAAGCGTTGATTTCCAACTTCCGTCAGTTCTTCGCTCGGTGTATTCGCATCTTTCCCTGGAATTTCATGGCTTCTTCTCTTTCTAGCTTCCGGGGTCACGTCAACTGTTTTATCGTAGTACATATTGATTGTTTGCTGACTTTCGGGGCTTTTTACTTTAACTTTAAAACAACACAAGTTGAAGAAGATACCCAATAGATATTACACGCTACAATGAAATGCTAAATACTCACTGAAACGTAGTATTATGTTACATGTGTCTGAATGTGTTCAAATGTTTCTGTTATGAATTCCACTCGCGTTTCGTTGACTTGATACTATTTGGGTTAATAACAGCATTCCCTTTCAAATGTTACTTATGTGTGTATTTTACGATATCAATACATGTTTACTATAATGTTTTATATGTCCTTTGTGCAAGAATGCTACACCATTAGCTAGCTACCATTTTGTTTTCCAGATTTCTGATTTAAAAGAGCTGCAAGTGATAGCTTAATTTTGCATACAAAAATAACTAAGTCTAAGTGGAATTATACGGTAGTAATCTCTCATTGTGAAGGAAATCTCACTAGTTTGCCTTTGGTTTTGCAAATTGGGTGTCAGACCCGCAGCAAAACCACTATCGTTTGAATCTGGCCCAAACGTTGCCGCAAGAACGCTATGGAATGTGTTACAATGCTTCCTTCCCCGCGATAACGTAGAATACAGGATAACGTAAAATACATCATTTCATATTACTGAACCATATGTAATTAAATTAGGTATGTATATCCTGCACAACTTTTATTTCACAAACTAAACAAGGCAATCTCATATAGTATACCTTGAATGTAAATTTGGGAAAGAAAACATTACCATTATGAAGGGAATCTAGCTAGTACAATATTTCATTTGTGTGTCATGCATGCATTGCTAAATACAAACTTATCTTTGGTTTTGCAAATGGTGTGTTAAACCCGCAGCAGAACCACTTTCGTTTTAATCTGGCCTAAACGTTGTCATAAGAACGCCATGAAATGTGTTACAATGCTTCCTTCCCCGCGATAACGTAAAATACCGGATAACGTAAAATACATCATTTAGTATTATTGGACCATATGTAATTAAATTAGGTATGTATATCATGCACAACTTTTATTTCACAAAATAAATAAGTTAATCTTGTATAGTATACCTTGAATATAAACTCTGAAAACAAAATAATTTTATTTTGAAGGGAATCTAGTTAGTACAATATTACATATGTTTGTCATGCATGTATTGCTAAATACAAACTTATCTTTGGTTTTGCAAATTGTGCGTTAGACCCGCAGCAGAACCACTTTCGTTTGGATCTGGCCTAAACTTTGCCATAAGAACAGTATGGAATGTGTTATTATGCTTCCTTCCCCGCGATAACGTAGAATACCGGATAACGTAAAATACACCATTTGGTATTATCGAACCATACGTGATTACATTAGGTCTCTATATTATGCACAACTTGCAGTTCACAAAGGAAACAAGGTACCCTCATATATTATACCTTGATTGTATACTGGGGAAAGCACGTATATGATAAAAGTGGATAACGTAGAATACATTCTTAACGAGGACGCTGTTTTTCTGCCACTTTCATGTCTTCTGACGATCAGAAAAGTTGACTACCCCATGTATGTGTGTTAAGCAGACATACTTTCCAAGCAGATAGCACTTCATTGTTACACAGTTATGATGTATATTATGCGGATAACGTAAAATACATAAATTGTGTGGACAAGTTATATACCTGGGTAAGGTAAGGAAAATAGATGCGAATATTTTAGAGAACATCATAAAATAATAGGTATGTATTCATAGAATGAACTAAAACATGAAGTTAAGCAGCTAACAGTTACTAAATATTACAAATACCATCCTTTTTAATACTACCCTTTGCTGTGGACAAGCCACAATTGGATTTTTTGTGTGTTTCATAGCCACAAACACATATAAATTATCAAACCACCATAAAAACACAACTATCGCAAGAAAGAGCAAGCCGAGCTACCTTTGACTACGCTATTTATATTCTTAGTAAATCCATTCCACTCATTTTATAGACAAAAGACACAATATTTGCTACTGGCGACGTTTTCGTGACTTTCAACCATATATATATATATATATATATATATATATATATATATATATATATATATATATATATATATATATATATATATATATATATATATGTCTGTCTGTCTCTCTGTCTGTCATCGTACTGTAGAAGTGGGCTAGCTGTGTGCATCTCTCTCATCATACTGTAGAAGTGGGCTAGCTGTGTGCTTACATCTCTCTCATCGTACTGTACAAGTGGGCTAACTGTGTGCTTACATCTCTCTCATTGTACTGTAGAAGTGGGCTAACTGTGTTCTTAAATCTCTCTCACAGTACTGTAGAAGTGGGCTAATTGTGTGCTTACATCTCTCTCATCGTAGTGTAGAAGTGTGCTAACTGTGTTCTTACATCTCTCTCATCATACTGTAGAAGTGTGTTAACTGTGTTCTTACATCTCTCTCATCATACTGTAGAAGTGGGCTAACCGTGTTCTTACATCTCTCTCATCGTACTGTAGAAGTGGGCTATCTGTGTTCTTACATCTCTCTCATCGTAGTGTAGAAGTGTGCTAACTGTGTTCTTACATCTCTCTCATCATACTGTAGAAGTGGGCTAACCATGTTCTTACATCTCTCTCATCATACTGTAGAAGTGGGCTAACTGTGTTCTTACATCTCTCTCATCGTAGTGTAGAAGTGTGCTAACTGTGTGCTTACATCACCCTCATTGTAATGTAGAAGACAGTTACACAATGGAGCTTAGAGGTGTCGTGTGGTGTTGCGATAAAGTCAGGTTCACGTATAATCGCCAACACAAATTAGAACTCAGCTAAAACTAGATGCTGCAGTGACGTAGCAAGTGGGGGAAGTGGGGCCATGGCCCGTCAATCTCGGAAACAAATTAGGATGGTGGGCAGCGGAGTATCAATAACTGGCTGCCTGATTCGTAGAGTCACAAAGTACAGCGAGTCTCAGGATGCCTGTGTAATATATTCTTCCCCAGTCCTACCCTATCGCAAAACATTGTCATCATTGAAACAGGAAGAAGTTAGGAATTCTCCACATCTGTCGCTGGCTGCAGTATAAGAGTTGACAGAGCAATGAAAATGTCATTATTCTCAATGTGCGTGATGGATAATGGCTACTGAGGTTTCAAAATAATAGTTGCCCGGTTACTAGACTAAGATCAAATTGCTTGTTGTTGTTATTATTTTATTGGCATCATTGTCGTCAGGGGTGAGTTGACCATGATTTCCTTTTCCAATGTCTTTGTTCTTGCTTAAACTTTTGTTTTACTTCGTTCTCTGTCAGCAGTCTCCAATTCCTTCCGTATAGTTTTCATTCTTCTCCCACTCTTTCTAGATCACTTTAAATGCAATCCCCCATCGCAAATTCAGCCTTATTCTCGCCTCCATTTCCCCTCCACTTTCCGGACATCTCCTCTCTTTGCCAGTTTGTTTCTCCCATTTATTCCACATGACCAGCCCATGTACTCCTCATCAGTTTCTTCTTTAAACTTTCGTTCACTCCAACTCCTACTCTCATTTCATCCATTTTCTCTTATAAACTCCTAACTCCCACGATTATTTTTACCAGGTTGTTTTTCGCCAACCTAGACCTTTTCCTGTTGTTTCTCTGTTAGTGCCATCGTCGCTAGTGCATTCATGTATTCCGTTGTAACACAAGAGCTGAGCACACTGCCTTTACGTTTGTATGATGCGTCTATCTCCCATCACTCCTTCGACTTTCCTCCATACGTTGGCCCCGGTTGTAATCCTCATTGTAACCAAAGCAATTAGTCTAGTGGATTTTGCACTGGGAAAATGCCACTTCCTACCGTGAATTTATCAGTTGCAGTGTTGCCAACCCTCCCGGAATTCCCGGGAGTCTCACGGATTTTACAGCTTATGTTTCTTGTTGAACTCCCGACTCCCGGGACGTTCCCAGAACCTCACGGAATTTCATAAAATAAAAACAAGTATTATTTCCGTTGATTTCTATTCATATTACTTGGCAGTCTATTCCTTGAGGACAGCGGAAGTGATTGCAGCGGTTTACACCTTGCTTAATTTAAACATTCTAGCTTAGCTGTCTTTGTATTAAAAATAAGTAAGCTTTAATAAGCTTACGTTGTGAACTCCGGATCAATCGTCCACGCTGGTTGGTAATATGCCGCATATTTCTACTTTGTTATCTTACTTTGTCCATCATGATCTTCTGAACCAGCCTTTCGCTTGGATCTTCCCATTTTCGATCATTTGATCATCCAATATCAAAGCGAAACTGCACAGCCACAGATAGACGCTAGAGTAGACTCGCGGGGTTTGTTCAAATGTACGTTTGGATTTGTTTAACGTCAATTGTGATTGGATTTGCGCAAACTGTTTTCTATATATCTACTTAGTGTGGCTACTGACAAATCATGTTGTTATCAGTCTGTTGATATGACCTTGTAAATAAAGAAAGTGCAGTGTATTTAAATTTTGTTTGATTTGTTTGGGTATGGAAAATGTCATAATGCCACGGGCTATTTATTTAATGTTTTGTCTCATTATTCGAAATGTTCTGTGGTCTCTTGTATTGGCTCCTTAGAACATTTATAGCATTTCCATTAGGCAAATTAGTTCTGACAAGATGACGTATTTTTGGAGGTATAAATTTGCTGTAAATACATTTACCTGCAAAAAACAGATGCAAATATTCACAATTTTAGTTTAAAGTGCCCCCAAAAGCCACCATTTAATGTCCTATTTTCCAAACGTTTCTTGCTCAAAGAGGGGACACCCCCCCTTTTTAACCATCCCAAATAAGAACCTTTTGAACCATACTCCGGCTCGGTCGCTAGGCTCCCTCGGGGTACCTCCCGGAAATGAAACTCCAAGGTTGGCAACACTGCAGTTGTAATACACAACGTTACATGTTGCGTTGTGACTGGTTGAACGCCAACGCAAAATCATCTGTGCTCAGGTAGGGATGTTTAATTATTGTTTTATTAAAGTAAGTAACTACATGTTGATATTTGTCATGGCCTTTGTCAATAGGTTTGGTAGATGTAACTTGAGGAATGTAGTGGTCGGCTATAGGGGCTTTTTGTTCGTGTCTCTTTAATAATGTGTCGTTTCTCTCTTGATTTCTAACCTTGACGCCCTCTGTGAATGATTTTCCAGAACTGCCAGCTACATTGAACTTGGTTGTCGTGTCGGTATTCGTTTCTGTTTGACCCATAATATGTTACGTATTACAATGTCAATCGCCAGTGGCCATAAGCGGCGTTCTAAAACAGGCTGCATAGCAATAGTTATTTATTGCGACATATGTCTGAGTCGGTACAGGCTATTGTCGTTTGCGGCTTTCACATTCATTAAACAAAACACCTGCCAATTCGCCCTAAGTTCGACTAGTCCCACCTGAATGTCAAACTCCCTGAGGCTGACGTAGTCACCCGGTTTTCAGACGGCAAGTCCTGCACCCACGTAACCCCGTTCCAATAACCCTTTCCCAAGGGACTGACCGTGAGACTGGCCAAAACACCCCCGGTCGAACATCCGGGTAACGCAGCACGACACAACAATTAAACGTACCGTAAATTTCATAACTATATCCATTATGAATACTCACCTCTTATCGTGCTTAGCTGGCCATATCCCACCCACTGTGAAACGACACATTATTAAAGAGACACGAAACCAGAGCCCCTACATAACATCAGCCTATAGCCGGCCACCACATTCCTCACGCTACTCTCCCAAACCTATTGACAAAGAACATGAAAAATACCAACATGTAGTCACTTACTCTGATAAAACACTAATTAAACATCCCTACCTTAGCACAGATGATATGGCGTTGGCGTTCAACCAGTAACTTCACAACATGTAACGTTGTGTATTACAACTGATAAATTCACGTTAGGAAGTGAATTGTCCCAGTGCAAAATCCACTAGACCATGTGCTCAGCTTGTGTGTTGCAACGGTATACATGAATGCACTAGCGACGATGGCATTTACAGAGAAACAACAGGAAAAGGTTTAGGTTGGCGAAAAACAATATGTTAAGAATAATCGTGGGAGTTAAGATAGCAGAAAATATATGATATGAGAGTGGAGGTTGGAGTGAAGGAAAGTTTAAAGAAGTAATTGGTGAGGAGTACATGGGCTGGTCATGTGGAATGGGAGATGGAAAACTGGCATAGAGAGCAGATGCCCAGAAAGTGCATGGGAAATAGAGGCGAAGAAGACCGAATTTGCGGTGAGGTTTAAAAAATAGATAGAAGGAATTGGACACTGCTGACAGAGAACGTAGTAAGAGAAATATGTGGGGGGGGGGGGCGGTGGTCGCGCGGTAGAGCGCCGGTGTGTCAATCGATGGGACGGTGGTTCAATCCCACCTACCGCCGTTTCGAAACTTAGGCAATTTCGATCACCCCACATTTGTCTGTGTCTTTCGGAAGAGACACTAATAGCCGGTGGTCCCTTCCATCTGGTGTCTATCCCAGGGGAAGTAAAAGATCCCACACAGGGGGTAAATGTGTAACCTGTAGTGGACTCACTAATTCTCGAGGACAACTCCTGCGTTAGCCCTAGTTTGGGCTATTTGGAGGAAACCACCTAAACACTAAGGCATCTTGAGACTCACTGAACTCCGCTCTCCACCATCTTAATTTGTTTCTGAGATTGAGGGGCCATGGCCCCCTACCCCCACTGGCTACGTCACTGCAGCGTCTAGTTCTAGCTGAGTTATAATTTGCGTCGGCGATTAGACGTGAAACTGACTTTATCGCGACACCATACGACACCTCTAAGCTCCATTGTGTAACTATCTCCTACATTACGACGAGAGTGATTTTGGCACACAGTTATCCCACTTCTACACTACGATGAGAGAGATGTAAGCACACAGTTAGTCCATTTCTACAGTACGATGAGAGAGATGTAGGCACACAATTAGTCCACTTATACAGTACGATGAGAGAGATGTAGGCACACAGTTAGCCCACTTCTACAGTACGATGGGAGAGATGTAGGCACACAGTTAGCCCACTTCTACAGAACGATGGGAGAGATGTAGGCACACAGTTAGCCCATTTCTACAGTACGATGAGAGAGATGTAGGCACACCTATGAAGCCCATTTCTATAGCACGATGGGAGAGATGTAGGCACACAGTTAGCCCACTTCTACAGTACGATGAGAGAGATGTAGGCACACAGTTAGCCCATTTCTACAGTACGATGAGAGAGATGTAGGCACACAGTTAGTCCACTTCTACAGTACGATGAGAGAGATGTAAGCACACAGTTAGTCCACTTCTACAGTACGATGAGAGAGATGTAGGCACACAGTTAGACCACTTCTACAGTACGATGAGAGAGATGTAAGCACACAGTTAGTCCACTTCTACAGTACGATGGGAGAGATGTAAGCCCACAGTTAGCCCATTTCTACAGTACGATGAGAGAGATGTAAGCACACAGTTAACCCACTTCTACACTACGCGGGAGTTACTGTTGGCGTGATCGGGAACCTAAGCTGCGGATCGTGTCGCTCTGGGAGATGCATGCGTTGATAACAAACCGCAAAACATAACAAGCTGCTGGGCACAAAACAAGCGCCAGTAGACCGTCATACGCCTTCAATACATGCTCGTTATCGGTACGTTCCATTTCTCTGTACTTATGAATGGTGCATGGCAAAAGAAATGCCCCACACAATCACAAAACCAGGCGTGTTTTAGCAAACAGATATCGATCGCCCCGTGGTAAAAGTAGAAAAGTTCACAGAGGACAGCCAACAGTGTGACTAAAAGGCTGCTTTGGCATTGTTAGGGTATTTGTTTGTCAGCCAAGCTGACCCCGTCGTGTTGGAGTCTGTTTAGGCGCCTAGCGGATGTCTAATTCACGTCGCGTCGCGTCGCGTCGCGTCGCGTCGCGTCGCGTCGCGTCGCGTCGCGTCGCGTCGCGTCGCGTCGCGTCGCGTCGCGTCGCGTCGCGTCGCGTCGCGTCGCGTCGCGTCGCGTCGCGTCGCGTCGCGTCGCGTCGCGTCGCGTCGCGTCGCGTCGCGTCGCGCCTCGCCGCGCCTCGCCGCGCCTCGCCGCGCCTCGCCTCGCCTCGCCTCGCCTCGCCGCGCCTCGCCGCGCCTCGCCTCGCCTCGCCTCGCCTCGCCTCGCCTCGCCTCGCCTCGCCTCGCCTCGCCTCGCCTCGCCTCGCCTCGCCTCGCCTCGCCTCGCCTCGCCTCGCCTCGCCTCGCCTCGCCTCGCCTCGCCTCGCCTCGCCTCGCCTCGCCTCGCCTCGCCTCGCCTCGCCTCGCCTCGCCTCGCCTCGCCTCGCCTCGCCTCGCCTCGCCTCGCCTCGCCTCGCCTCGCCTCGCCTCGCCTCGCCTCGCCTCGCCTCGCCTCGCCTCGCCTCGCCTCGCCTCGCCTCGCCTCGCCTCGCCTCGCCTCGCCTCGCCTCGCCTCGCCTCGCCTCGCCTCGCCTCGCCTCGCCTCGCCTCGCCTCGCCTCGCCTCGCCTCGCCTCGCCTCGCCTCGCCTCGCCTCGCCTCGCCTCGCCTCGCCTCGCCTCGCCTCGCCTCGCCTCGCCTCGCCTCGCCTCGCCTCGCCTCGCCTCGCCTCGCCTCGCCTCGCCTCGCCTCGCCTCGCCTCGCCTCGCCTCGCCTCGCCTCGCCTCGCCTCGCCTCGCCTCGCCTCGCCTCGCCTCGCCTCGCCTCGCCTCGCCTCGCCTCGCCTCGCCTCGCCTTGATTTCCCGTCAGGATTTTGAAGCTACGGTGATGAGAATTTCAACCATAAATTAGGCTCCATTTACACATGGGATATATGCAATTCATGAAATTCTCATATCTCTTTCTCTTATAATCCATTCTCTAACCTGACACCCCTTCATTTCTGCTCCAAATAATTGGCGAATGTCCATGTTGACACCTTTAGGCGGAAGTCTATCTTTACGCTCACGTACCTCGTCACTGTCTGACTCCGACAACTGCCATTACTTCGCAGGTGCATAGAAATATCATTTCTAACCAACCAGTCCTACATTTAATCCTTCCAGATATTTAAGCAAACGGCACGATGCAGTTCCTTTGAGCAGTCCTACAAGCGGATGGATACAATTTGGTCGTATATGACATTTTTGTCGCGGACGCACGATGTCTTGTGTTGCTTAAATACAGCTCAAGGAGAGCTCAGATCCTAATTATGTCCTGCTGCTTCGAATTTTTGGCAAGTTCGTTCACGTCACGTTGCTCCAGTTCAACCTGATCTACAATGGAATTCCTGGCTATATATTGTGGATATTTGAAATGAATAGTCCTTTCGCGTGTATCACAGAGTGCTGTGTTAAGATGTCGAGATAGTGTTTGACTCAACAGGTCTGTCGTGCAGTAAAATGTAACTTATATTGCGCAGTCAATAGGGCGGGATATTGCGCTGTAAACAAATTAGTCTGTACAATCGGGCCAAGTTCAAGGCTAGCAGTTATGGTTATGAAATAAAAATAAAAAACTGTCCCGAGTCTGATCTAATTTGAGATATTCAATAAACTAAGCTAAGCATAATGCAGAGCCAAAACTGCTCACGGTGTTCGAGGTTGAGTGGACATCGAGGGATATAAGAACTGAATCGGGGTAAGCATGAATCAGACTGGTCATGGTGATTGCGTACAGGCGGCTATATATAATCTCTGTCGCCACACCAGTTTATTTACAAGCCTCCGTGAGCAGGCTGACACGTGACGATTTTTTGAATCGCGTCCAGAGCCTTTCTCAAGAAGGTGTGTCGCTTCAAGCTGCAAACTGTTGACGGTGAAGTCACACGCCGACGGTTAGGGCTTGCGTCGTCACAATTGACGTTGAGGTAAGTTTGTCACTTTTGTCATTTTAGACGAGTAAGGTTTGTGACCGGGTCTCGCGTCCGTGAACATGCGTGCGTGCGAGCGTGCATACATATGCACGAGTGGGAGCGTGTGTCTATAGAGGTGTGGGTATATGTGTGTGTGTGTGTGTGTGTGTGTGTGTGTGTGTGTGAGTGTGTGTGTGTGTGTGTGTGCATGCGTGCGTGCGTGTACGTGTATTTGTTAGCGTGTATGTGTGAGTGTGTGTTTGGGTGTATATGCGCGCGACTGTGTGTCGCTGTGTGAAAGTGTATGGTATATATATTTGTGGTTACATGTGCTTTTAAGTGCATTCATGTGCTTTCAAAAGCGCACATACACATAAATACATTATATATATATATATATATATATATATATATATATATATATATATATATATATATATATATATATATATATATGTGTGTGTGTGTGAGTGTGTGTGTGCGTGCGTGTGTACGCGTGTGTGTGCGTGTGTGTGTTTTGAGTGTCTGTGCGTACATGTTTGGATCTTAGAGTTTTTGTGTGTGTATGTGTTTCCTTGCGCGAGCGCGGGCGTGTGCGTGAGCGTGTGTGCGTGTGCATGTGCTGTGCGCGTGTGCGTGTGCATGTGCGTTTGCGCGCGCGTGTGTGTGTGGAAGGGGAACTGTGATGTGTCTATGTATGTATATGTATATGTATATTTCTGTGTGTAGCTGTGTGAATGTGTATAATATATTTTTTTGTTTACAGGTGCTTTCAAGTGCTTTTATTTGCTTTCAAATCCGCATATAGATATATATATATATATATATATATATATATATATATATATATATATATATATATATATATATATATATATATATATATATATATATATATATATATATATGTCCATGTGTGCATGTGTATGCGTATGTGTGTCTTGTGTGTCTGTGCGTATGTGTTTGTATCTTAGACTATTTTTATGTCTGTGTGTGTTGATATATGTTGTGTATATGTGTTTGTTTGTGTTGTGGTGTACGTTAATGTTTGTGTGTGCGTGTCTTGATATTAAACTTATACAAGGACCCTTATACAATACCATCAGAAGTAGCAAACTATACTGCAAACAGTGTGAACAATAGTTTGAGGGATCTGTTATACGACGACCGAGCCTATGCCACGCGAGTTGCCGAGACCAGTACGCTGTTGTTCTAGTGACTCAAACCCTGTCAATCTAGTGACGCAGGCGCTGCGGTTCTGATGACTCAGACCATGTCATTCTAATGACACAGGCCCTGCCGTTCTAGTAACACAGGACCTGCCGTTCTAGTAACACAGGCCCTGCTGTTCTAGTAACACAGGGCCTGCCGTTCTAGTGATACAGGCCCTACCGTTCTAGTGACACAGGCAAAGCCGTTCTAGTGATACATTCCCTACCGTTCTAGTGATACAGACCCTACCGTTCTAGTGACACAGGCACCGCCGTTCTAGTGACACAGACCCTGTCGTTCTAGTGATACAGGCCCTGCCGTTCTAGTGACAGGGGCCCTGCCGTTCTAGTGACACAGGCCCTGTCGTTCTAGTGACACAGGCCCTGCCGGTCTAGTGACACAGGGCCTGCCGTTCTAGTGATACAGGCCCTACCGTTCTAGTGACACAGGCCCTACCGTTCTAGTCACAAAAGCCCTACCGTTCTAGTGACAAAGGCCCTACTCCTCTAGTGAGACAGACCCTGAAATGTCTTGGAGGTAGTCGTTAAGTTGTCTTAAAGAGTGACTTGCATTCAACGTAGCTAATGACACGTAAACCTGTTACCTAATTATTATTATTATTAACTCGCCTAAAAATATTGCAAATATCAATGCATTGTTTAATCAGCCGTGACATTTGTTTGTCCAACGTCGTGGTTACACGTTGTTTATTTGGGTCAACCGTTCACACTCCCCGGAGGCTACGGCTAGAGCAAGCTGTGAGTAATGCATGTTATTGAGTAATACATAACATTGAAATGTGAATATCATTGTATAACACACATAACTGGTGTTAATAATCATTTAAATCTTATAATCTTTGTCGTTTTGCGAGAACGCCAGTATTCACAATATTGTTCTGTCCTCCAGGCAAGATGAAGACGCTGTTGGTAGTGGGCATTGTTGTCATGGTGATTGTCTGTTGTATCGACGGTCGACCGAAGAGGTAGGAAGATGGACTTGGTCGTATTTCAACAGTCTGAATTAAATAATCCCATGAAAACATTGCCTAAATGTGATATAATTGCTGCAGTTGACCAACATGTTCTATACCTGTGGTATACAATATTAATACACGTTATTACGCTTGTGTGAATAGTCGGATACTGGGTGACTGGACTATTCTAAATGGGTGAGACCAGGAGATATATTGTAGTGCTGGTGTATATCATGTTAGAGTCATATTGGAACTAGGACTATTTATAGATCTCCATCAACCGGTATGAACGTGCTTCCCCTTGGTGTTAAATTAAACATTGGAACTACGACTTTTTATAGAGCTCCATCAACCAACATGAACATGCTTCCTCTTGGTGCTAAATTAAACATTGGAACTAGGACTTTTTCAAAAACTCCAGCAACCGATATGCACGTGCCCCCTCTTAGTGTTAAATCAAACGAGTACACCATTCTGGTGGCATTTAACACCACCGTTTACTGGTGTATCCATCGACATGTTGGAAACTTGTGTACTGTCTATCAATTTTGTAATTGACCAATCATGAAGCCCTGGTGTGCCAGTGAGCTTGTTTTCCAACTACTTAAGCCGAATAAAAGCTATTTTGATGTTACTCTTGTTAAATGTGTATAACAAACATGCGAATTTGTAGCAACCTGAAAGAAACGAGCAAGAAGAGCGAGCAAGAGAAACTGGTGCATCTGTTGAGGGAACTATTGGCAGCCACGTCGAAAAAATCTGCTACGAAAGTAAGTGATTACACGATAATGTTTGACTATCAAAAAAGCAAGTGTATATTAGCTGTGTGTGTGTGCGTACGTGCATGCGTGCATGTGTATGTGTTACAGTACAGCCGTGGCATAGATGTTTAGTTTACACACATTTACTACACACGGAAACATACATGCACACACACACACACGCACGCGAACGCACACGCACATGCGCACGCACACAGACATGACATCCAACATACATAACATATGGTTTTAAAACATCTTCGATTAGGCGAACTTAGTTTATTACAACAGTTTCTTGTCATGATGTAATTTATTTAGATAATTGTAATGACCGTAATTGAGAGTGTTATTGACTTCAGTTGGACCACAAAGAGATTCACGACCGACATATGGGAAAGATGCCCTTGGTCGATGATAATTACGACTACTATTCCAGGTCCGGTGACGATTACCACAACGACAACAACGATTTTGTTTATGAGGATTACGAATATTCCAGTTCAGGTAACTATGGTACTGCGATAATTCTTGTTCCGAATATTGCCGTTAATGATAATCTTAGATCTGGAGATTCTGGAATACAACCTGAGTCTGAATGAGTAGATTTATGCATGGGCATGTACATTCCCATTTGAATGGTCGTCAAACTAATGTCACTATAGTCTATACAACATATAGTCATCTATTAACCTCAACATACGCTATGAACGTTCTCTCGTTCTGCATACTACAACACAACAACCCTGTGTCTCACTTACGATGGACACCACCACATTGTCATTGCAGCGTTATGTAACATATATCTTACGTAATTTCCATTCAACAGAAACATAACTAAAAAGTTATGATTTTCTATAAGTCTTAGTTGGAGTCTCTATGATTCGTACTGTATATTGCAACTGTATGCAACGTATTACTATTATTTGTAATTGTACAGCTTGGAAAAATAAATCCACTTCTTGTCTCATCGTTCTACAATCGGATCCAGGCAACGAGAGCGATACATTCTCGGCGTGTAGCGGCTCTCCGGCCGAACTGACCGGTCCGAGTGGAGAGTTCGGCATCTCCAAGTCCCAGTACAAGGACAATTTGCAGTGCGGCTGGAAAATCACAGTGGAAGCGGGCAAGGTAATTAAAGGGAGCGTGCCTCCTGTTTTCATATTTTAGTTTTTTTTCTGCAGATCCAAATATGTTTTAACGAAACAGAATCGCATAATGTTGAAAACAATCGATTCAAATTCCCAAATATCGAGTTCAGATAATCTCCAGGAAGTTCCTTACCCAACGGGGGCGGAGCTAGAAATGTCAGCATATGGCAGTCAATATGACTTTCACCTTTCACGCCGACAATTCTTGTGAGGGTAGACAATTGACTCGTCACGATACATTTCACAATTACAATTGCTTCACTTAGGCATGTTTTCACGCATGCGTCATGCTGTCCAGTATTGCAAAAAAAAAAACACATCATTCATCAATTGGCTTCCGTGTCAAAATGGAATTCGGTCACATAACTCTTTTAACGAGGGGAGAAATTTTGAGATTTGAGAACAGCGCACATCATCTTTTTCCTGTGATCCTTCCAGGTGGTCCACCTAAACTTCACGGGATTCAACATCGAGTCCGATGACCATTGTTCCTACGACAGCGTTAAGATCTACGATGGCGCCAGTTCGTCAGCAACTCTTCTTGGCACGTACTGCGGAACTAACTCGCCTCGTAACATCACTTCCTCCGGAAACATGTTGCTCGTCAACTTCACTTCTGATTCCTCAGAAACACGTGACGGCTTTAAGGTCATGTACAACGCCAAAGGTAAGTGACACTAAGGGAATACGTCGGAGGAGGTTCTTTCTTGGGATCGAACGGAAACATCGTTGATACGAGCCTTTAGGTTTGACAGAATATTTAGCAGCAATCAGTCACCACTGGTCGCGACACGGTGGCGGTATTAGACGAACGACCCATTTATTTCTCGTCATGCACCGCCGCCGCCGAATGATGCGCATGCGTCCTGCACGAAATGCGTCCTCATTGTCAAAACAGCGCCTTCTTCTGGTTGAGTAGCCGTTCAATATTAATCGAACAATGCAGTATGAATAATCTTGGTTTTCGACATGGATTAAATCAACACGACAGCATTCCGTTATATTGCAAAACATGACATGAAGTCCTTCAGGGTTATACTGAGTCAAACACTATAAATGTATCTTGCAGATACAACCTGATATACGCGCTAAACATTGAGACATTTAGTTATTTTGTAGTATAATTAACTTACTTTGGAGCTTAATGTCGAAGAGATCAGGGATACCGCCTGCCTGCCATCTACAGTGAAATTATCCCGCCGAAATCTAAGGCAATTGAGACATTTGTTTATGTTTAAATGTCCCAAGTGCGGAAAGCCTGCGATCACTCCGACTTCCGATCGTATTGTTAGGTGTTCGCATGCACGACCTCACGCCTGGCCCTGGCGACCTCACGCCTAGATTCCCGTTTGAATGATCGTTACACTAATATCACTATAGTCTGTACAACATGTAGTCACGTATTACCATCAACACACACTATGAACATGCTTTCTTTCTGCATACTACAACACAACAATCCCGTGTGTCACTGACGATGTACACTACCACATTGTCATTGCAATGTTTACATTTTACTTAATTCAACGACTTTCTATAAGTCTTAGCTGGAGTCTCCGTGATCCGTACTGTATATCGCACCTGTATGCAAAGTATTACTATTATTTGTATTTGTGCAGCTTGGAAAAATAAATAAATTTCTTATATTGTATTATCTTATCTTGTCGTTCTACAATTGGATCCAGGCGCCGTGGGCAAAATCTCCCCGGCCTGTAGCGGCTCTCCGGCCGAACTGACCGGTCCGAGTGGAGACTTCGGCATCTCCCAGTCCCAGTACAAGAACAACTCGGAGTGCGGCTGGAAAATTACAGTGGAAGCGGGCAAGGTGACTAAAGGGAGCGTGCCTCCTGTGTTCATATTGTAGTTTTTATTGTGCAGACCCAAATATGTTTTAATGAAACATAATCGCATAATGTTGATAACAATCGATTAAAATTCCCAAAAATCGAGTTCGGATAATTCCCAGGAAGTTCCTTACCCAACGGGGGCGGAGGTAGAAATGTCAGCACGTGGCAGTCAATATGACGTTCGCCTTTCATGCCGAAAATTCTTGTATGGTAAACTATTGACTGGTCACGAAGCATTGGATTTAATCATTACAATTGCTTCACTTAAGCATGTTTTCACGCATGCGTAATGCTGTCCAATATCGCAAAAAAAAACTCATGGCTTCCGTGCCAAAATGGAATTCGGTCACATTACTCCTTTAACGAGGGGAGAACATTTTGGGGTTTTGAGAACACTGCATATAATCTTTTTCCTGTGATCTTTTCAGCTGGTCCATCTACACTTCACGGGTTTCGATATCGAGCCCGACAGCCATTGTTCCTACGACAGTATTGAGATCCATGATGGCGCCAGTTCGTCAGCACCTCTTCTTGGCATGTACTGTGGAACTCACTCGCCTGGTGACATCACTTCCTCCGGAAACACGTTGTTCGTCACCTTCACTTCTGATTCCTCAAAAACACGTGACGGTTTTAAGGTCATGTACAACGCCAAAGGTAAGTGACACTAAAGGAATACGTCGGAGGAGGTTCTTTATTGCGATCGAACGAAAATATCGATGATACGAGGCTTTAGGTTTGACAGAATATTTAGCAGCAATCATTCACCACTAGGCGCGACACGGTGGCGTTATTAGATGAACGACCCATTTATTTGCCGTCATGCACCGCCGCCGTCGAATGATGCGCATGCGTCCTGCACGAAATGCGTCCTCATTGTCACAAAAGCGCCTACTTCTGGTTGAGTAGCCGTTCAATAGTAATCGAACAATGCATTATGCATAATCTTCGGTTTTCAACGTGGATTAAATGAACACGACAGCATGCTGATATATTGCAAAACATGATATGCAATCCTTCCGGGTTAGATTGAATCAAACCCTATAAATATATCTTGCAGATACAACCTGATGTCCACGCCAAATATTGAGACATTTTATGTTTAAAGGTCCCCAGTGCGGAATGTCTGCGATAACTCCGACTTCCGTTCGTACTGTCGGGTGTTCGCAACTCACGCCTAGCCCTGGCGAACTCACGCCTAGCCCTGGCGAACTCACGCCTAGACTCCCATTTGAATGATCGTTGTTCTGATATTAATATAGTCTATACAACATTTATTGATATATTAACCTCAATATACACTCTGAACAAGCCCTCTTTCTGCAGACTACAACGCCACATTCTTGAGTCTCATTTACGATTGACACCACCACATTATATTTACAGAGAGCGATAAATCCCCGGCGTGTAGCGGCTCTCCGGCCGAACTTACCGGTCCGAGTGGAGAGTTCGGCATCTCCCAGTCCCAGTACAAGAACAACTTGCAGTGCGGCTGGACAATCACAGTGGAAGCGGGCAAGGTGATTAAAGGGAGCGTGCCTCCTGTGTTCATATTTAGTCCTTATTGTGCAAATCTAAACATGTTTTTACGAAGTAGTATCTCACAATGCTGATAACAATCGATTCATGTTCCCAAATATCGAGTTCGGATAATCCCCAGGAAGATCCTTACCCAACGCGTAAGGAGCTAGAAATGTCAGCACGTGAGAGGCAGTACGACTTTCGCCTTTCACGCCGACAATTCTTGTGAGGGTAAACAATTGATTTTTCACGAAGAAGTGCATTTCATCTTTACAATTGTTTCACTTATGCATATTTTCACGCATGCGTTATGCTGTCCAGAATTGCAAAAAACAAACACCTCATTCATCAATTGGATTCCATGTCAAAATGGAATTCGGTCACAAAACTCTTTTAACGACGGGAGAAATTTTGCGATTGATAACACCGCACATACTCTTTTTGCTGTGATCTTTCCAGCTGGTCCACCTACACTTCACGGGATTCAAAATCGAGTCCGATGGCGAATGTTCCTACGACAGCGTTAAGATCTACGATGGCGCCAGTTCGTCAGCACGTCTTCTTGGCAATTACTGCGGAAGTGACTCGCCTGGTTCCATCACTTCTTCCGGAAACACGTTGTTCGTCAGCTTCACTTCTGATTCCTCAACAACCAATGACGGTTTTAAGGTCACGTACAACGCCAAAGGTAAGTGACACTAAGGGAATACGTCGGAGGAGGTTCTTTCTTGCGATCGAACGAAAACATCGATGAAACGAGGTTTTATGTTTGATAGAATATTTAGCAACAACCAGTCACCACTGGTTGCGTCACTGTGGCGTTATTAAAAGAACGCTACATTTAGTTCCCGCCATGCACCGCCGCCGTCGAATGGTGCCCATGCGTCCTGCACGAAATGCGTCCTCATTGTCACAACAACGCCTTCGTCTGGTTGAGTAGCCGTTGAATATCGAACAATGCATGTTCTTCGGTTTTCAACATGGATTAAATCAACACAATGGCATGCCGATATATTGCAACACATGATATGCAATCCTTCCGGGTTAGACCGAATCAAACACTATAAATGTATCTTGCAGATACAACCTGATATTTACGCCAAACATTGAGACTGTTTATGTTTAAAGGTCCCCAGTACGTAATGCCTGCGATCACTCCGATATCCGTTCGTATTGTCGGGTGTTCGCATGCACGACCTCACGCCTGGCCCTGGCGACCTCACGCCTAGATTCCCGTTTGAATGATCGTTACCCTAATATCACTATAGTCTATACAACATGTAGTCACGTATTACCATCAACATACACTATGAACATACTCCCTTACTGCATACAGCAACACAACAATCCCGTGTCTCACTTACGATTTACACCACCACATTGTCATTGCATTGTTTACATTTTACTTAATTTCCATTCAACGACTTTCTATAAGTCTTAGCTGGAGGCTCCGTGATGCTTATTGTATATTGGACCTGTGTAAACTAGACGAACGACGGTCTTTTAGTAATAATAGTAATAATAGTAACTTCTTTTGCGCCAATATCCTCGAAAATCAAGCTCAGTGGCGCGACAAAACCAGGGGATTAATCAATCTCATAATCGAAAGCAATGAGTGAGTCGTCAACGGATGGATGGAAAAGCTAGGAGGCTAAGGAGGATAGGCAGCATCATTGGTATTCAATACGTTTATTGCAAAAGAATACGCTCCCAGACGGCGGCACGCTCCTCTAATAACTCGCTCTCGCACCACTTGGCGGAGCCGGCGCCAATTGCTGGCAAACCCGCTTATCAGGCCGCTGGTTATATACTGGGTTACTGGGTACAAGTGTTGACCGGTCGCTAGATGTAGTTGTTGACCAGTCGCTGGCCCAAGGCAAACTGCGCCGCAGTAGTTGTCCAGCTCTACCAGCTGGGCGTGGCCTTATACTACAGTGCCCTCTGGCGACTATCAGTATCCACCAGGGTTACATGTCCCCCAACTTAAAAATTTAGCCGACCGCGGCTAATGAATATAACTTAAATTGAAACCTTATAGGTGAAATTAGTTATCTAATACCGATCTCGGTTCTCTATGTGGGTTACTGTGATGACCCGCATTACGTCTCGTTGACCGACGTAGAGGTGGTGCTGGAGGGTTAACTGCCTCGCTATTGTTCGGGTGAGACGTAATTGTCACTTCGTACAATGGGACTGTTACCTCACTCTCATGGCCTAATCACCTCTGCCAGTTCACTGTCTCAGGAACACAAACCCGCAAGTCTTTACGAGTAAGCACGCGTTTCTTATGTCCCCTCTCGGGTACGACAACGTAAGTGTCCTCCATCTGTTTCGACACTACATACACTGTCGGGTCCCAGGCATCCCCAATTTTGTTACGTCCTTTCACCCTATTGCGTAAGTGTACATGGTCTCCAATTTGCAGTGTATCTTCCCTCGTACGCTTGTCATCAGTCGCCTTTCGATTTGCTCTGTCTAACTCCAGTTGTTCCGTCGCTTTAGCATAAGCGCTTTTCAACTTAGATTGATGGTAATCAACCCAGTTCATGTTGGTCCCACGAACCGTTTGAGACTGGAGTGTCTCGTCGTTGTGCAATCTGATATCGATTGGCAAGCGTGGAACACCACCGAACATCAAGTAGAAAGGACTAAATCCCGTGGCAGCATGAGGTGTTACATTGTACGCATAGGTAAGTTCCGGTAGGTGGTCTGGCCACTTGGACTTCTGAGCTGGTGTCAGAGTGCGTAACAATCCGTGCTTTGTCCGATTATATCTTTCGCACTGCCCATATCCCATGAGATGATATGGCGTTGTGCGTGATTTGTCGACAGCGTAGATCTTGTATAACTCCGTGACGATTTTAGCATCAAAACATCTTCCTTGGTCTGAGTGTATCCGGAAGGGCACTCCGTAGCGCAGAAACCATTCACGTACTAGTGCTTTGGCCACTGTCTGAGCTGTTTGGTTTCTAGTCGGCACTGTTATTGTGAATTTACTGTACACATCGGTCATGACCAGTACATTCTCAATTCCGTTACTAGCGGTTCGAGTATCGTGAAGTCAATTCCTACTACTTCTAACGGTTCCTTGGCGACAATGCTATGCATAGGAGTCCGTACTTTAAAATGTGGCATCTCTGCTAAATTACAACGTCCACACTTGGCAATCCAATTATGGATGTCTGTGCGTAAATTCGGCCAATAGAACCTTGCCCGCACTAATTTCTCGACCCTATCTATGCCTTGATGTCCCATCCGATCATGTAATTCCTCTAATACTTCCTTCCTCGTGGAACCTGGAAGCAACAACTGGTTTACTTTCTCTCCACTCATGGGATCTGTCATTGTTCTACACAATCGGCCAGAACATATATGTAGGCGGTTCCATTGTAATAGCAGTTTCGCTACTGCTGGCTGTTCTTTCCGTCTTTCTCGACCTCGATCGATGTAATGCCAGATTCGGCCCAACACCGGATCAGTCCGTTGTGCTTCCTGGATCTCGTCCGTCCTAAAACTAGGTAGAACCGGTGACTCTACGCTTTCCAGTATGTCACGTATATGAGCGGTGGTGGCCCGGACCGTTCCTTTGAGTAACTTCTGGCGTAACTCGCACGGCAAAACCGTTACTTGCAGGATATCCGCTATCTCTTCTTCTCCGATGACTGTGAACTCCATGGTTGCAGTCGGGTGTGGTTTCCTGCTCAGGCCATCTGCCGATGCATTAAGTCGCCCAGGATGATACCGAATGCTGCAGTACTCACAATAAACCGCGCCGCCGCTACGGGGCTCCGGTCTATCAGGATTCACCACACCCACTGGCGCCTGTTGTTGTGATCGTAACAAAGAAACAATTTCCAACTGAGTTGTTGCAAGTAGTTCTAATTGTGCTGCGATTCGGTCCAGTGGACTAGGATCGCCTGGGGTATGGTGAGGCTCCTGAATTCTCCGGACACATGCATTCTTAAGAACTACCCATTCCGTCTTCTTCGAGACGAATAGCTTGAGATCTCAAGACACTAAAGGAAATTGTAGATTGACCTCTTACCAATCTTTTCATCTCTCGCTTTATGTGGATATCCACCAGATTCTCGCAGAACACTTCAATTACCATTTCGTTCTTACTCTGCATTTTATCAGATATACCTTCAGATATTTCTAACAGGGCCCGGGATAATTCCCTAACTCTTTCCTCGTTTCTCTGCCTTCTATCGTACAACTCTCTCTTTAGTTGTGCATTACTACGGGTATCCCCAAAGGTAGATAAAAGTAATGTGAACACCTTATCTACCGAGGCCTTTTCTTCCTCGGGCGCATAACTGACTTCTTCCCGGGCAGGTCCTTCTAGATGTCCGATCAGGAAAGTTAACCTCTCGACCGCTGGGACGGAAGGCAAACGATTGCGGGCGTCTTCCATCCAGTCGAGTAGTTCACAGGAACGCCCCGAAAATGTTCGGAGAGTTCGGGTTGGAGGAGCAGCTACCGTGACGTTGATGGACTGCTGATTGCGCTTCAGGGTTTCCACCATCTCTTCCAGACGAGCCAGTTTGTCCTCCCCCGTCATCCGGTCTTCTCCTGCTGTCGTCATTCTTTATCGGCTCCCCTGGGAGCTTCCGTCGTCGAATTCCACTTCTGACACCACTTGTAAGCTAGACGAACGACGGTCTTTTGGTATTCAATACGTTTATTGAGAAAGAATACGCTCCCAGAGGGCGGCACGCCCCTCTAATAACTCGCTCTCGCACCACTTGGCGGAGCCGGCGCCAATTGCTGGCAAACCCGCTTATCAGGCCGCTGGGTTACTGGGTACAAGTGTTGACCGGTCGCTAGATGTAGTTGTTGACCAGTCGCTGGCCCAGGGCAAACTGCGCCTCAGCAGTTGTCCAGCTCGACCAGCTGGGCGTGGCCTTATACTAGAGTGCCCTCTGGCGACTATCAGTATCCACCAGGGTTACACCTGTATGCTATGTATTACTATTATTTGTATGTGTACAGCTTGGAAAAATAAATAAATGTCTTGTCTTGTAACATCTTATCTTATCGTTCTACAATTGGATCAAGGCACCGTGGGCAAATACTCCCCGGCGTGTAGCGGCTCTCCGGCCGTACTGACCGGTCCGATTGGAGAGTTCGGCATCTCCCAGTCCCAGTACAAGAACAACATGCAGTGCGGCTGGAAAATCACAATGAAAGCGGGCAAGGTGATTAAAGGGAGCGTGCCTCCTGTGTTCATATTTTAGTTTTTATCGTGGAGACGCAAATATGTTTTTACGAAACAGAATCGCATAATGTTGATAACAATCATTTCAAATTCCCAAATATCGAGTTCGGATAATTCCCAGGAATTCCTTACTCAACGGGGGCGGAGCTAGACATGTCAGCACATGTCAGTCGATATGACTTTCGCTTTTCACGCCGACAATTCTTGTGAGGGTAAACAATTGACTCGTCACGAAGCATTGCATTTCACCATTACCATTGCTTCACTTAAGCATTTTTCATGTTTCATGTTTTTCATTCATCAATTGGCTTCCGTGTCAAAATGGAATACGGTCACATAACTCTTTTAACGAAGGGGAAAATGTTGCGATTGAGAACACCGCACATCATCTTTTTCCTGTGATCTTTCCAGCTGGTCCAACTACAGTTCACGGGTTTCGATATCGAGGCCGACGGCAATTGTGACTACGACAGGGTTATGATCTACGATGGCGCCAGTTCGTCAGCACCTCTTACTGGCTTGTACTGCGGAACTGACTTGCCTGATATCATCACTTCCTCCGGAAACACGTTGTTCGTCAGCTTCACTTCTGATTCTGCAACAACACGTGACGGCTTTAAGGTCTTGTACAACGCCAAAGGTAAGTGACACTAAAGGAATACGTCGGAGGAGGTTCTTTCTTGCGACCGACCAAAAACATCGATGAAACACGGTATTAGGTTTGACAGAATATTTAGCAGCAGTTATAATATAATATTCGCAACTGATTGCGACACGGTGGCATTATTAGAGGAATGACCCATTTATTTCCCGTCATGCACCGTCGCCATCGAATGATGTGGATGCATCGTGCACGAAATACGTCCATATTATCACAACAACGCCGTCTTCTGGGTGATTAGCCGGTCAATATTAATCGAACAATGCATTATGAATAATCTTCGGTGTTTAACATGGTATCCACGCCAAACATTGAGAAATTGTTTATGTTTTCGGAATGCCTGCGGTCACTCCGACGTCCGTTCGTATTGTCGGGTGTTCGCATGCACGACCTCACGCCTGGCCCTGGCGACCTCACGCCTAGATTCCCATTTGAATGATCGTTATCCTAAAATCACTAGGATCTTATTACAGCGGCGTAGCTAAGGATAACTGCAAGTGGAAGCACTAATTAATGATATCAATCAACATTTTATCATCAGGGTCTGGTGGTCCAAAATATTGTGTAGCATGTGTGACGGTCCAATCAGTTACAAATAATGTATTTTAAGTGACAATATATCATAGGTAAATAGAACACGCTAAGGAA
>OZ024862.1:25669012-25739012 GCA_964017155.1 Oasisia sp. SBJ-2009 | reverse complement strand
CCTTCTTCCCTCCAAGTGTTGGTTGGCAAGCACAGGCTGTATCTACCCGAAACGACGCAATCCAGGCACAAGATCGCGAAAGTCTACATACACGCCAAGTACTCAAATATCACCGACGATTACGACATCGCCCTGCTCAAACTCACGACCGCCATCACTTTCACTCGCGACGTGTCGCCAGTGTGCTTGCCGAAGAAGGACGTCTGGGACAAGATTTGTGTGGCGACGGGCTGGGGATTGACACAAGGTGAGTGACCAGTACTTGACATACTTCGTACACTTGGTTGTTTCGTCTCTTTGAGCCGGTGGCCAGATACCTCAATCTCCTCTTGAGAATACTCAATTAGGGTGCTCTCACTACTTCTTCTGGGAGTCTGTAGTCAACTGTCCAAAAGAAGTGATTGTATATTACCAATACGCGTACGATAGTAGCTCTTCTGTAATTTTACTCTATGGTCTCTGAGGTTGCCTGTAGATACATTGGTCTGGGTAAAATCTGTTGAGGCCTCTTTGCATTTAAATACTTCGCAGAGTCTGCTCACGGCTCTGTTCCAAAGAAACATAATCCGC
Source organism: Oasisia sp. SBJ-2009 (assembly GCA_964017155.1). Classification (NCBI taxonomy): domain Eukaryota; kingdom Metazoa; phylum Annelida; class Polychaeta; order Sabellida; family Siboglinidae; genus Oasisia; species Oasisia sp. SBJ-2009. Next base: position 25,738,442 of record OZ024862.1, on the reverse strand, counting down.
TCGTAGTGTGCTGAGTTTCGCGCTCCCTTTTTTCAAGTTCATCTATGTCTTTTTAATAATAAGGGTTCCACTTGGTTGGTCTACGGGTAGGTTACGGGACATTTCACATTATTGAAAAATCTGTTTCATTACATATCGGCCAATATTGCACATAAATGCAACATAATGTATCCAAACCCATTTTTTTTCAGGGTTACAGATCATTAAAAAACCAAAACATCCCATTTGCACAGGGATATCAATTTATTTTATTGCCACTGGCGAAATGAAATGTTGAAATAAATTATACATATATATTTTTTCCACTGAGGGAACTCTATTTTATCTAATGGGACTACAATGTTTAAAATTATGTGATTTTATGATGTTTTACCTGTTTTAAATACTTCATAAATATTCACACACACGTCTTAATATTTTAGAAACATGGAATGTATCGTAATTACCAGGATATTTTATTTTAGCATATTATCACATTTACCATGATTATAATAAAACAAAAATCTTTTATGATTCCATGTACGTTTCATAATGTGTGTAGGCTCCTATGGACAGACTGGAGATACGGCGCTTTAAAATGCTGGTAAAAATAAACAATAATAAACATGATTTGAATGTTAGTCAGACCGTAATGTGTTCTTTCTTTCAAGCAAAATCCTTCACTAATTAAAACATCAACTTTGCATTACTGAAACAAACTGTGTCGCTATAAAAACACAACTCCGAATTGATATTAATTAATTTATTTTTGTTTTAAGGAACCGGCGATATGTTGATCCTAAACGAAGTGCGAGTGCCCGTGGTGAACCAGGCGAAATGCAACAGGCCGAAGTGGCACAACAACAGGATTACAGACAGGATGCTGTGTGCCGGGTACGACCAAGGAGGAAAGGATTCGTGCCAGGTACAGTTACTCTGTGCATTCTCGATGTGTTTTCACCCTTCCTTTTCCACAACAATTCCCGGCCTCCACCATCCGTCGCAGTATCTCCCTAGCTTTCCTTCCCTTTCCCGATTTGTCTTTAGTACGTCGCGGTGTGTCTGTCTCACGGGTGTTGTTTATATTTATCTTTAGTACGTCGCGGTGTGTCTGTCTCACGAGTGTTGTTTATATTTATCTTTAGTACGTCGCGGTTGGTCTGTCTGACGAGTGGTGTTTATATTTATCTGTGGTACGTCGCGGTGTGTCTGTCTCACGAGTGTTGTTTATATTTATCTTTAGTACGTCGCGGTGTGTCTGTCTCACGAGTGTTGTTTATATTTATCTTTGGTACGTCGCTGTGTGTCTGTCTCACGAGTGTTGTTTATATTTATCTTTAGTACGTCGCTGTGTGTCTGTCTCACGAGTGTTGTTTATATTTATCTTTAGTACGTCGCGGTGTGTCTGTCTCACGAGGGTTGTTTATATTTATCTTTGGTACGTCGCGGTGTGTCTGTCTCACGAGGGTTGTTTATATTTATCCTTGGTACGTCGCGGTATGTCTGTCTCACGAGTGTTGTTTATATTTATCTTTAGTACGTCGCGGTGTGTCTGTCTCACGAGTGTTGTTTATATTTATCTTTAGTACGTCGCGGTGTGTCTGTCTCACGAGTGTTGTTTATATTTATCTTTAGTACGTCGCGGTGTGTCTGTCTCACGAGTGTTGTTTATATTTATCTTGACTAACTGCTTTTTTATTTCAACATATATCTGTTTAGTTTGCTTAACAATGCTAAACTCAGCTGATGTAGCTCCGTTATTTTACGTTATTTGTTATTTATTTACATTCATTTATATTGTAGTTTCTACGAAGTAATAATTGCTGGTAATATTAAACTGAACTAGTTAATTAATACAGATTATTTTGTTTAACAAACTGACTTGCTTTTTAATGCTAATGGTGATGGTGTTATCGTGTGTCATTGTGAACATTAGTGGATATGAAAATTTCGTCATCGGCTATTATTTCTCAAATTACACCATATGTTAAATATTGATGAAACTGAAATTACGTATGATGTTCTATATTATGCCATGTTTCAGGGGGACTCTGGAGGCCCCTTCGTGTGTCGCACCGATGGTGATGGGCCGTGGATGTTGCAAGGCATCACGAGCTGGGGAGGTAAATGCGCTGCGGCAAAGAAGCCTGGCGTGTACACCAAAGTGACCGCATTCTTAGACTGGATCGACAGCACCATCAGCGGTACGTGCTGTGTGCGGAGTAGTGTGATTGTGAGCGCGTGCGAGGTCTTGCATGTGTATGTCTGTGTGTGTGAGATACACTCTCACACTCACACTCACTCACTCACTCACACACTCACTCACTCACTCACTCACTCACTCACTCACTCACTCACTCACTCACTCACTCACTCACTCACACACTCACTCACCCATTCACTCAATCGCTCGCTCACTCGCTCGCACGCACGCACGCACACACACACACACACACACACGCGCGCGCGCACACGCGCGCGCGCGCACACACACACACACACATACATATACACACAGAGATACAGAGCAGACGTACAGACGTACATACGCACACACGCACAGGCGCGCAGGCGCAGACGCGCAGACAGAAAAAACAGATATGTTTTTTGATATTCATGTTTGATTGCAGGAGAGGGAGGATTGTAAGCACGTCATCGTGGGAGACGGAATGATTGCACCACGAGTCATATGAAAGTGCCGAGGCCCGATGACCGATCCCCTACGAACATTATGTCGACTACTGAATGGATAGCTAACCATTAAATTGTTTCACATATGAATTTACTACCATATTAACCTCAGCATTATTTTTTAAGCCAACACATACTGTGAGGCGTCGATAGAGTTTAACCCTTTGCACACGTTGTGCCGATGTCACAACATGGCTACTGCACGAGAACGACACCACCTAAGAGACGTGATCTAACAGACACGTCGATGTCTCAAGAACGATCTGAAGTGTTCGTCCACCTTTACATTGGATCACCACACAAGTGATGTCAGCGCTGATGTTGCTAACAATCTTGTTTACTAATACTAATTAATAAAGAATGCAATAACAAATTGACGAGCTTTTTTATTGTGTCTTAATTGTGAATTTCAAATAGCAAAACTAATGCGTTACACAAATATTCGATGGTGTTATTTTTCTCAACTATCCATTTTAGTTCTGAAACGCAAAGAAACGAGTTTACGACAAGTTCAGTTGTATTGTTTTTCTTACTCTTGTAAGCAGCGCACTTACTTGATTGATTAATAGTTATTATCCCGACATCCCCAGACATAGACCTCATAGATGAGGGGTAACGCCTCATAGCACCTCTTCAGAAAACAAAATTCAACATACGACACTGGCGTATTTACAGGGGGCGAGGGGCGGTCATCCTCCATTGGTTACACCTGCAGAATATATTTTAGGACTGATGCTGACTATTACTTGATCGCTGCAGAAAGGTGATGCTGAACTTGTTCGTACGCTGAAGAATGCTTGCACTCTTCTCGACGTTCTGTGGAATAACCGCTCAGGAAGGAAACAAATTCCACGATCGCTTCATCCACGCTGAAGAACTTTACAGCTGTGTTGCCTTCGAACGTCATGCTCCCCGAACGGCGAAAAGATCCGTGTAACGTTGGGCATCGGTTGGATCAGAAAATGTGGAAGATTACCTCCATGTCAACATCTACTGTTCCGTTGTTGCACTTCGGTCCGGAGAAAAACATACGTGTTCTTGCAATTTGAACGTTCTTATTCCGACAATTGTTTGCGAGAAGGAAACGTCTGATCAGTGGCAATCACTGGCGCGTGCTATTTCGATGTATGCGTCGCTTCTTCCAGATTCGTCTGTTGTCATCGAGGGCGAATTTGAGCTGGGTCGCGTGAATTGGATCAACACTGAAGTGTCGAAGCGGAGCTCGACGATGTTGGCATTTCCTTCCCAAACATCAGCCCCTTGCTCCAGATCCTAGCCACTTTGCCGCTCTCAACTGCACAAGCGGAACGCACGCTATCGACAGTTGACCGCAATGGGAGAACTGAGACTTGTAGCACTAGTGCTTCTCCAGGCACATAGGAATACCTGCCCAACCATCGACAAGGTAATCGACACGTTTACTGCCACTAGCGCACGTCGACTGCTTTCAACGTCTTATTTATTGACAGAGCTGTTCATATGTGGGCACGCTTCCGGTTGCATTCACAAATCGGAGTTGTTTATGCAAGTGAACTTCACAAAATATGATGTCTTCCCCCCAATAAAATCCTGGATACGCCCATGATATAGGATGAACAACACTGTTCATATTTCTAAACGGCGACTGATTGTGTGTGTTACATTTGCGCTCGTCTGTGATACACTGTAACAGCTAACACAATTCTTGTGCTACAGGCCATATAAATTAGTATCCATATACCAGTACCCAGCCGTCGGGTGATCGGCTCCGGTACACGATCCGTGTTTCATCTAGCGACAGTGAATCACTCTAACCGCTCGGGTAACTGTGTCCCAAGTTGTCTTAGCATGACAATAACGGAACGTTGACACAAGCAAACTTGAATGGCGTCGTGAGGTTTGGTAGATAGCAACATTTAAAATGTAAGGATGAGTACCATGTGAACGTAAATACGGTAACCGCGGATCTATATACATGGCGTAATGCCAAAAGCAGCCTCGCGCGCCAGGGGTCGCTGCTGTTGATGACGTCACACATAATTAGTAGTACGCCTGGCTAATCGTTCTGCGAAACCGTGCGGTTAAGCTCAGCCAATGATTACCCCGGCATCCCCAGGCACAGACGTTATAGTTAAGGGAACAACGGCTTACAGCGCATCTTCAAAATGACACTTCCAACGTCAGACGGACAAAATTGCTCATTTGTCGAAACGGCGACCGATTGTGTGTGCTTCCATTGTGATACACTGCAGTAGCTAACACAGTTCCTGTACCAAAACCAAGTTGACACTTTGACGGCATCGTGAGGTTTGGTGGATAACGAAATTTAAAATGTAACCATGTACACCGTATGAATGTCCATACAGTAACCGATGGTCTATATATATATATATATATATAATATATATAATATATATATATATAATATATATATATATATATATTTTATATATATATATATATTATATACACATATATATATATATATATATATATATATATATATATACATGAATAGAGCGTGATGCTTAAAACTTCCTCGCGCACCAGATGTCGCTGCTGTTGATTACGTCAGTACCAGGCAGCAGTACACCTGGCTGATCGCTTTGCGAAACTCCGAAGTTAAGTTCAGCCGCTGAAATAGTCCATACGCAGTGGACGAGCGTTTACAGTGATTCACTGTCGCTAGAAGAAACCGGGGGTCGTATACCGATGCCGCTCTTCCGATGGCTGGGAACTGGTATACGAATACTAATGTCTATGATTTTAGTCATTTTAGTAGAGGAACTGTGTTAACTACTGTAGTGTATCCCAGACAAGGAAAAAAAAGCACACACAATCGGTCGCCGTTTCGACATATGAGCAATTTTGTCCGTCTGACTTTGGAAGTGTCTTTCTGAAGAGGCGCTGTAAGCCGTTGTTCTTGTAAGCATAACGACTGTGCCTGGGGATGCCGGGATAATAATTGGCTGAGCTTAAAAGTATGGGTTCGCAAAGCGATTAGCCAGGCGTACTACTGACTATGTGTGACGTCATCAACAGCGGCGACCCCTCGCGCGCGAGGCTGCTTTTGCCATTAAGCTCTCTAGTCATGTATATAGATAAGCGGTTATCGTATTGACATTCATATGCTTACATTTTCAATTTTGCTATCTACCTAACCTCATGACGCAATCAAAATTTACTTGTGTCAACGTGCCGACATTTTCATGCTAAGACAACCTGGGACACAGCTATTCGAGCGGTTAGTGTGATTCACTGTCGCTAGATGAAACCCGGATCGTGTACCGGACCCGATCACCCGACGGCTGGGTACTTGTATATACAGTTCGACGTATTCAGGTACATGGCCAGTCTAAGCTCCATGTGTGAGTAGAAGGATCTTGAACTCCCCTTACACTGCTATTGTCATCCAGTGCACTTGATCAACGGTGGTGTGGCACGGCTAAATTTCATAATCATAGCACCGTCGATTAAACGGGCTACACAGTTCTGTACTTTCCGAAACCGATGTATTTGCTTCAGAGGCAGTCGGTGGATACTAATGTGACAGGGTGTGACACAAATATTTTTGTATTTGTAAATTGGGTCTCATATCATACAGCTCACTTCAGTTCAGTCTGTCTCTCTCCCACAACCTTATTGACCGTGTTAATACTACTATTCAAACTACTTCTATTCTACACTACCAAACCATAAAACAAGAGTAAATGTCAAAACAATTAACTGAGGCTACATTGGAACATATGCAGAGTCTAAGGAATCACATTAGAAATACCTCAATCTAAACATGCAAAACATTCTTTAATTACATTTCTGTACAGTGAAGTTGGTGATACATTCAAAAGTGGTATGTTATCCAAAACGGTGCCAATATATTTATACTCACAACATTATGGTATCTGACAACCTAGGATTTGCAAACAATAAAACCAATCAATTACACAGACAAAACAATTGAATGCTGCATACCTTCCGTCCGTCCGTCCGTCCGTCCGTCCGTCCGTCCGTCCGTCCGTCCGTCCGTCCGTCCGTCCGTCCGTCCGTCCGTCCGTCCGTCCGTCCGTCCGTCCGTCCGTCCGTCCGTCCGTCCGTCCGTCCGTCCGTCCGTCCGTCCGCCCGCCCGCCCGCCCGCCCGCCCGCCCGCCCGCCCGCCCGCCCGCCCGCCCGCCCGCTCGCCCGCCCGCCCGCCCGCCCCTCCGCCCGCCCGCCCGCCCGCCCGCCCCTCCGCCCCTCCGCCTCTCCGCCCCCTCCGCCCCTCCGCCCCTCCCTCCCTCCCTCCCTCCCTCCCTCCCGCCCGCCCGCCCGCCCGCCCGCCCGCCCGCCCGCCCCCCGCCCGCCCGCCCGCCCGCCCGCCCGCCCGCCCGTACTCACGCACGCACGCACGCACGCCCGTCCGCCCGTTTACTACCATTTCACCATTTCATTTCACGCATATACACATACGTGCGGCTGTTATACGTTACAAAGACACACAAGGACTTGCGATATAGCCTACTTAGACTTACACTACAACCTCAGTGAAGTGGAATAACTGTCCGCTGTAACCTCTTCTACGTTCGCTTTGGACTTATGTCGGTCTGTTAGAAGCTGCTGCGGTTTGTGATTTTGTAAAGCAATTATTTTGCGAAATACCACCACTTTCATCGTATGACTCTTGGTGCAATCATTCCGTCTGCCATGATGACGTGCTTACAATCCTCCATTTCCTGCAATCAAACATGAATGTCAAACAACATATCTGTTTTCTCTCTTTGCGCGTCTGCGCGTCTGCGCGTCTGCGCGTCTGCGCGTCTGCGCGTCTGCGCGTCTGCGCGTCTGCGCGTCTGCGCGTCTGCGCGTCTGCGCGCCTGCGCGCCTGCGCGCATGTGCGTCTAACGTTTGTGCGTCTGCTCTCTCTCTCTCTCTCTCTCTCTCTCCTCTCTCTCTCTCTCTCTCTCTCTCTCTCTCTCTCTCTCTCTCTCTCTCTCTCTCTCTCTCTCTCTCTCTCTCTCTCTCTCTCTCTCTCTCTCTCTCTCTCTCTCTCTCTCTCTCTCTCTCTCTCTCTCTCTCTCTCTCTCTCTCTCTCTCTCTCTCTCTCTCTGTGTGTGTGTGTGTGTGTGTGTGTGTGTGTGTGTGTGTGTGTGTGTGTGTGTGTGTGTGTGTGTGTGTGTGTGTGTGTGTGTGTGTGTGTGTGTGTGTGTGTGTGTGTGTGTGTGTGTGTGTGTGTGTGTGTGTGTGTGTGTGTGTGTGTGTGCATGTGAGTGAGTGAGTGAGTGAGTGAGTGAGTGAGTGAGTGAGTGAGTGAGTGAGTGAGTGAGTGAGTGAGTGAGTGTTAGAGTGTGTATCTCACACACACAGACATACTCATGCAAAGCTTTGCACGCGCTCACAAACACACTACTCCGCACACAGCACGTACCGCTGATGGTGCTGTCGATCCAGTCTAAGAATGCGGTCACTTTGGTGTACACGCCAGGCTTCTTTGCCGCAGCGCATATTTTTCTTCCCCAGCTCGTGATGCCTTGCAGCATCCACGGCCCATCACCATCGGTGCGACACACGAGGGGGCCTCCAGAGTCCCCCTGAAATATGGCAACATATAAAACATATAAAACATACAGAACATCATACGTAATTTCAGTTTCATCAATATTTAACATATGGTGTAATTTGAGAAACAATGACCTATGCCGAATTGTCATATCCACTAATTTTCACAATGACATACGATAGCAACGTTAACATTAGCATTACAAAGCAAGTCAGGTTGTTTCAATTAATAAATTGATTAATTAACTAGTTCAGTTAAATATTAACAGCAGTTATTACATCGTAGAAACTACAATACAAATGAGTTTAAATAAATAATAAATAACGTAAAAGAACGGGCTTCCACAAATCCACGCTAGTCGCTAGAGGCGCTTATACGCTGAGACCTTAGTTGCGTCTCAGCGCCCTCCAGCGACTAACGTGGATATGTTTACATGTTTTGCTGAACGCTTGCTTAAAAATTAATCATCCTCAATTAGCTATTGACCGTGTAGGCGCGTAGCCAGCGACAGTTTGTACAGACAGAACAGCGTGCCAATGTGTGGCGATACACAGAACAGCCAAAACAACGCCATTTTGGCACTGAATTCAATCGAACGTCCAGAGACGTTTCATCGACTGTAAATGTACATTAATGTAGATATTATGCTTTCATATTGACGGACATAATATACTATATCAATATTTAACTATGTGTGAAGACGTAGCAGTCTCGTGTGATGCATACGGTAAGCTATAGATGATTTTAAACATCCATTCCCGCATCAAGCCAGCAAACATGTCGTCCGGCCACCAGTCGACGTTCCATCTGCTGTAAAGGTACATTAATGTACATATTATGCCTTCATATTAACGGACATATCAGACTACATCCATATTTAGCTATGTGTGAGGCTTCGGAGTCATGCGAATCCAACAGCTGATTGTAGGATGATTTAAACAAGCGTTCTGCAAAATCTTCCGCACACGGAGCCGCATTTTACATACGTCAAGAATACGTAAAAAACAGCACACAGACCGTAGTTGCGTCAGAGCGCCTTCTGTCGGATTAGTTATTGTAGTACCTCATTACGATTTACGGAGCTACATCGGCTATGTTTAACATTGTTAGGCAACCCAAACAGACACGCTGAACTAAAAACGCAGTTAGTCAAGATAAATATAAACAACACCCGTGAGACAGACACACCGCGACGTACAAAGATAAATCTGGAAAGGGAAGGAAAGCGAGGGAGAAACTGCGACGGGTGGTGGAGCCCGGAAATTGTTGTAGGAAAATATGGGTGAAAACACATCGAGAATGCGGAGAGTAACTGTACCATGCACGAGCCCTTTCCTCCTTCCTCGCATCCGGCACAGAGCATCCTGTCTGTGATCCTGTTGTTGTACCACATCGGCTTGTAAAAGCCTTGTTGCACTTCGCCTGGTTCACCACGGGCACTCGCACTTCGTTTAGGGAAGACCTATCGCCGGTTCCTGAAAACAAAAACAAATTAATTAATATCGATGAGTTTTTTTTATACCGACACAGTTTTTTCAGTCAAGCAAGTTTGATATATTAATTAGTAATGGATGTGGCATGAAAGAAGTACATTACGCTCTGATTCACATTAAATTCATTAGTGTTTACTTTTTACCAGTATTTTAAAGCGCCGTATCTCCGGGACGAGTCCGTTCACAGGCACGTACACACATCAAGAAACGTACATGGAATCATTAAAGGTTTTTGTTTTATTAAAATCATGGTAAATGTGATAATATGTTAAAATTTTAAATCCTGGTAATTAAGATACGTGATATTAGTTCTAAAATATTAAGACTTGTGTGTAAATATTTATGAAGTATTTAAAAAAGGTAAAACATCATAATATTACATAATTTTAAACATTGTATTACCATTGGATAAAATAGAGATCCCTCAGTGGAAAAATATATATGTATAATTTATTGTTTATGCTGTTCGAAGTTTAAAATTCTCCCATCTGCAATGTTTTTGCAAATAAGGTAAGTTCTTATTCTGATTAAGACCTTATAAAACAAGAGCCAGTCCTCAGGCTCAGGACACCTCAAATCACTTTACTTTCCTGGCAGACATGTCCAATTAAACACCATATTGAGGCATCCAGTCATGCTGCAATTAATGCTTGAAGACTGTTCACACATAAATATCCACCAGTGTCCATAGCCAGGTACTGGCACTGTCAAATACTTAACATTGCAGCACAGGATTTGACGCAGATTCTTTAAGTCCGATGCTTTATAAAACAATCTAAATCTATGAATCACCACAATGGTCCCTGCAAAACTAACAAACTGTCATAGTCTATACCCAGAATTTCAAAAACAAATCAGTAATACTTAATGTTAGTAGCTGATATCCATGTCAGGTTTATCTCCATATTTTTCTGGTCACAACCTGTTCAGATGGCACTTCCTATTGGGATTTTAGTGTATAGTGAATGTACATGTATATGGAAGTATATCATAAATAGCAGTAAAAATGTTTTTTAATAAAATAAATACATATAATTTATTTAATAAAGCCACACATCAGACAACATGGCAGAAGTGAAATGTAATAAAACACATCATAAAGAGCAGTAAAATAATAGTAAATTAATCAAACAATATTAGAGAATATTTTTTTTTTTAAGTTTACTTAATTAAGACTAGCATTTAGAACTACAATGGCACAGGGAATGAACAATTTCTTAAACTGATTTGTCCTTCCTATAATGGCACTTTTCCTCTTCAGTGTCACAATAGTATACAAATTTCTGGCCAATTAATTTGCTGATTAATTCAATATGCGAGAAACAAATTTGTTATTGGCGACACCGCCATACTTATTAAGTTAGAGCTGTATTTGATAAAATTTAGGATCATATAACTATTTTATGTACAGATATTGGATCCCTGATCAAATGCTTTCAATTAAGCCCTTTTAAAATCTCTTTAAAGCTGTGTATTCCTTTAATGCTGCCTATCCTGCTTAGCTTCCTAACATCTTCATCCATCCATTGGTGACTCATGCATTGTTTTACAATTATAAGTTTGCTTAATCCATTAGTTTTTTCATGCCACTGAGCTTGATCTTCGAGGATATTGGTGCAAAAGAAGTCATTATTACTATTATTAAACAGACTCAAGAATGTGTTGACTGACAGGTAGACGTCTCACTAAAATGACAAAATTATTAACAGAGGATATGAAATTACTTATATAAAGGAGCAGTGTAGACTAAAAATCGGAAAGTTCTAATTTTACATAGGACTAAATGAAAGGAATATATTGTGTGCCAATGGTGTGGGTGCTAGTAGCGTGAATGTTTAGTTTAAAAATAGAATCAAAATAAACTTCAGAAAACGAGCGTTACACTTGGATAAGTAAGCTGGACTGTTGATTAGCAAATGAGCTTCTTTGTCCACCTGCCATCTAGACAGGATTGTCTAGGTGGCAATCTTATTTTAATCTTGTTGACATTTCAGTCCCTGGATGAAGCTAAAATGTTTATATATTTTGTACTTTCATTTCAGTTCTATCAGTTGTATTAATTTAGAATTTGCTGCATACATGCAGCTGGTGCTCACACACATACATGCATGTATGCACTCACGCAATAGTGTCGCACATACATGATAACACCAAATGTAATCGTATAGCCCTGTAATTAGTAGATATATAGCTGATTATGTGTGTGTGTGTGTTGACACACGTTAAAAAAACACTTTAGTTTTAATAAAATAGCTCGCTATACAGTAGAATCCCAATAGAAAGTGCCATCTGAACAGAGTGTGACTAGTAAAATATAGAGATAAACCCTGAGATGGATAACAACTTCTGACATCTAGGTACCACTGATTGTTTTTGAGATTCTGAGCATAGACTATGACAGCTTCGTTGTATTAGTAGTATTGCAGCCCTAAAGTAAGAGTCTTAACCTTACTTTAAATGTTTAACTTGGCAATGTAGCAGTTAAGCTAAGTGCTTGCAGACATATTTTTAAAACACCTGAGATAAAACTCAAGTAATAAAAAAGGACTTTTTGCAGTAAATTTCCGCACTTTTGTGCATTCATGTGATGTCAAAACTGATCTTTGCATTACATATAGTGAAACCTGTCAACACCAGGATGTGCCAAAAGGATACTTCATAATGTGTCACAGTAATAATGTCCCAGGGATATCGCAGCAGCAATATCACTGTTTTGAAAACGTTCGTTGAATGTGAGTTCTATAATAATAATAATAATAATGTTTATTTTGCATAGTGCCATATCCAGAGAATTCATAGCACTTAACATAGACACATACAGGACAATAAGACAAATTAAACAATATAAATACATAAATTAATGTTGTTAGTTTAAAAGTTAAAATAATAAATTATAATGTAAAATAGAGATATAAAAGAAGTTCACTTAATTAATTGCGACAAAAAAATGAATAAATTACAGCAAAATGCTCTAAGTCACCCTCCAGTGAAACCGGTGACTGTTCCCTGGGTCTCTAAGTCACCCTCCAGTGAGACCAGTGACTGTTCTCTGGGTCTCTAAGTCACCCTCCAGTGAGACCAGTGACTGTTCTCTGGGTCTCTAAGTCACCCTCCAGTGAGACCAGTGACTGTTCTCTGGGTCTCTAAGTCACCCTCCAGTGAGACAAGTGACTGTTCTCAGGGTCTCTAAGTCACCCTCCAGTGAGACCTGTGACTGTTCTCAGGGTCTCTAAGTCACCCTCCAGTGAGACCAGTGACTGTTCTCTGGGTCTCTAAGTCACCCTCCAGTGAGACCTGTGACTGTTCTCAGGGTCTCTAAGTCACCCTCCAGTGAGACCAGTGACTGTTCTCTGGGTCTCTAAGTCACTCTCCAGTGAGACCAGTGACTGTTCTCTGGGTCTCTAAGTCACCCTCCAGTGAGACCTGTGACTGTTCTCTGGGTCTCTAAGTCACCCTCCAGTGAGACCAATGACTCTTCTCTGGGTCTCTAAGTCACCCTCCAGTGAGACCAGTGACTGTTCTCTGGGTCTCTAAGTCACCCTCCAGTGAGACCAATGACTCTTCTCTGGGTCTCTAAGTCACCCTCCAGTGAGACCAGTGACTGTTCTCTGGGTCTCTATGTCACCCTCCAGAGAGACCAGTGATTGCTCTCTGGGTCTCTAAGTCACCCTCCAGTGAGACCAGTGACTGCTCTCTGGGTCTCTAAGTCACCCTCCAGTGAGACCAATGACTCTTCTCTGGGTCTCTAAGTCACCCTCCAGTGAGACCAATGACTCTTCTCTGGATCTCTAAGTCACCCTCCAGAGAGACCAGTGATTGCTCTCTGGGTCTCTAAGTCACCCTCCAGTGAGACCTGTGACTGTTCTCTGGGTCACTAAGTCACCCTCCAGTGAGACCGGTGACTGTTCTCTGGGTCTCTAAGTCACCCTCCAGTGAGACCAGTGACTGTTCTCTGGGTCTCTAAGTCACCCTCCAGTGAGACCAGTGACTGTTCTCTGGGTCTCTAAGTCACCCTCCAGTGAGACCATGGACCGTGTGTTGTAGGACCGCCGGGCTGAGTTGGAAGCCCTTGACCTGGCTGTGGGACGGCAGAAGTCTCAGCTCCACCACATGAGGGAGGTGGAGAGGGACTTACTGGGGAAGAGGGAGGACTCAGCCAGGGAACTCAAGGAGCTGAGGAGGAGCAACACGAAGACACGGCCACAGTGAAGGAGGTGGGTTGGAGAGGGAGGTGGGAGGGAAGGAGAGGGAGGTGGGAAGGAAGGAGAGGAAGGTGGGAGGGAAGGAGAGGAAGGTGGGAGGGAAGGAGAGGAAGGTGGGAGGGAAGGAGAGCGAGGTGGGAAGGAAGGAGAGGAAGGTGGGAGGGAAGGAGAGGAAGGTGGGAGGGAAGGAGAGGGAGGTGGGAGGGAAGGAGAGCGAGGTGGGAAGGAAGGAGAGGGAGGTGGGAGGGAAGGAGAGGGAGGTGGGAGGGAAGGAGAGGGAGGTGGGAGGGAAGGAGAGGGAGGTGGGAGGGAAGGAGAGGGAGGTGGGAGGGAAGGAGAGGAAGGTGGGAGGGAAGGAGAGGAAGGTGGGAGGGAAGGAGAGGAAGGTGGGAGGGAAGGAGAGGAAGGTGGGAGGGAAGGAGAGGGAGGTGGGAGGGAAGGAGAGGGAGGTGGGAGGGAAGGAGAGGGAGGTGGGAGGGAAGGAGAGGGAGGTGGGAGGGAAGGAGAGGGAGGTGGGAGCGAAGGAGAGGGAGGTGGGAGGGAAGGAGAGGGAGGTGGGAGGGAAGGAGAGGGAGGTGGGAAGGAAGGAGAGGGAGGTGGGAGGGAAGGAGAGGGAGGTGGGAGGAATGGACAGGGAGGTGGGAGGGAAGGAGAGGGAGGTGGGATGGACGGAGAGGAAGGTGGGAGGGAAGGAGAGGGAGGTGGGAGGGAAGGAGAGGGAGGTGGGAGGGAAGGAGAGGGAGGTGGGAGGGAAGGAGAGGGAAGGAGAGGGAAGGAGAGGGAGGTGGGAGGGAAGGAGAAGGAGGTGGAAGGGAATGAGAGGGAAGGAGTGGGAGGGAAGGAGAGGGAGATGGGTGGGAAGGAACTTGACCTTTTTAGTGAACATTGCTACAGATTTGAAAAAGGGAATGTTTATGTTTTGCAAGCATTTGTTATTATTTTACCTGAATTGGTGTCATTTTATGGGCAGAACTGTAATTTTGATATTTATAAAAATATTTATAGTTATTCTAATTCTGTTAATCCCATTGCTAGTACAGTAAATAATTTGTTAGGCACCATACATATATTCCTAATATAAGAACCATAATAATATAATACTTGTGCGTAGTGATACTATTTAATTTTTATTTTTCTATATTCCCGCAACTGTCACATATAGTCTTAACACTTTATAAACTGTGTACCTAGTTTATCCACTTTCAAATGAACATGGTATTTTCCATTGTCCTGTGATGCACAATACACTGTACCATTATCAATAAAAACAAAATGTGCTATTTCAATCTTCCCCACAGAGAGTTCCTAGATGGCACCACCATCTACGATGTTAATGAGTCGGACTACGTCTATGAGTATGACCCAAGGTCGCGGCGACCTCGACCCGACTGACTCAGCGATGAGATCAAGTGCCTTGAGGCCACGCTCGCAAAGCAAAAGGCGGAACTGCGAGAGGCCGACCGCCTGCTTCTGGAGTGTGAGGCTGACCTGATTGATGCTCGCAAAGAGGTGAGAGGTCACTCACAGCAGTCATGTGATCTGTCTCGTGTGTGATGTTGTAGTCTGCAGTGACAACGGTGTCACACACACATACATACACACACACATATTCACACACACACATACATACACGAACACATGCACATACACACACACACTTATGTACACACACATATATATATATACCCACACACACACATACACACACACACACACACACACACACACACACACACACATACATTCACACAGACACACACAGCACAGACTCACATACACACACTTACACACACACACACACACACACACACACACACACACACACACACACACACATACACACACACACACACACACACACACACACACATACACACACACACACATACACACTCACTCACTCACACACACACACACACACACTCTCTCTCACACAAACACACACACACTCACTCACACACACACACACACACACACACACACACACACACACACACACACACACTCACACACACATTCACACACACACACACACACACACACACACACACACACACACACACACACACACACACACACACACACACACACACCAGTGGATAGCATTAAGTGCCTCTGGACAAACCACCACTCTCCCATCCTTAGCCATAAGCCGTTTGTGTCCTGGCTAAGCAGACCCTGCGTCAGTTTGAGGAGGCGCGTGCGTCCCTCGCGTCTGCCCTCACAGACAGCGAGGAGCTGGAGAGACGGGCCCACGAGGCGGGGGTGAACCTCGTGAGGGCTGAGGACCAGCTGCGATTGATGCAGAGGCAGAACAACGACCTCACGATGAGACGGAAGGACAGCGAGAGAATGCTCAGCGAGATCGAGGCGGTAAATAATAATAATATAATAATAATAATTCCGTTGCTTTATATAGTGCTTTTTAGCTAACTAAATATCAATCAAAGCGCTTCACATTAATACGATGTGTTCACTAAATCTAAAATATAAATTAACTAAACACATAAGGTAAGATAACAATAAATGAGCTAAGATAAATAAGTAAATAAACTAAGATCAATAAAAACACATTACTATGACGTGTTGACCAAATCTAAAATATAGACTAATTAAATACATAAGGTAAGATCAAATTAGTAATCTAATTTAAATAAGTAATGTAAGAGCAATAAGTAAGTAAAAATAAATAAATAAGCTAAGATAAATAATTATAAAACAATAACTTAGTGTGTAAAAATGTCTTTTTCTGTAAATGTCTTTGTCTTCTTATTAATAGGCTGATATTGGAATTGTAATAGCATCACCTCCTCGTGTCATGTTTCACTCGCCTTCATCTGTGTTCTCTCGCTTCCTTGAATTATTGGCTTCTGATTGGTAATACATTTGAAAAAACTCACAAAGAGATTTTTTTCTCCAATTGACACATTTAGTTATAATTCATCCCGACAAACTGTTGAGGTCTGCCATTGTTTGCTGCGTGCAATGTTGTGATTGATGACTCAGAAGTGAAGTGGTCATAACAACAAGCTAATCCTGACCTCAATAAGTCATATCCCAGTAATCCAGAAAACATGGCATGCAAACGTCTTTTGAAGGAATAAAATTTCCAAACATTAGTACATCCTGCTATATGCATGAGAGCTAATGAGAGCTAAACTCACAAAGAGATTTTTTTCCAATTGACACATTTAGTTATAATTCATCCCGACAGGTGGCGTCACTGTTGAGGTCTGCCATTGTTTGTGCGTGCAATGTTGTGATTGATGACTCAGAAGTGAAGTGGTCATAACAACAAGCTAATCCTGACCTCAATAAGTCATATCCCAGTAATCCAGAAAACATGGCATGCAAACGTCTTTTGAAGGAATAAAATTTCCAAACATTAGTACATCCTGCTATATGCATGAGAGCTATAGCTGAAACACTTGCTAATCCAAAAACGTAGAGGTCAAAAAATTTGGATTAACAAAATTCATCACAACACAATTACATTACTTTCCAGTAAAATTTATAATAATAAAACCATTTATATAGCACCATAAATCCAAGTTACCTTGTTCGAAGGCGCTGTTACAACAAATCATAGAAAGAAACTAAAAGTAAAAAATCATAAAAATATAGCATCAAATATCGAAATAAATTATCATAAAAATACACATACTTATAATAATTACAAAATTACTTATAATAATAATACATATTATGAATGTAAAAGTACTAAAAGCAGCTCAGAATAATAAATAAATAAGTAAATCCTAAAAACTTAAAATATACGTCAATGTTCATGAGTAAAAAGCTCTTTTGAATAAAATTAACAAGTTTTAAGGAGTAGTCATAAAAGATATTGTACACTTATCAGTACATTTCTTGTGCATGCTAAGCACTGTCTACATGTCTCAGTTCACCTCTCATGCTTGCAGGTGATAGCACAAAAAGATGATGAGCTCCAACAAGCAGACGTGAAACTGAGATTAGCCACACAAAGGTGGGTGGATTAGACTAAGACTGATGTCACTGTAAGCTTAGACGATTGTCACCAAGTCATACAGGTGACAGGTATGTCAACAAAGCTGACATCAATCCTGTATTCTGGCCATCTGATATTGGACACAGGGTCATTTAGAGAAAGAAATCTCACACAATTCAAATGAGACGCTTAGTCTTAATAAAGAGGTTAACATCTATTTAATTAACAATCTAATCAGACCAGTAAATGTCATATAAACATATACCTTTAATATCAATATGTAGATGTTTGTTGCTTATAGCAAGGGTACCAGCGCCCAGGTTTTATGTTTGTCATTTAGTATTACATTCTTATGACTACGACATGCATGTTGAAGATTTACTGCCTACTAGTTCGTGATTGGTTGCTTTATTAAGCTGGAACAATGCTCGCAATTCGAAAGATTCCACCTGCATCATGTTCAAATGTTAAACAAAACCTCAAGTTTCAAAACAAATTGCCAATATTGCTGAGGTGAACAGACTTAGCCGCAATAGCCTTTGATGTTTAACTTTCCCACGTTCTAGACAGTAGACTTCCCGTTACAAATTACTGTTTGGCCAATTCTGGGCAGAGGACCCTTTAGCCAAGCCCAGTGGGAAACTAGCTGATCTTGTTGCAGATTGTCGGATATGGAAGCGTCAATTTCCCGAGCAGAGAATGAGCGCAGAGAGAAACTATCTCTAGCACAGGAGAGTGACGACATCTTGTCAACGAAATGACTTGAGCTGACCTTATTAACTCAGCAGGTAGGAGTACTTGTGTCACATGACATACCAAATAAGATCAAATGTGACCATGGATAATACTGTTGTCAATTAGGTTGGCCTCAAGTTGGATTCATTGATATGTTAATAATTTCAGCATGTCCGGTTTAAAAAAATCATCTTTATAACAATTGTTAAAAGAATCATTAGATGATAGGTTATCCTGTCATATTAGGGCACATGGGGCTAGAATATCAGATAATCATTCTACTGCTCTTGTACAATTTTGTGTAATCCACATTGCCTGAATTCACTTAGTTGTATGAAAGAATACCTGGCTATAGACATTGGCAATTGTGAATGGTCAATCTTTTTGCACTAATTTTAGCATGGCTGAATACTTAGGAAGACCAAGACTGTGCAGATGAATGTTCTGTCAGGAAACCACAGAGCAGTATTACAAACTGGTTACCACACTATATAAGAACCTACCTTTGCTTTTCACCTGCGCAATAACTAAAAGTCAGGAGGAACTGGAGCAGCTCCACAGAGAGCTGCGGCGAAGCAAGTCGGAGCTCCAGTTGCTCCAGGAATCAACGGAGAAACGGCGGCGACAACTCGACTCTCTTGACACGCAGCTTGAGCAGGAAATAGCAAGTCGCAGGCTCGAAATTAAGGTATGACATCTTCTTAGAGGTATTTCATAATTTTATCTAAATTTTTAATATTAGTACATAATAAAAAGTGTAGACATCTTATATTCTTCTTCTTCTTCTTCTTCTTCTTCTTCTTCTTCCATTAATGGCCACCGGTCAACTTGCTGACCATTATTGGCATTGGTTTTTTTGAGTTGTCCTTCTCTAGAATTAGTGAATAGGTTACACATTTATTTACCACCTGTGTGGGATCTTTTACTTCCCCTTGCATAGACACCAGTTAGAAGGGACCACCGACTTTTAGTGTCTCTTCCGAAAGACACAGGCAAATGTGGAGTGAACAAAATTGCCTAAGTTTTTAAACGGCGGTAGGTGGGATTGAACCACCGTCCCCTCGATTGACAGTCCGGCGCTCTACCACGCAACCACCGCTCACCACTGTTGTGTTGATATCTCCTTCTGTGTTCTTCAGGTGGTCGAAGACAAACTGACCAATTTGAAGACAAAAAGGAAACTGAAAGAGCAGGATCTTAGCTGGGTGAGTGGTCATCTATATATCACTGACCAGTCATTTATGCTAAGTTTGATGCATTTTATATCAATGTTTGGTTGAAAGCATTAATAGAAAGTAACATTGAAGTGAACATGCTTATCAAGCATGGAACTGATGTCTAGAACAATCCCATGGTGCAGTGCAAGAAGACATATTTGCACTTTTTATGGTAACCTCTAATGTTTGAATTGGTTTTTACCATGACTAATGTTAGTGTTAGAAGTAATGTCAAAATGTTGTTAATAAATGTACGTAAAGTTTGTGAGTTGGTACTGCATTGTTTAATTTGTTTTACATTAAAATAGTCTACAAAATTATGTTATACATGTGTAGGTAGTCCTGTGTGCATGGCTCTGCATGCATACATGCGTTTATTCTGCAATAAACCATGTTTAAAATTTGGTTTACAGCGTGAACTTTGTATGGTCGGAATATTAAAACTGAGAATGCTTTCTCAGGTTAACTAAATATATTTCTGCAGGCTATGTATTATAAAAATGTTTATTCGTATATTAAAAATATTTAACGAGTAGACGAGAAATAGAGGGATTCATTTTAAAATATTGCTCTTGTGGAGGAGTAAGTGGAGCAGTAACTGGAGAAATAAGTGGAGCAGTAAGTGGAGCAGTAATTGGAGCAGTAAGTGGAGCAGTAACTGGAGAAGTAAGTGGAGCAGTAACTGGAGCAGTAAGTGGAGCAGTAATTGGATCAGTAAGTGGAGCAGTAATTGGATCAGTAAGTGGAGCAGTAAGTGGAGCAGTAAGTGGAACAGTAAGTGGAGCAGTAAGTGGAGCAGTAAGTGAAGCAGTAAGTGGAACAGTAAGTGGAGCAGTAAGTGAAGCAGTAAGTGGAGCAGTAAGTGGAGCAGTAATTGGAGCAGTAAGTGGAGCAGTAAGTGGAGCAGTAAGTGGAACAGTAAGTGGAGCAGTAAGTGGAGTAGTAAGTGGAACAGTAAGTGGAGCAGTAATTGGAGCATTTCACTGAGAACAGTCATGTATTGGCGAACAATGGTAAAAGTGGAGTGGCTCTATATATATAACAGCATAAAAATATCAACACGCAAGCTATTTGGCCTAACAACAAAGTTTGTTCACTTTGTTCAATGATTTTAGCACTGCTTTGAAACTGGTCTTGTGATTCCGTTGTCAACAAACATAGAATTTATGTTTTGAAAATGATCTGTGGCGATGATCCCTCCTGCCTTGAATGCACCTTGAATGCCGTCTTTCACAACCTGTTTCTGTCTTCACAAGCTGCAGCATACTTCAGTACGTCTTAGTTGACATATTTAGATGTACACTTTCTTTATAACACATCAACATTGTTTACCAAATTATTATATTTAAATACACATTGAATTAACTTCATGTGTACTTGTTTCTGTTCAGCTTATATGTTGTTAATCGCTTTATTCATCCACATTCGTTGGATTTTAATACACACGTATTCCTTGTGCTACCAACACACGCTGATATCATAGCTTTATGCAGAGACCCGTTCACCCGTCATTTGGATGGGTAAAACCTGTTGTGGACGGGTAGAAATATGGGTGGACTGGTGGTCGACGGGTAAAAGAATGAAGTAAAGAGCAAAAAAGGTGTCAGTCGTGGCTTGAAAATAGGTGCCACTTGTCTGTTTTTAGTTTTTTTCAGGTCGTAAAGTAAATCTCATCTGGTGTGTGTGTGTGTGTGTGTGAGTGAGTGAGTGAGTGAGTGAGTGAGTGAGTGAGTGAGTGAATGTGTGTATGTGGTGTGGGTGTGTGAGAGTGAGTGAGTGAGTGAGTGTGTGTGTGTGTGTGTGTGTGTGTGTGTGTGTGTGTGTGTGTGTCCGTGTGTGTGTTTTTGTGTGAGTGAGTGAGTGAGTGAGTGCGTGTGTGTGTGTGGTGTGGGTGTGTGTGAGTGAGTGAGTGAGTGAGTGAGTGTGTGTGTGTGAGTGAGTGAGTGAGTGTGAGTGCGTGTTGCGTGCGTGCGTGCGTGCGTGCGTGCGTGCGTGCGTGCGTGCGTGCGTGCGTGCGTGCGTGCGTGTGTGTGCAGGTGTTCCTCAAGTGTCCTCACTGACCTGTCCAGTCTGATGAATCAGTTGGAAAGATTCACTCATGACGAGGTTTTAAATTAGATTGTGCAATTCTAATTACTCGTTGAAGTGCCAAGAGTGAACTTTGAACCTGTCTGTCTTCTCCTGGCCCTGGCTCCTGTCTGTCTAGTGGCGTGGACACTGGTCCCCACTCCTCTCTCTGTGTCCCCCTGGTGGCTAGGGAAACCACTCACTCATATCCCACGCTTGTACAAAGGCAGGTGGTGATTAGAGCCTGCAAACATGTGTTATCACTGCAGTGGGTAGTTTACGTAATTGATGCCATGCACATACACACATGTGTGCATGCATACACAGGCACACACTCATGCACACATACACACATACACGCACACACACCACACGCACACACCATAGACACACACACACACACACACACACACACACACACACACACACACACACACACACACACACACACACACACACACACACACAAACTCATGATAATTATGTATTCTATAATTTATATGTGATTTTGCTCTATTTGCTTGCTTTTATTGGGGCTATTATTTCAATATAGTAATACTGTGTGGAGTGTTACCACCTGTCACATGACCTGTGCATCACTGGTGTGTTTCAGATGGAGGCTGAGAGACAACAGAAGACTCAGGAAACCTTTGTTGGACTCGACGAGAAAGTCCAGAATCTTGGTGGGTTCACACAAGGCACGGGTTCAATTCAATTCACTTGTTTATTTATTAACTTCAGTAATGCAATTAATTAAATTTAAGTCATTAACTTTATACAACAGTTTAATGTGATTACATTTAAATTCATAATCAACTCTCGGTTAGGTGCATATCTACAATTTATTATTTATGAATATCAGACATTCTGCGTTTATGATATCGAGGTGTTTCCTCTTTTTTCAGTTAGACTCCAGTCACTAGACCATGTAATTGTTAATGGGAGGGAAGTGCGGGGGGGGGCAATGAGATTGACTGGTTGTTCATCCATTTATCGTCACTTTGGGTTATTTACTGACAGTCTTGTAAAGACGTGTTTGTCTGTTGTGTTCTCAGCGCGAGAGATTGCCAAGAGGGATGCTGAGAAGGATGAATTAATGACAGCCTTGTCAAGGTCATGCGAGGAACTCACCAGTTTACGAACACAGGTTTCCATGATAATGAAACATTGGCTGCTTAGTAACCACATACATTAGTTCAGGTCTCCATGGTAACGAAATGTTGACTGCTTAGTAACCATAGACATTAGTTCAGGTCTCCATGCGTTGACTGCTTGGTAACCAAATACATTAGTTTTAGGTCTCCATGGTAACAAAACGTTGACTGCTTAGTAACCAAATACACATTCAGCTGAAAGCTGACAGTAAGAGTCAGAGTAACTTTATTTCACAATGTAACATGGAAGCTGTTTCTAATGCATTAGGAAAGCGTACTAATGCGAATATGTCCTAGACTTAGCTACAATGTGATATACACTTATTATGGGCAACTATACAACTCAAGAATACAATTTTACTAAAATAAAAAGCAACACTGAGGACAATTTTGGGTGTATATTTTGTTTGACAGGAATATCTTAAATTACATTTTATTTGTGGAACAAATTGTTCAAGAATCCAACATTTGGTTGTTTTGTAAGAAATTAACTTACTTTTGAAACAAGGATGTGAAACACAAAATTTTGATCAATCAGCTTCACACAGTATGTGCCAAAGTAATTTTAATTTATTAAGAAAACTACATTTGCTAACACAGAATTTACCATGGGTTAAGAAACACTGTGCGTGATGCCATGATACTCATGATGTTGGTGTCACATAACGCCATGATACTCATGGTGTCAGTGTCACATGACACCATGATATTCATGACATTAGTGTTACCTGACGCCATGATACTCATGGCGTCAGTGTCACATGATGCCATGATACTCATGTCATCAGTGTCACATGACACCATGATACTCATGTAATCAGTGTCACATGACGCCATGATACTCATGGCATCAGTGTCACATGACGCATTGATACTCATGGCATCATGATGCCATGGTACTCATGACATCAGTGTCACATGACGCCATGATACTCATGACATCAGTGTCACATGACACCATGATACTCATGGCATCATAACGTCATGATACTCATGGTGTCGGTGTCACACTGGTCCTGCCAGTCTGCCCCTGCTGTCTGTGTAACACGTAATGTTGTGTGTCCAGGAGTCGTCTGACAGGGCTCTGAGGATACAGCAACTGGAGGATGAAGTGACAAGTCTCAGACACAACCTGGAGGACAGAGACCAGGTGAGACTGACACTGAGACAGAGCCATGTCTTCTAAACATGTTTGTAGATAGTGTAGTATAGGGACCAGGTGAGAATGAGACATGTCTTCTAAACACATTTGTAGATAGTGTAGTATAGAGACCAGGTGCGACTGAGACTGAGACATGTCTTCTAAACACGTTTGTAGATAGTGTAGTATAGAGACCAGGTGAGACTGAGACTGAGACATGTCTTCTAAACACGTTTGTAGATAGTGTAGTATAGAGACCAGGTGAGACTGAGACATGTCTTCTAAACACGTTTGTAGATAGTGTAGTATAGAGACCAGGTGAGACTGAGACTGAGACATGTCTTCTAAACACGTTTGTAGATAGTGTAGTATAGAGACCAGGTGAGACTGAGACTGAGACATGTCTTCTAAACACGTTTGTAGATAGTGTAGTATAGAGACCAGGTGAGACTGACACTGAGACATGTCTTCTAAACACGTTTGTAGATAGTGTAGTATAGAGACCAGGTGAGACTGACACTGAGACATGTCTTCTAAACACGTTTGTAGATAGTGTAGTATAGAGACCAGGTGAGACTGACACTGAGACATGTCTTCTAAACACGTTTGTAGATAGTGTAGTATAGAGACAAGTTTGTACCCAGCTTTTTCATATAATAAATGATTATTAGAAGCTGTCTGAATTTGTCGTGTAGCTGGTCAACTGTAGAAAACTAATGAGCAACTTACAAAATGATATCTGAGACGGCTCACACAAATTCTCCTTTAGTATTTAAATATAAACAAACGCGCAAGATTTACAGGTGAGAATATACAATGTTTTAAGTTATGTTTCTTTTGATAAAGAATGGAATGAAAAATAATTCCTTTTACAGTGCTGCCTCGTAACACCGTGAACCAATTTAACTGCGGGTCTTTTACGCGCTAGGCAATTATTAGATTACTTTATAATAATCACTGCTGAATGGTCCACCTTTGTAATTCATTGTTTACTCACCAGGAGGTTCGTCAGATTAGAGAGAAGTCGGCTGCTGAGATTGCAGACCTTGAAGGTATCGCCCAGGCGCACTACAGCAGAGCCAATCGGCTCGGAGACGAACTCAACTATCTGAGAGCAGAACACTTGGAAATAGTGCGGCGGGTATGTTACGTCTTATTCCTACACCAAGCCAGCGGGTAGAGCGGTGCCGGTGGGTAGAGTGGTGCCGGTGGGTAGAGTGGTGCTGGTGGGTAGAGCGGTGCCGCTGGGTGGAGCAGTGCCGGTGGGTAGAGAGTGGTGTCGGTGGGTAGAGCGGTGCCGGTGGGTAGTGCGGTGCCGGTGGGCAGAGCGATGCCAGTGGGTAGTGCGGTGCCAGTGGGTAGTGCGGTGCCGGTGGGCAGTGCAGTGCCGGTGGGCAGAGCAGTGCCAGTGGGTAGTGCGGTGCCGGTGGGCAGTGCGGTGCCAGTGGGTAGTGCGGTGCCGGTGGGCAGAGCGGTGCCAGTGGGTAGTACGGTGCCGGTGGGTAGAGCGGTGCCAGTGTGCAGAGCGGTGCCAGTGGGCAGAGCGGTGCCAGTGGGTAGAGCGGTGCCAGTGGGTAGAGCGGTGCCAGTGGGTAGAACGGTGCCAGTGGGTAGTGCGGTGCCAGTGGGTAGTGCGGTGCCGGTGGGCAGAGCGGTGCCACTGGGTAGAGCAGTGCCTGTGGGTAGAGTGGTGCCAGTGGGTAGAGTGGTGCCTGTGGGCAGAGCGGTGCCCGTGGGTAGAGTGGTGCCGGTGGGTAGAGCGGTGGCGGTGGGTAGAGCGGTGCTGGTGGGTAGAGCGGTGCCAGTGGGTAGAGCGGTGTCAGTGGGTAGAGCGGTGCCAGTGGGTAGTGCGGTGCCAGTGGGCAGAGCGGTGCCAGTGGGTAGAGCGGTGCCAGTGGGTAGAGCGGTGCCAGTGGGTAGAACGGTGCCGGTGGGTAGAGCGATGCAGGTGGGTAGAGCGGTGCCGGTGGGTAGAGCGGTGCCCGTGGGTAGAGTGGTGCCAGTGGGTACAGTGGTGCCGGTGGGTAGAGCGGTGCCACTGGGTGGAGCAGTGCCGGTGGGTAGAGTGGTGCCGGTGGGTAGAGCGGTGCCGGTGGGTAGAGCGGTGCCGGTGGGTAGAGTGGTGCCGGTGGGTAGAGTGGTGCTGGTGGGTAGAGCGGTGCCGCTGGGTGGAGCAGTGCCGGTGGGTAGAGTGGTGCCGGTGGGTAGAGCGGTGCCGGTGGGTATAGCGGTGCTGGTGGGTAGAGCGGTGCCGGTGCATAGAGCGGTGCCATACGCACACACTCATACACACACACACACACACACACACACACACACACACACACAACACACGCACTCCACACACACACGCGCACAGACACACACACATACACACACCACACAAGACAGACACACACACACACATACATGCACGCACGCACGCACACACACCACACACACCACACACACCACACACACCACACACACCACACACACACACACACACACACACACACACACACACACACACCCACACACACACACACATACATGAATGTACAAAACACATTTATGTACTTTTGACAACACTCCTGTCCCTGTCTGCTCCTGGCCCAGCTGGTTGTGGCCCACCAAATGACCCGATGTCCCTGTCTGTCCCTGTTGTCCCCTGTTCCCATCCGTCTCTTCCCTCCAGCTGCAATCCCAGGAGGAACTGTCCAGCTGGGAACATAAACTGGAGGACACACTGCGAGAACTCAAGGACGAAATCAAAACAGTGAGTGACACTCTTGATCTGCCTGGTCCGCGGCTCACACTTCGCATTCTGTTCTCTGTCACTGCTGTTGTCATCACTGCTGTTGTCTCTTACGTTGTTGTCATCACTGCTGTTGTCTTTTACGTTGTTGTCATCACTGCTGTTGTCTCTTACTTTGTTGTCGTCACTGCTGTTGTCTCTCAAGTTGTTGTCATCACTGCTGTTGTCTCTTACGTTGTTGTCATCACTGCTGTTGTCTCTCAAGTTGTTGTCATCACTGCTGTTGTCTCTCAAGTTGTTGTCATCACTGCTGTTGTCTCTTACGTTGTTGTCATCACTGCTGTTGTCTCTCAAGTTGTTGTCATCACTGCTGTTGTCTCTCAAGTTGTTGTCATCACTGCTGTTGTCTCTCAAGTTGTTGTCATCACTGCTGTTGTCTCTTACGTTGTTGTCATCACTGCTGTTGTCTCTCAAGTTGTTGTCATCACTGCTGTTGTCTCTCAAGTTGTTGTCATCACTGCTGTTGTCTCTCAAGTTGTTGTCATCACTGCTGTTGTCTCTCAAGTTGTTGTCATCACTGCTGTTGTCTCTTACATTGTTGTCATCACTGCTGTTGTCTCTCAAGTTGTTGTCCTCACTGCTGTTGTCTCTCAAGTTGTTGTCATTATTGCTGTTGTCTCTCAAGTTGTTGTCATCACTGCTGTTGTCTCTTACGTTGTTGTCATCACTGCTGTTGTCTCTTACGTTTTTGTCATCATCACTGCTGTTGTCTCTTACGTTGTCGTCATCACTGCTGTTGTCTCTTACGTTGTTGTCATCATCACTGCTGTTGTCTCTTACGTTGTTGTCATCACTGCTGTTGTCTCTTACGTTGTTGTCATCACTGCTGTTATCTCTTACTTTGTTGTCATCACTGCTGTTGTCAGACAGCATCATTGACAGATCTATTTTCATGATATGCAAACTGAAATCGGTCAAGCAATGGGTCGATAATTGAATTAAAAACTGGAGAACCAAGCATTTCAACAAGAGACTGTAGAATTTTTGGGAACAGGAATGATAGTTGACGTTTTGAAGCAATGGGGGATTTTACATTGGCAAATACCCCAGACACCCTATCACCATGTCACCCTTTTGCCAGGCACCCCATCAGCCTGTCACTCTATTGTCAAGACATCCTATCAGCTTGTCACCCTATTCCCCCAGACACCCTATTGCCTGGACACCCTATCTCACTCATCCTATCTTACTCACACCCTATCTCACTCTCATCCTATTTCACTCACCCTATCTCACTCTCACCCTATCTCACTCACCCTATCTCACCCACACCCTATCTCACTCTCACCCTATCTGTGAGTCACCCTATCGCCTGTGTGCCCAGGAGGTGACGGAGGGGATGCTGGAGCTGGAGCGATCCCGCATCGAGACGGGCACGGAGCTGGAGCAGCTCCACGACCAGAAGGACAACCTGCAGGAGCATCTGAGCGTGCTCAAACACACCCTCGTCGTGGTAACTCTCTCGCATGCATGCACGTGTCGTCATGCTTCGTCACACTTCGTCACGCTTGTGTTTCTGTCTTTTTCTTAAGATTTGTCGCACTTTTAAACGATCATTTCCCAGCGATGAAGAAAAATGTCATCGAAATTTATATTTGATTGAAAACGTGGTTTATTCTCCTTGTTAAAATAATAATATTAATAAAGGCTTGATGCAAGAAATACTAGAAGCTACCACTATTGCTAAACATTACTTGTTTTATTAAGTGAACACTATATGTTTTCTGTGGCAAGGTTCATGGGGATCTCGTTTTCTGTTCAGATCCCAACTGTTGGACCTGGCTGAGATATATTTCTGTTAAATAATAAGATTGTTGTTGTGGTCACTGTCCACTCAAGCGGCCAGTCATCCATTGTCACAATGGCCACTAAGTCAGAACCTCGGGAGTGAATCACTGAGAGTGAAACCTTGAGAGTGAAACATGTTAATGGAATGTCTTTGTGAACTTACAACACGAACCGATCAATGATTGGTGTGTTCTGTTTCAGATCCGGAGTGGCGTCAACACCCCAGTGCCACAGGACGCAACGGCAAAGGGAAACACTAACTACTTTGAAGAACAACAATACCAGCTGAAGGTGACTAGTTCTGTCAACGTCTCAGAGATGTCACTGACACAATGGTGGAACCTTTGTGTAGAGACATATGTGAAGTGGTCAACTGGAACATTGGCAACTTTCCTGAAACAACTCAAAACTTATCTATTTCGTTTGTATTAAATGCCTTGATGGCACTGGTTTATATTTCATAGCATTGACTGGTTTTAAATTGTTCTGTTTGAAACTGTATTTTTACACCCTATTTTATTTATTTTATTTACTTATCTTAACATATTTATTATTTATTTTTTATCTTAACTTACTTAATTATTTATCTTAGTTTATTTATTTGATTTTAGCTTAAGTATTTAATTCATTTATATTTTAGATTATTAGTCAACACATCATGTTAATGTGAAGCGCTTTGATTTGGTTGGCATTTAATTACTTAAAAAGTACTATGTTAACAAACATAATTATTATTATTATCACAAGAGGTGTCAAAACAACCTGTGAGATTGTCTGCATTACTTAGCAATGATTGTTCACGTGTATCAGTGTACAAACATGTCTGTGTGACAAACATGTTTGTAACATGTCTATAATGTCTAACACAAGTTTATATGTAACACTTACATGCGTAACCCAAGTGTATCTGTAACACAAGTGTGTCTGTAACACAAGTGTATCTGTAACACAAGTGTGTCTGTAACACAAGTGTGTATTTTAACACAAGTGTGTCTGTAACACAAGCCTGTCTTTTAACACACATGTGTCTGTAACACAAGTGTGTTTTTAACACAAGTGTATCTGTACGACATGCGTGTCTTTTAACACAAGTGTGTCTGTAGCACAAGTGTGTATGTAACACAAGTATGTCTTTCAACACAAGTGTGTCTTTTAACACAAGTGTGTATGTAACACAAGTGTGTCTTTTAACACAAGTATGTCTGTAACACAAGTGTGTCTTTTAACACAAGTGTGTCTGTGACACAAGTGTGTATGTAATACAAGTGTGTCTTTTAACACAAGTGTGTCTGTAACACAAGTGTGTCTGTAACAAAAGTGTGTCTGTAACACAAGTGTGTCTGTAACATGATTATGTCTTTAACACACAGGAGTGCATGTAACGGTGTTACATCTGTAACACTGTAACGTGTTTGTTACAGCTTGAGCAGAAGATGAGTCGTCACGCTGAGGTGATGGAGAGTCGGAGACAGGTGTCACATGACAGCATCCAGCAGCTGCAACGGAAGCTGAATAACCTTGAACAGGTGACCTTCACTTGACCTTCAGTGCTTTATACATCCTTTCCCTTGTTCCGTCCCACAAAGATGGTTTCCTCGTCAGTTATGCCACGTTGGGTGTTATTTTTCTCTATGCTCTCAAATCATTGGGCCAATTGTTTTCATTTAATGTTTCATGGGGCATTATTTGGGGTGGCTGTGTATTTGAGTGTCTTCTTGGTAATTGTTTTTAATGCAAAACTGTTAACGCCATCCCAGTCATTCAGACATTGACATTGTAGTAGGTTGTTTTAGTGTTAATCATTCATGGACTACCTGTTTTTTTTATTTAATGCACTAATACTTTTATTGATCTATTTATTCTAATATTTTATTAACGTATTATTTTAGCTCACAGTGTAGTATCCTTTACATTGCATGACCGTGAAATTCAATGTACAAATAATTTGTATCTATTATATTTATTTTATTAATTTACTCATCGTTTTAATGTACACTTAAAATATACAGTTAATTGTATTTGTCTATTTGTCATATTTATTTTATTAACTTACTACTTTAGCACACAGTCACGTTACAACTGCAGTATAGTGAAACATCACGTTTTAGCAGTAAATACTTGAAGACTTGAAGTTACATTTGCTTTATGCTGACATATGAGAGACAAATGTCTGGTATTTCAACAGCTAGATGACACTGTGTTCATAATCGACACAGTTGTTGCTATATGACATTGTTTCTCGACAGGTTCTGTGCCAAAGTGATTCACATCGACCTACTACGCCATCTAGTGATGTCCTGTTGAACCGCTCCCGAACTCCAACTCCTCCGGGAGAGTTTGATATGCAGGTAAGGGAGTGATGCTGACAGCTTGTTGTGCTGACAAGCTGACAGCTTGTGATGACATCTTAGCATGGTATTCTGGGGCGTAATAGTGCAGCGGTGCAAAGGTGGACTCGATTGTAATCTATTTTGCTTTCACCTCGTGTTCAGTTATTTTTACAGAAAAGCAAATCTACAAAGTATTCATTACCACATGCAAGCTTGTGTCTGTGATTTTAAAGTGTAGCTTTGATAAAATCAATTGAAAAACTGATTACTTATTTAATTGCTGCAGAATATTTAATTCAAATATTCTTGCATCACGACGTGATTGTCCTATTTCCTGTTGTTGGCTTCCTTATTCTCTCAAAAACCCGGAAGACTTTAGAGCATTAAATCACTGACATATATTAAATAAATTTATTTAGATTACATATTTATATTTGGACACCAAAAAAATTGGATTTAATCAAGGAAGCCACTTTAATCCGTTCATACACTATGAACTAGAAACACGATTTGTGATGTGAAATAATAATATTTATTTTGTATAGTTCCATATCCACAGCAATTTAGTACTTAACATAAAATATAATACGAAATAAGAAAACATGTAACTATATAAATATATAATTTAATGACATTCGTTTATAATAACAAATTATAGTGCAAAATAAATACATAAAAGCAGTTAATTCAGTTATAACACTTAGACATTAATTAATTAATTAAAACTAAATATTTAATAAATTACAGCAAAAATGCTTCCGTGAATTAAATAAGCATCTTTACATATGCCTTAGAAGATCAAAGTAAAGTTTTAGAAGTGAAAATAGTTGGCATAGCATTCCAAACTGATGCCATGATGACCTCTTGTCTGATTCGCTACCCTTCTGTGGTCAACAGGACACAGACAGACTGACCAGTGAGGGGGCGTATCCAAGTGAGGGGGCATATCCAAGTGAGGGGGCATATCCAAAGCGAGCATACTCACCGAATCGTCACAGCAGTCGGAGGCTGCACTCAGCCGGGAGTGCATCAAACATTGCTGAAAAGGGTCCATCGTCGTGAATCGACAACCAAGTTGGTCATGTGGACGGAAGTAGATGGCATCTCTCACCAAGTTTACTGTTTCAGCAGAAGGGCAGAATCGCATCGGGTAAATTTTAGAACATCGGCCGAATGCCGTATTAATCATGTGAATTACATGTAAATGAAATAGCTTAAAACTAGTTAGTTTTCGTGTCTGTACCTGATACATTATGACCAATATGTTGCCAAGAAGTGCCACGGGTCTATGCAAACTGATGTAAATTACAAGTTTTGATTATGAATTTATTCTGAAAAAAATTGCATAATTCCAGAGGTATATGCCGGGGAGGGGCCATTGAGACTGAGGGTTTGTACTGTGATCTTTTGTAATGGACCTACTGTTTCTTTGAATATTCAAAAGTGAGTCTACAAATGGAACTCTGACCCTCAACCAAAGCTGTGTAGCACCAACAGAATACATTGAATGTAGTATTGTGTATTTCCACTGATAGTATTGTATACTGATAGTATTATATATACTTCCGCTGACAGTATTCTATACTTCCACTGATAGTGTTGCATACTTCCACTTATAGTATTGTATACTTCCACATAATTTTTATTTATATTTTATATTTTACATAACTGTGTATGCGAGACAAACTGTTTTATAGAAGCTCAACTTATTTATCATCAGGATCAGTGCAGCAGTATTTTAGTATACATTTTAATTTCTGACTCTTTAATGTGGTAAAATGTATGAACGACTACCATCTTTATGATGGTATCACTTTTTCATTCAATAGTTTATTATTTATTGCTTAGTTTATTATATGCTTTGTATACGTCGTAAGTTTATGATAAAGCTTGGTACACTGTATACATTATAACTTGCATGCTTTTATAATTGTGATGTTGTTTTGATTTCTTGTAACACAATTGTTATGATCAGTCATATGTAGTAATTTTATTTTAAATGTTAAGGTAACCATTATTTGTTTCAATTTCGGTCCATCTTGCTTCATTGTATAGTATGCACCTACCTACATGTTATTGTTATATACAAATATTGCATGTTCTCATGGCATACATTTTATTAGTTTATATGATGTGAACTTTTACAACAAATTATACATGTCATGAGGATAAGTTTATTTGTTTGTCCATCGGTTGTTGCCACTGTGGCAAATGTCTTGTTAAATAAATTATCAGATATATCGAAGTGCAAGAGTTAGTGGTTATTTCTTTCCTGGTCCAGCTTTACATATGTGTAACTGATATATTAGGGGAGTGGCAGATCTCTCTAACAGATCGATTTTTACACCACCCCCACACACACTTAAATTTTACATAATTAGAAAGCCCTGCATCTCCCCGTTACGATTATTCCTGTCGTAGAGTTGCGAACTGGTGTAGTTTGCATTAATCCAAGGTCACCATCAATCAATCGATTTTAGAAATTGGGCACTTCTGAAAACTTCTTGAACTTCTGCTATTTTATCCTTAATATCAATTTATGTTAACAAATGCAGAATGCTAATGCCTATCTGTGCACAATATGTGTATGTGCCAGGGGTTGAGTAGTGACTAGTAATATAGGTTTTTGTGTAAAAGTACAACATTAATGTGTGTTGAACCCATAAAAACGATTACTTAATAAACATGACCTCCTGTTGCTATGTTCCATTCCGAAGGCAATCTAGATCCCAAAAATAAATGTATGGCTAGAAGAATGAGTGGGCGTAGTGAAGTAAGAATTATACAAATGTCGGTTTTATATAAAGGTGGAAGGGATTTCAGAATGTATGGTCATGGTTTCATTTATATGGATTTTTCTTATTTATATGTAACAGAGCAACTAAGAAATTAGATCAACCGTAACATATTACTATATAGTTTTATATTTATTCTCTAACCTCTCTGCTGTGAACGTTCACATGTTATTTACACAAAAACAATTCCACTCCCTTGGAAAAAAGATTCAAATTTACTGAAACATAATTGTCAAAACATTTCATAAATGGCAAACATTACTTTGTTGATACAGTTCATTAAACGCGTACAACATTGCAACACTGGGATATGGGCCTTACTTACCCCTTGACTTCTTAATATCATTACTGCAGTCCTCAACATATTCTAAGCTGATCTCTACAAGAGTTATGATT
The DNA here is from genome assembly GCA_964017155.1 of Oasisia sp. SBJ-2009. Lineage (NCBI taxonomy): Eukaryota > Metazoa > Annelida > Polychaeta > Sabellida > Siboglinidae > Oasisia > Oasisia sp. SBJ-2009. Next base: position 25,704,175 of record OZ024862.1, on the reverse strand, counting down.
GTTGTATTTAACTTGATGACTTGGCAGAACTCTGACGTTGTATATTAATTCCTCTTTGTTTGGCAACATTTATCAAGGTGAAGTTCATATTCCTGCTTACACAAACACACACACACACACACACACACACACACACACACACACACACACACACACACACACACACACACACACACACACACACACACACACTCACTCACTCACTCACTCACTCACTCTCACAGAAACACCACACACCACACACACACCCACACACCCACACACCCACACACCCACACACCCACACACCCACACACCCACACACCCACACACCCACACACCCACACACCGACACAATCACACACACACACACAAACACACACACACACACACACACACACACACACACACACACACACACACACACACACACACACACACACATTATAAGTTTGACTACAGTTAATACATTTCTAAGATATCACAAAACCACCTGAACTGATGAAATGGAATCAATGTGTGTGCACACAACATGTAGTGTTTGCATAAAGAACACCAGCAGGGTATGAACCTACCACACACAACACTGAACCGACATTACCCTAAACTGTACAAGTGAAAACAAATTGGTTTAGAGAAACATTTAGCAGTGCTTTTGCATTAAAACACAGTATTCTGACTGCAATCAGTCACAACTGTAACTTAATATACAGGTACATGAACTGACAGGAATACATAATAATTAGTACACGATCTGTAAAAGCATGCACCAACTCATTTTTATGGACAAGCCTGCTAGTTGTGGTTTTGAACTCTTCATATCACGTCATTATAGCTGCCCAACACCTAATTTCAAAGATTGTTTTTGCCAAAAAAAAATCAAAAAAAGAGTATAACTGTTTCCTACAAGCATGAGTTATGATTATTAAACCAGAACATGTAGCATCGTCTAACACTATCCAAAATGTCCTCTAGTTCGTTATCTTCAATAAAATACTCGCTAGGTGTGCGGGCGTGTGTGTGTGTGCGGGCGTGTGTGTGTGTGTGTGTGTGTGTGTGTGTGTGTCTGTGTGTGTATGTGTGTGTCTGTGTGTATGTGTGTGTCTGTCTGTGTGGTGTGTGGGGTGTGTGTGTTCGTGTGGTGTGTGTGTGTGTGTGTGTGTGTGTGTGTGTGTGTGTGTGTGTGTGTGTGTGTGTGTGTGTGTGTGTGTAATAATGAATAATGTATGTATAATCCTACATTATATATAATAAAAATAAAACTATGCAAGTTCAAAGTATGTTCGACATTTTTGTTATGTGTATTTAATAGTTGTTTTGTTGATGCAGGTGTTATGTACACGTATGAAAGGTTGGTAATGTACACGATTATACTGACTGGGTATTTGTATTAACTGTGTTTCTTAATTATTAAGAAACAATATTAATAATAATAATGAATATCTCAAAGAAAAGGTTATTCTAGGTAATATTATACCTGTGTAAACTTATGCAAACTCATTTTTAAAGGTAACTTAACAATGAATGATCGCAGTTATTTATTCATGCATTCAATATACTATTATTAATATACCATAGTTATATTTATTTACTTATTGATGACTAAAGACAATGTAGTTTATTTTGTATAGTAGAAATGATTGTATCTTAAAAATTTACTATCAATAAAATATTGATGATTTTATGCATGGTATTAATTCTTTTACAATTATAATTCCAGCCAAAACAGTTATTTGGATAAGAAATAATAATTATTACTATAGAATGAAAAAATCATGAAATATATCAACAGATATTAAAATAAATATTTTTTAATACAACATAATATAATTCCAACATATAATTAGGTACGTCCCCTTGTAGTTACATACAAGGCGACGTATACTTAGGCGTGGACGTTCCACATTTGAAATGTAAGAGAGTTCAAGCATTTTTATATCTTTCAATAATATTTACGTACGTACAACAAATTAACTAAAGCTTACCGTGAGGCTGAGTTGTGTACGATTAAAGCTGTTAAAACATTTATAATATACCTTAAAATAAGTCAATGTGCTGTTGCGAGTATAACTGTTTCCTACAAGAAAAAAAACTTTGAAAAACAAAAGAGAGGGAATGAGGAAGTGGGAGACACTGGGTATATAGCCTGTAGTACAATCTAATGTAACTAGTTCGGCCAGGGGTACCTCATCGGTTGCTCCTCATAACGTTCCCTGGCACGGTTGGTCACAATCCTTACTCCCTCACAACTGACCGACTTCCGCCGAAAGTGTTCCTATGGGAGGGAAATTACCTGGCCCAAACCCCGGTTCGCCGCACCGGTTGTGACCTCCATAGGATGAGCGTCACTGGTAACCCCTTCCGCCACGTGCGGTCGGAACACTCAGTTGCAGAAGGTAGCCATTTTGTTTGCTTATAAACCCATGCCGAGCCTTAGCTGGTGAAATTGTGGTGTCAACTTGTACAACACGTAAGCTGATATATCTGACGTTATTTATTTTGTAGCATTACATTACAACTTCGCTTATATGTCATGCTATATCATATAATACATAAAACATGTTAACATGCATAACTATAATTATTAATGTAGACTTAACCAGAGTCATGGTTCTATAGCGGAAGTTGGGCAACAATATGGCGTCGCCGACATTTCCTCCTTCATAAAATTAAATAAGGCATTATTTTTAAACGCAGATACATAATACAGTACACCCTACAGTGAATAATATAACTCGCCTTGATATACGAGAATTCATAATTTAAAATAATAAACACAGGTGGATTAAAACATTATTAGTTATTTTCTTTGATAAATAAATACAATACCTACGATTTACATCGACGCAAATCAGCAAGTGGATACATTCATTACATATAAACTATGTTGCCAAGTAATGTTTTGATTAATGAGAAATGTATTATCTGTGTAATTATATTCAGAGTAGAACGATGCTAACAGTTATGCATAATGATGATAATGTTTGTCTTCCGTAATGCCTTGCTGGTTTGACTATGCATGTTAGCGATACAGAATGTCGACACTGCATGTACCACATGGCAACTAATGTAATGTACTACCAACAGTTGCCGTTCTAAAACAACATTACACACATAGCCTACCTTAAAGCAATTGTCTGTAGCAGTCGTGGCTCTCTTTTTGGCGTCTAATTGTATATCCCAATGTCTGATGACTCCCCAAACTGCAACATGTGCAGCTCATTCGAGGCCAACTGTCAAACCACATAGAGCGTCAAATGTGTATCGTTTGCTGAATATCATACGATCCGCTGCACCCGACCCTAAACGAACCATCCGTAAACACGTGAAGTTGGTCTTGTACTGAAAACCGTGAGAACTGCATTACCACTACAACTGCTCTTAAAATTCGACAAATCCACGCTTTCGATCGAACGCTTAAGTCATTTGTTTGTAGCAACTGTCATGTTCAACGCGACAGTCAATTAATGCGTTCTTGCGCGGGACCGAGAACATACCATTGTCGGAGGCCGCATGTCAGTCTAAGAATGTCCACGGCAGTGAAGCATTGTTAAACTGACAATGAAACAAGACAGGTATTACACACGGGCAAATCAAGTTTGCCTTGAATGGCACAAGTAGCTTCGCTGTTCTTGTCGAATGTGCAAATACCCATGACCGTACCGAATTGCGGTTTAAATAGAATGACGGGAGGGGTGAAAAGGATTGGTTGATGAAAGTATGGAGGAAGAGGGGTGTAGAGGGACAGTGGGAAGGGAAATAGTAGAGGATAAAGAAAGTGAGGGAGTGGGAGAGGGAGACGGCGAGGGGCCGCCAATCAGGGAGGAAGGGAGAAAATGTTGAGTATTTTTAAAAGGACGTGATGGGGAGATGTAAATCAGAAGAGAGACAGACAAAGAGAACATTGTGCATCAGAACGAAAACGGATTGCAGCGCTACTCATTTGTTCATTTCTTTCATCTATTTGCTAAAAATGGACACTGAACGGTTTAAATTTTAATAATAATAATAATACAGTTTTTTATATAGCGCTAATTCCCGCATGGCGGATCGTTGCTCTGCACAAGAAATATACTAAATGTATATTAATAAATAGAAATGTAAATTATATAAATTAATATAAATCATTTTCATTTTTTGGTTTTAAGAAGTACTACTAAACCTTTGTATGTAAATTATATAAATTAATTAAAAATAAATTAAACACTGTTTTTAAGATGAATACTACTAAAACTAGGTATGTAAATTATATAAATTAATATAAAATTAAAACCTTTACTAAAACTGTGTGCGTATATATATATATATATATATATATATATGTGTGTGTCTGTGTGTATAAATCTATAAATTAATCTAAAACATAAACACTGATTAAAACGTGTATGGCACTAAAATGAAATTCTAAAGCATTGTCCGTCATTTAAAAACAATTTGAATTAATTGAAATCTCTAATACAAATATATGCCTTTAATTAAACACTTTCTAAACATACACAATGTCCCGGATGCACGAATGTTCACAGGTAATTCAATCCACAGTCGAGGTGCTGCTGCGCCAAATCACCAATACACTTCTTTATAATGGTATTCTATATAAGGGATTATATAGATGGGTGATATTAGCACTAACAAACATTATTCTGATGATGTAGTGAGGGGGTAGAGGGAGGGAAGAAAGGATAAAGGAAGGAGAGGGAGAGAGGGGAGGCTGAGGGAGAGATTAACGGGAGAAAAAAAGAGCGTGCTTATATGTGTAAGAGATTGTGTTGTGAGGATATAATGTTGTCATCGTCACATTTCTTTTTTGTATTAATCTGCACCCTCCTTCCGAAGAAGACTTTATATTATCATAGACATTACCGATAATATAAAGTTTCTTATTGATTTTAGAGCAAAAATATAGTATATTATCATCAAACGCGTGCGCAGCGTACACTAACATTATCACGTCACGTAACCTTTTGCATATCACCGGTGTTTCTACACAAAATGGGATCAGTTTGATATAGCATATATGATGCCGCCCATACGTTACCATTATAAATACTATTGGCAATGGTTATGCTTGACGAAGGTCACGTGTAGCAATTGATTGTCACGTACACAAACCGCAACGTAACGTTTTAGTAAAGTAATCTGCTTTTTTATATATATTTTTCATAAACCATTACTAATAAAAAAATGTAAAAGCAAGATATTTAAAATATTTAAGAATCGCATAATAACTCAGCCTGCGTCTGATCTAACATTTGATCGAAGGAAGCATAGACCTCTATTCCAACGAGTAATACAGTCACAGAAAAAAAAACCTACTCCCAATATTTGTATTTACTGTTGGGGTAAAATGTAAAACAGAACCAGATGATCGATGCTGCATAGGTTTTCTAATAGGAGTAAGCAATGAATGTAAATACGACACACACGTACACGCACACACACGCCACACGCCCCCCCCCCCGTACACACACGCACACGCGCGCACACTCACACTCATCCCCGCCCACCCACGCACGCACACGCGCACACACGCACGCACACACACACACACTCACTCACTCACTCACACCCACACTCATCCCCGCCCACCCATACACGCCACACGCCCCCCCCCCCCCCCGTACACACACGCACACGCGCGCACACTCACACTGATCCCCGCCCACCCACGCACGCACACGCGCACACACGCACGCACACACACACACTCACACCCACACACACACACACACACTCACACACACACACACACACACACACACACACACTCACACACACACACACACACACACACACACACGCACACGCACACGCACACGCACACGCACACTCACACTCACACACACACACACACACACACACACTCACTCACACCCACACTCATCCCCGCCCACCCATACAAGCACACGCGCGCACGCAAACGCACGCACGCACGCACACACACACACACACACACACACACACACACACAGTGGTAGGAGGTAATGTAAGCTTTATGAAACTTGTCACAGCACGGGCCATTCTTACGGTTTATCGCGTAGGCCTATTTCGAAATATAAACAGGCATTGAGTATATATGGTGGCGGTGGCTGAGCGAGTTGGAAGATGATCGACAAAACAATTGCTCAACACCTGCAAGAGAGACGGGAAGTTCACAGGAAGTTCAGAACGGGGCTAATTGTCCGAATATAGAAAAGAAAGGGAGATGTGCATGACCCGGGAAAACAATTGAGGCATTACGTTGCTAAGCAATATGTTGAGGTTGCTGGAACGAATTCTGGATGGCAGAATAAAAGCAATAGTGTAAGGGGAAATCGTCGAAGAACAGCTAGAGTTTAGACAAGGAAGAGGAACAACGGATGGGATGTTTGTCCAGAGATAGGTAATAGAGAAGAAATTGGACGGACAGAAGGATATGGCAATTAGATACATATACCTGGAGAAGGCGTAGGCTATAATCCCAAGAGAAATGACTATGGGAACACTGGAGTGGGTGGGGGTCCCAGGGGGGGAGGTCAGGTTGGTACGTAGGGAGTCTTACCTCAGTACAAAACAAGGTGGAACAAATTAAAAAAATTGGCACATCCATTTCTTTGGAACAGTAAACCCGAAGCTTTGAAAAGAGAATCACTGTTAAACACATTTGCTGACGGAAGTGTTAACATTGTATATATTAGAACTAAAATATAATCTCTATTCGTCAAACAAATATTCTGCAATTAATTAAACAGCATAGAGCCAAGTGGAGCCTTAGCAGTGTATTGGCTGGGTATACACCTTAAAGAGTATGTAGATCTGCGCCGCCTTTACCCACCTTAAATGTCATGGTGCTGATTCACGTCCGGGTAATCTAGCCGGATAGACAAGCCGTCAATCGATGCCTTTTCGAAGACTTTCAATGTTATTAGTTAGATCATTTCTTTCAAATTAAACCATTATTTAGAACTGTATCAGCTTAGAACACGTTAAATGCGCTTCTTTCGAGTTTGACCCTGCTAGGCGCAACATAATCGGCACATCCCATGATCGTTCGACAGACAGCCAAACGTGCTCGGACAGCCAGTCTCTGCCACGCCCCACGACCGTCGCCCGGTCCAAAATTACGCAACATGTACTGGAGCGCCAGCGACCGATGTCGCTTCGATCAGCGCAGCAACTTGTCTCTTGCCGCATCTATTCACACCTCGAAGTGCTGACCCAGGGAATATCATCGGGCAACCAGAACGTGTTTACAAACACGCCGAACGCTGATATAACCATGTGTATTATATATATATATATATATATATATATATATATATATATATATATATATATATATATATATATATACAGTGCCGGTAAAAAGTCATGGGACCATTGGATTTTACTGTTGTTTCTCTATTGTTAAGCTCTGTGGCAGCATTAAAATCAACTTGGCAAAGGACGTGCTGCCACCTATTGGGTGCGCCTAAGTTTATATCCTGTTTTGAGTGTTGTTTTGCCTCTGTTTGTGCCATTTTTGCCTAATTTCATAAGAACACCCCAAGATTGCCGTCCAAAGATCAAGGTAGGCCTAAATTATATCACTAAGTGTTATCTGCTTTCTATGGACTAATGAATCACAATTGACTGTCTAAACTGTATGTGGGCAATAATAGGGTACTTTGGTGTATTACCGGAGCAATATTTGGTATAAAGTGTCAATATTAATTAATTATTATTAATTATCAATATTTATTAAGAAAAGTAGTGAATAAATCCAATTTTCAATACAATAAGAGCTAATGATATGGTAAATATTTGTTTTTATTATTCCATAATAATATTTATTATATATTTGTAATAAATTATGCATATAAATTTAATTTAAAAGTAATAAATAACTTATTTGCTAATTTTCAACGAAACGTTGACTGCTTAGTAACCATAGACATTAGTTCAGGTCTCCATGGTAACAAAACGTTGACTGCTTAGTAACAAAATACACATTCAGCTGAAAGCTTACAATCTTAATTTTACAGTAATTTTCATTTCGTTGAAAACTATATTTTCTATCACAGAATTTGCCTACGGTTAAAAAACACTGTGCATGATGTCATGATACTCATGGCGTCATGATGTCATGATACTCATGGCATCATGACGTCATGCTACTCACGGCGTCATGACGTCAGGATACGGCGTCATGACGTCATGATACTCACGGCATCATGATGTCATGATACTCATGGCGTCATGACGACATGATACTGACGGTATCATGATGTCATGATACTCACGGCATCATGACGTCGTGATACTCATGGCATCATGACGTCGTGATACTCATGGCATCATGATGTCGTGATACTCATGCCATCATGATGTCATGATAATCATGGCAGCATGATGTCATGATACTCATGGCAGCATGATATCATGATACTCGTGGCATCATGACGCCATGATACTCGTGGCATCATGACGGCATGATACTAATGGTGTCGGTGTCACACTGCTTCTGCCAGTCTGCCCCTGCTGTCTGTGATACTTGATGTTGTGTCCAGGAGTCGTCTGAGCGGGCTCTGAGGATACAGCAACTGGAGGATGAAGTGACGAGTCTCAGACACAACCTGGAGGACAGAGACCAGGTGAGACTGACACTGAGACAGAGACATGTCTTCTAAACATGTTTGTAGATAGTGTAGTATAGAGACCAGGTGAGACTGAGAGAGAGAGACATGTCTTCTAAACATGTTTGTAGATAGTGTAGTATAGAGACCAGGTGAGATTGAGACTGATACATGTCTTCTAAACACGTTTGTAGATAGTGTAGTATAGAGACCAGGTGAGACTGAGACAGAGACATGTCTTCTAAACATGTTTGTAGATAGTGTAGTATGGAGACCAGGTGAGACTGAGACATGTCTTCTAAACGTGTTTGTTGATAGTGTAGTATAGAGACAAGTTTGTACACAGCTTTTTCGTATAATGAGTTATTATTAGGAGCTGTCTGAATTTATCATGTAGCTGGTCAACTGTAGAAAACTAATGAGCAACTTACAAAATAACATCTGAGACGGCTCATACAAATTCTCCTTTAGTATTTAAATATAAACAAACGCGCAAGATTTACAGGTGAGAATATACAATGTTTGAAGTTATGTTTCTTTTGATAAAGAATGAAATGAAAAATAATTCCTTTTACAGTGCTGCCTTGTGACACCGTGGTCCGTGTATATACCGTTTTTTCCTTTTTCGTTTTCAAATTTGCGAACGAAAAACGGATAACGAATTCGTTTTTCGTTTTTCGTTTTCAAATTTGCAAGCGAAAAACGATAAACGAATTCCTTTTTCGTTTTTCGTTTTCAAAAGTGAAGTAAGAAAAACGAAAAACGAATTCGTTTTTCGTTTTTGCATTTAGGATGCTTCGGTCGCACTGCCACTTCGGGTGGCCGGTAAAAATTGGTAGTTTCAGCGGAATACTTCGGTCGCACTGGCAGCGTTTTGAAAACAAACTCGCAGAAATTGCATCGGCGAAGTGGTATATCTAAGAACTTACAGGTGAATATTGGTCGTTTCGGCGCTGTTTTTTATGTTTCGACAATTTAATCAACTTTATTCAACCTTATATATGATAGATCGAAAGATGGATAAATCGAGAATAGAGTTACTTCATCAACCTATTTATTAGGCATTTGAGAAAAAAACTTTTGTTTTATTAATATTTTAATGATAATGTATAATAATAACACAAGTTTTATTGGCAACTCAACTGAGTTGGATTGACAGTAACATTAACAATTGACAGTGTAGATATTGAGAGATTTAACCAGTTTAACATTCTGGGCTTTACATTAATCTCGCATTTAAACTGAATTAAACATATTGATAAAATAGCAAACAGATGTCTTGAACATTTGGACCTATAACGAGGTTAAAGCATATTATTCAAACTAGAATACAAATTTAACTCTATAATTATATAATATTGCCTCACACTAATTACCATCTACTGATCTAGGGACACAAATGTAATTGAATAAACAAATTGCAAAAAAACTTGTAAGAATAATATTTTCAAATAAATATAGCTCCCACATAGAATTAATGTTAAGCAAAAGTTGAATACCAACTTATTGTAGATATATTATAATTTTATTATAAATATAAACATAAAACATTACCCGCATACTTTCAAAATTGGCAGATAACACAAACCAGAAATATGCATAATCATTTCATACCAGTACACAGGACATAATACACTCAGGACATAATACACATTTGTAAAAAAGAGTATTAAAAATAGTATGCCTCACACAATAAACAATGACTATATTTGTTTAATGAAAACATAACCAATCACAATTTAAAAAGACTGATACATTATGTAAAGCAGTATATTACACACGGATGCAAACACACTTCTACTGTTGTAAATTACTACATATGCAAAATAATAATGAATTAACACTACCTCTAGCAACAAATTAAACCATAAACGTATTATATTTTTACCACATATCCTCTACTTACAATATGCGTAAAGTAGCAAATGTTAATAAACAATACTCAGGAATATACATGTTCGTCAATGGAATTCAATAATTACATAAAAATAGCAAATTTAAAAACCCAAAGTGGCCCCTAAGATAGCGACTATTAATTTATTAGTCATAATAGGGGCCTCCTAAGTCAGATATTTTACAAACTAAATTTAAAATAACTATTGCATCACATAGTTGCAGTTAAAAAATAAATACATCTACTCTCGATTTATCCATCTTTCGATCTATCATATATAAGGTTGAGTAAAGTTGATTAAATTGTCGAAACATAAAAAACAGCGCCGAAACGACCAATATTCACATGTAGGTTCTTATAGATATACCACTTCGCCGATGCAATTTCTGCGAGTTTGTTTTCAAAACGCTGCCAGTGCGACCGAAGTATCCCGCCAAAACTACCAATTTTTACCGGCCACCCGAAGTGGCAGTGCGACCGAAGCATCCTAAATGCAAAAACGAAAAACGAATTCGTTTTTCGTTTTTCTTACTTCGCTTTTGAAAACGAAAAACGAATTAGATTTTCGTTTTTCTTACTTCACTTTTGAAAACGGAAAACGAAAAACGAATTCGTTATCCGTTTTTCGTTCGCAAATTTGAAAACGAAAAAACGGTATATACACGGACCCACCGTGAACCAATTTAACTGCGGGTCTTTTACGCGGTAGGCAATTATTACATTACTTTATAATAATCACTGCTGAATGGTCCACCTTTGTAATTCATTGTTTACTCACCAGGAGGTTCGTCAGATTAGAGAGAAGTCGGCTGCTGAGATTGCCGACCTTGAAGGCATCGCCCACGCGCACTACAGCCGAGCCAATCGGCTTGGAGACGAACTCAACTATCTGAGAGCGGAACACTTGGAAATAGTGCGGCGGGTATGTTACCTCTTATTCCTACGCCAATCCAGTGGGTAGAGCGGTGCCACACACACATTCGCACACACCACACACGCACGCACGCACGCACGCACGCACGCACGCACGCACGCACGCACGCACGCACGCACGCACACACACACACACACACACACACACACACATACATGAATGTACAAAACACATTTATGTACTTTTGACAACACTCCTGTCCCTGTCTGCTCCTGGCCCAGCTGGTTGTGGCCCACCAAATGACCCGATATACCTGTCTGTCCCTGTTGTCCCCTGATCCCATCCGTCTCTTCCCTCCAGCTGCAATCCCAGGAGGAACTGTCCAGCCGGGAACATGAACTGGAGGACACACTGCGAGAACTCAAGGATGATATCAAAACAGTGAGTGACACTCTTGATCTGCCTGGTCCGCGGCTCACACTTCTCATTCTGTTCTCTGTCACTACTGTTGTCTCTTATGTTGTTGTCATCACTGCTGTTGTCTCTTACGTTGTTGTCATCACTGCTGTTATCTCTTACGTTGTTGTCATCACTGCTGTTGTCTCTTACGTTGTTGTCATCACTGCTATTGTCTCTTACGTTGTTGTCATCACTGCTGTTATCTCTTACGTTGTTTTCATCACTGCTATTGTCTCTTACGTTGTTGTCATCACTGCTGTTGTCTCTTACGTTGTTTTCATCACTGCTATTGTCTCTTACGTTGTTGTCATCACTGCTGTTGTCTCCTACGTTGTTGTCATCACTGCTGTTGTCTCTTACTTTGTTGTCATCACTGCTGTTATCTCTTGTGTAGTTGTCATCACTGCTGTTATCTCTTGTGTTGTTGTCATCACTGGTGTTGACAGATCTATTTTCACGATATGCAAACCGAAATCAGTCAAGCAACTGATCGATAATTGAATTCTGAAACTGGAGGACCAAGCATTTAAACAAAAGGCTGTAGAATATTTGGGAACAGGGATAATAGGTGACTTTTTGAAGCAATGGGGGATTTTACATTGGGATATAGCCCAGACACCATATCAACATGTCACCCTATTACCAGACACCCCATCAGCCTATCACCCTATTGCCCAGACATCCTATTATCCTGTCACCCTCTATCCCCGGACACCCTATCTCACTCACACCATATTTCATTGACACCCTATGTCACTCACACCCTATTTCACTCACACCCTATCTCACTCTCACCCTATTTCACTCACACCCTATCTCGCTCTCACCCTATCTCACTCTCACCCTATCTCACTCACACCCTATCTCACTCACCCCCTATCTCACTCACACACTATCTCACTCACACCCTATCTCACTCACACCCTATCTCACCCTATCTCGCGCTCACCCTATCTCGCTCTCACCCTATCTCACTCTCACCCTATCTCACTCACACCCTATCTCGCTCTCACCCTATCTCCCTCTCACCCTATCTCACTCTCACCCTATCTCGCTCTCACCCTATCTCGCTCTCACCCTATCTCGCTCTCACCCTATCTCACTCTCACCCTATCTCGCTCTCACCCTATCTCGCTCTCACCCTATCTCGCTCTCGCCCTATCTCGCTCTCACCCTATCTCACTCACACCCATCTCATTGTCACCCTATTTCACTCACACCCTATCTCACTTTCACCCTTAATGTTCTATGTCTAGATAGGTGTCGCATTTATTGCTTCTCTTAATCACTAGATGGAACCACGTAAACCAAATTCAAACGGTGTGCTGTATTCGCTGGCCGGCTATGGCCAACCTGAGGAGATTCGGGGTGACCGTCAATGCCCGACTTGACTGCCAATCGGTTAATGTTTCATGGAGCATTATTTGGGGTGGCTGTGTATTTGATTGTCTTCTTGGTAATTGTTTTTAATGCAAAACTGTTACATTTGCTTTAAGCTGACGTATGAGAGTCAAATTTTTGGTGTTTCAACAGCTAGACGACACTGTGTTCATAATCGACACAGTTGTTGCTATATGACATTGTTTCTCGACAGGTTCTATGCCAAGGTGATTCACATCGACCTACTACGCCATCTAGTGATGTCCTGTTGAACCGCTCCCGAACTCCGACTCCGGCGGGAGAGTTTGATATGCAGGTAAGGGAGTGATGCTGACAGCTTGTTGTGCTGACAAGCTGACAGCTTGTGATGACATCTTAGCATGGTATTCTGGGGCGTAATAGTGCAGCGGTGCAAAGGTGGACTCGATTGTAATCTATTTTGCTTTCACCTCGTGTTCAGTTATTTTTACAGAAAAGCAAATCTACAAAGTATTCATTACCACATGCAAGCTTGTGTCTGTGATTTTAAAGTGTAGCTTTGATAAAATCAATTGAAAAACTGCTTACTTATTTAATTGCTGCAGAATATTCAATTCAAATATTCTTGCATCACGACGTGATTGTCCTATTTCCTGTTTTTGGCTTCCTTATTCTCTCAAAAACCCGGAAGACTTTAGAGCATTAAATCACTGACATATATTAAATAAATTTATTTAGATTACATATTTATATTTGGACACCAAAAAAATTGGATTTAATCAAGGAAGCCACTTTAATCCGTTCATACACTATGAACTAGAAACACGATTTGTGATGTGAAATAATAATATTTATTTTGTATAGTTCCATATCCACAGCAATTTAGTACTTAACATAAAATATAATACGAAATAAGAAAACATGTAACTATATAAATACATAATTTAATGACATTGGTTTATAATAACAAATTATAGTGCAAAATAAATACATAAAAGCAGTTCATTCAGTTATAACACTTAGAAATTAATTAATTAATTAAAACTAAATATTTAATAAATTACAGCAAAAATGCTTCCGTGAATTAAATAAGCATCTTTACAGATGCCTTAGAAGATCAAAGTAAAGTTTTAGAAGTGAAAATAGTTGCCATAGCGTTCCAAACTGATGCCATGATGACCTCTTGTCTGATTCGCTACCCTTCTGTGGTCAACAGGACACAGACAGACTGACCAGTGAGGGGGCGTATCCAAGTGAGGGGGCATATCCAAGTGAGGGGGCATATCCAAAGCGAGCATACTCACCGAATCGTCACAGCAGTCGGAGGCTGCACTCAGCCGGGAGTGCATCAAACATTGCTGAAAAGGGTCCATCGTCGTGAATCGACAACCAAGTTGGTCATGTGGACGGAAGTAGATGGCATCTCTCACCAAGTTTACTGTTTCAGCAGAAGGGCTGAATCGCATCGGGTAAATTTAAGAAAATCGGCCGAATGCCGTATTAATCATATGAATTACATGTAAATGAAATAGCTTAAAACTAGTTAGTTTTCGTGTCTGTACCTGATACATTATGACCAATATGTTGCCAAGAAGTGCCACTGGTCTATGCAAACTGATGTAAATTACAAGTTTTTATTATGAATTTATTCTGAAAAAAATTGCATAATTCCAGAGGTATATGCCGAGGAGGGTCCATTGAGGCCATTGAGGGTCTGTACTGTGATCTTTTGTAATGGACCTACTGTTTCTTTGAATATTCAAAAGTGAGTCTACAAATGGAACTCTGACCCTCAACCAAAGCTGTGTAGCACCAACAGAATACATTGAATGTAGTATTGTGTATTTCCACTGATAGTATTGTATACTGATAGTATTATATATACTTCCGCTGACAGTATTCTATACTTCCACTGATAGTGTTGCATACTTCCACTTATAGTATTGTATACTTCCACATAATTTTTATTTATATTTTATATTTTACATAACTGTGCATGCGAGACAAACTGTTTTATAGAAGCTCAACTTATTTATCATCAGGATCAGTGCAGCAGTATTTTAGTATACATTTTAATTTCTGACTCTTTAATGTGGTAAAATGTATGAACGACTACCATCTTTATGATGGTATCACTTTTTCATTGACTAGTTTATTATTTATTGCTTAGTTTATTATATGCTTTGTATACCTCGTAAGTTTATGATAAAGCTTGGTACACTGTATACATTATAACTTGCATGCTTTTATAATTGTGATGTTGTTTTGATTTCTTGTAACACAATTGTTATGATCAGTCATATGTAGTAATTTTATTTTAAATGTTAAGGTAACCATTATTTGTTTCAATTTCGGTCCATCTTGCTTCATTGTATAGTATGCACCTACCTACATGTTATTGTTATATACAAATATTGCGTGTTCTCATGGCATACATTTTATTAGTTTATATGATGTGAACTTTTACAACAAATTATACATGTCATGAGGATAAGTTTATTTGTTTGTCCATCGGTTGTTGCCACTGTGGCAAATGTCTTGTTAAATAAATTATCAGATATATCGAAGTGCAAGAGTTAGTGGTTATTTCTTTCCTGGTCCAGCTTTACATATGTGTAACTGATATATTAGGGGAGTGGCAGATCTCTCTAACAGATCGATTTTTACACCACCCCCACACACACTTAAATTTTACATAATTAGAAAGCCCTGCATCTCCCCGTTACGATTATTCCTGTCGTAGAGTTGCGAACTGGTGTAGTTTGCATTAATCCAAGGTCACCATCAATCAATCGATTTTAGAAATTGGGCACTTCTGAAAACTTCTTGAACTTCTGCTATTTTATCCTTAATATCAATTTATGTTAACAAATGCAGAATGCTAATGCCTATCTGTGCACAATATGTGTATGTGCCAGGGGTTGAGTAGTGACTAGTAATATAGGTTTTTGTGTAAAAGTACAACATTAATGTGTGTTGAACCCATAAAAACGATTACTTAATAAACATGACCTCCTGTTGCTATGTTCCATTCCGAAGGCAATCTAGATCCCAAAAATAAATGTATGGCTAGAAGAATGAGTGGGCGTAGTGAAGTAAGAATTATACAAATGTCGGTTTTATATAAAGGTGGAAGGGATTTCAGAATGTATGGTCATGGTTTCATTTATATGGATTTTTCTTATTTATATGTAACAGAGCAACTAAGAAATTAGATCAACCGTAACATATTACTATATAGTTTTATATTTATTCTTTAACCTCTCTGCTGTGAACGTTCACATGTTATTTACACAAAAACAATTCCACTCCCTTGGAAAAAAGATTCAAATTTACTGAAACATAATTGTCAAAACATTTCATAAATGGCAAACATTACTTTGTTGATACAGTTCATTAAACGCGTACAACATTGCAACACTGGGATATGGGCCTTACTTACCCCTTGACTTCTTAATATCATTACTGCAGTCCTCAACATATTCTAAGCTGATCTCTACAAGAGTTATGATTGTTGTATTTAACTTGATGACTTGGCAGAACTCTGACGTTGTATATTAATTCCTCTTTGTTTGGCAACATTTATCAAGGTGAAGTTCATATTCCTGCTTACACAAACACACACACACACACACACACACACACACACACACACACACACACACACATACACACACACACACACACTCACCACACACCACACACACACCCACACACCCCCACACACCGAGACACACACACACACACACACACACACACACACACACACACACACACACACACACATTATAAGTTTGACTGCAGTTAATACATTTATAAGATATCACAAAACCACCTGAACTGGTGAAATGGAATCAATGTGTGTGCACACAACATGTAGTGTTTGCATAAAGAACACCAGCAGGGTATGAACCTACCACACACAACACTGAACCGACATTACCCTAAACTGTACAAGTAAAAACAATTGGTTTAGAGAAACATTTAGCAGTGCTTTTGCATTAAAACACAGTATTCTGACTGCAATCAGTCACAACTGTATTATGACACAACTGTATTATTAGAAAATTAATATACAGGTACATGAACTGACAGGAATACATAATAATTAGTACACGTCGTACACGATCTGTAAAAGCATGCACCAACTCATTTTTATGGACAAGACTGCTAGTTGTGGTTTTGAACTCTTCATATCACGTCATTATAGCTGCCCAACACCTAATTTCAAAGATTGTTTTTGCCAGAAAAATTACAAAACGAGTATAACTGTTTCCTACAAGTATGAGTTATGATTATTAAACCAGAACATGTAGCATCGTCTAACACTATACAAAATGTCCTCTAGTTCGTTATCTTCAATAAAATACTCGCTAGGTGTGCGGGCGTGTGTGTGCGGGCGTGTGTGTGCGGGCGTGTGTATGTGTGTGTGTGTGTGTGTGTGTGTGTGTGTGTGTGTGTGTCTGTGTTTGTGTGTGTGTGTGTGTGTGTGTGTGTGTGTGTGTGTGTGTGTGTGTGTGTCTGTGTGTGTGTGTGTGTGTCTGTGTGGTGTGTGGGGTGTGTTTGTCCGTGTGGTGTGTGTGTAATAATCAATAATGTATGTATAATCCTACATTATATATAATAAAAAGAAAACTATGCAAGTTCAAAGTATGTTCGACATTTTTGTTATGTGTATTTAATAGTTGTTTTGTTGATGCAGGTGTTATGTACACGTATGAATGGTTGGTAATGTACACGATTATACTGACTGGGTATTTGTATTAACTGTGTTTCTTAATTATTAAGTAACAATATTAATAATAATAATGAATATATCAAAGAAAAGATTATAACCAAAGGTTATTCTAGGTAATATTATACCTGTGTAAACTTATGGAAACTCATTTTTAAAGGTATCTTAACAATGAATGATCGCAGTTATTTATTCATACATTCAATGTACTATTATTAATATACCATAGTTATATTTATTTACTTATTGATGACTAAAGACAATGTAGTTTATTTTGTATTGTAGAAATGATTGTATCTTAAAAATTTACTATTAATAAAATGTTGATGATTTTATGCATGGTATTAATTCTTTTACAATTATAATTCCAGCCAAAACAGTTATTTGGATAAGCGCGATATACGAAAAATATAATAATTATTACTATAGAATGAAAAAATCATGAAATATATCAACAGATATTAAAATAAATATTTTTTAATACAACATAATATAATTCCAACATATAATTAGGTACGTCCCCTTGTAGTTACATACAAGGCGACGTATACTTAGGCGTGGACGTTCCACATTTGAAATGTAAGAGAGTTCAAGCATTTTGATATATTTCAATAATATTTACGTATGTACAACAAATTAACTAAAGCTTCCCGTGAGGCTGAGTTGTGTACGATTAAAGCTGTTAAAACATTTACAATATACCTTAAAATAAGTCAATGTGCTGTTGCGAGTATAACTGTTTCCTACAAGAAAAAAACTTTGAAAAACAAAAGAGAGGGAATGAGGAAGTGGGAGACACTGGGTATATAGCCTGTAGTACAATCTAATGTAACTAGTTCGGCCAGGGGTACCTCATCGGTTGCTCCTCATAACGTTCCCTGGCACGGTTGGTCACAATCCTTACTCCCTCACAACTGACCGACTTCCGCCGGAAGTGTTCCTATGGGAGGGAAATTACCTGGCCCAAACCCCGGTTCGCCGCACCGGTTGTGACCTCCATAGGATGAGCGTCACTGGTAACCCCTTCCGCCACGTGCGGTCGGAACACTCAGTTGCAGAAGGTAGCCATTTTGTTTGCTTATAAACCCATGCCGAGCCTTAGCTGGTGAAATTGTGGTGTCAACTTGTACAACACGTAAGCTGATATATCTGACGTTATTTATTTTGTAGCATTACATTACAACTTCGCTTATATGTCATGCTATATCATATAATACATAAAACATGTTAACATGCATAACTATAATTATTAATGTAGACTTAACCAGATTCATGGTTCTATAGCGGAAGTTGGGCAACAATATGGCGTCGCCGACATTTCCTCCTTCATAAAATTAAATAAGGCATTCTTTTTAAACGCAGATACATAATACAGTACACCATACAGTGAATAATATAACTCGCCTTGATATACGAGAATTCATAATTTAAAATAATAAAAACAGGTGGATTAAAACATTATTAGTTATTTTCTTTGATAAATAAATACAATGCTTACCTACGATTTATATCGACGCAAATCAGCAAGTGGATCCATTCATTACATATAAACTATGTTGCCAAGTAATGTTTTGATTACTGAGAAATGTATTATCTGTATAATTATATTCACAGTAGAACGATGCTAACAGTTATGCATAATGATGATAATGTTTGTCTTCCGTAATGCCTTGCTGTTTTGACTATGCATGTTAGCGATACAGAATGTCGACACTGCATGTACCACATGGCAACTAATGTAATGTACTACCAACAGTTGCCGTTCTAAAACAACATTACACATATGACCTACCTTAAAGCAATTGTCTGTAGCAGTCGTCGCTCTCTTTTTGGCGTCTAATTGTATATCTCAATGTCTGACGACTCCCCAAACTGCAACATGTGCAGCTCATTCGAGACCAACTGTCAAACCACATAGAGCGTCAAATGTATATCGTTTGCTGAATATCATACGATACGCTGCACCCGACCCTAAACGAAGCATCCGTAAACACGTGAAGTTGGTCTTGTACTGAAAACCGGGAGAACTGCATTTCGACTACAACTGCACTTAAAATTCGACAAATCCATGCTTTCGATCGAACGCTTAATGCATTTGTTTGTAGCAACTGCCATGTTCAACGCGACAGATGTTGCTAATTATACATTGTCAATTAGTGCGTTCTTGAGCGGGACCAAGAACATACCATTGTCGGAGGCCGCACGTCAGTCTAAGAATGTCCACGGCAGTGAAACATTGCATTGTCTGTGTTAAACTGACAATGACACATGACAGGTATTGCACACGGGCAAATCAAGTTTGCCTTGAATGGCACAAGTAGCTTCGCTGTTCTTGTCGAATGTGCAAATACCCATGACCGTACCGAATTGCGGCTTAATTAGAATGACGGGAGGGTTGAAAAGGATTGGTTGATGAAAGTATGGAGGAAGACGGGTGTAGAGGGACAGAGTGAGAAGGGAAATAGTAGAGGATAAAGAAAGTGAGGGAGTGGGAGAGGGAGACGGCGAAGGGCCGCCAAGCAGGGAGGAAGGGAGAAAATGTTGAGTATTTTTAAAAGGATGGGATGGGGAGAGGTAAATCAGAAGAGAGACAGACAAAGAGAGAAACACAACCTCACAAACTTGTTCACTCGGACACATTGTGCATCAGAACGAAAACGGATTGCAGCGCTACTCATTTGTGCATTTCTTTCATCTATTTGCTAAAAATGGACACTGAACGGTTTAAATATTAATAATAATAATACAGTTTTTATATAGCGCTAATTCCCACATGACTGATCGTTACTCTGCACAAGAAATATACTAAATGTATATTAGTAAATAGAAATGTAAATTATATAAATTTATATAAATGATATTAATTTTTTGGTTTGAAGATGTACTAGTAAACCCTTGTATGTAAATTATATAAATTAATTTAAAATAAATTAAACACTGTTTTTAAGATGAATACTACTAAAACTAGGTACGTAAATTATATAAATTAATATAGAATTAAAACCTTTACTAAAACTGTGTACGTAAATATATATATATATATATAAATCTATAAATTAATCTAAAACATAAACACTGATTAAAACGTGTATGGCACTAAAATGAAATTCTAAAGCATTGTCCGTCATTTCAAAACAATTTGAATTACTTGAAATGTCTAATAAAAAGATATGCCTTTAAACACTTTCGAACAATACATAATGTCCCGGATGCATGAATGTTCACTATAATTTGTTCCACAATTCCTGCGCCAAATCACCAAGACACTTCTTTATAATGGTATTCTGTATAAGGGATTAGATAGATGGGTGATATTAGCACTAACAAACATTATTCTGATAATGCAGTGAGTGGGGTAGAGGGAGGGAAGGAGAGGGATGAAGGAAGGAGAGGGAGAGAGGGGAGACTGAGGGGAGAGACTAACGGGAGAAAAAAGAGCGTGCTTTTATGTGTAAGAGATTGTGTTGTGTGGGTATACTGTTGTCATCGTCACATTTCTTTTTTGTATTAATCTGCACCCTCCTTCCGAAGAAGACTTTATATTAGCATAGACATTACCGATAATATAAAGTTTCTTACTGATTTTTGAGCAAAAATATAGTATATTATCATCAAACACGTGCGCAGCGTACACTAACATTATCACGTCACGTAACCTCTTGCATATCACCGGTGTGTCCACACAAAATGGGATCAGTTTGATATAGCATATATGATGCCGCCCATACGTTACCATTATAAATACTATTGGCAATGGTTATGCTTGACTAAGGTCACGTACAGCAATTGATTGTCACGTACACAAACCGCAACGTAACGGTTTAGTAAAGTAATTTGATTTTATATTTATTTTTCATAAACCATTACTAATTCAAAATTGTAAAAGCAAGATATTTAAAATATTTAAGAATCGCATAATAATTCAGCCTGCGTCTGATCTAACACTTGATCGAAAGAAGCATATACCTCTATTCCAACGAGTAATACAGTCACAGAAAAAGCACCTATTCCCCATATTTGTATTTACTGTTGGGGTAAAATGTAAAACACAACCAGATGATCGATGTTGCATAGGTTTTCTAATAGAAGTAAGCAATGAATGTAAATACGACACACACGTACACGCACACACACCCCCACCCCCCCACACAAACAAACTCATGATACTTATGTATTCTATAATTTATATGTGATTTTGCTCTATTTGCTTGCTTTTATTGGGGCTATTATTTCAATATAGTAATACTGTGTGGAGTGTTACCACATGTCACACGTTGCTAAGCCATATGTTGAAGTTGCTGGAAAGAATTCTGGATGGCAGAATAAAAGTAATAGTGTAAGGGGAAATCGTTGAAGAACAGCTGGAGTTTAGACAAGGAAGAGGAACAACGGATGGGATGTTTGTCCAGAGGTAGGTAGTAGAGAAGAAACTGGAAGGACAGGAGGATATGGCAATTAGATTCATATACCTGGAGACGGCCTATAGCTACAATCCCAAGAAAAATGACTATGGGAACACTGGAGTCCCATAGGGGAGGTCAGGTTGGTACGTAGGGAGTCTTACCTCAGTATCAAACAAGGTGGAACAAATAAAAAAATTGGCATATCCATTTCTTTGGAACAGTAAACCCGAAGCTTTGAAAAGAGAATCACTGTTAAACACATTTGCTGACGGAAGTGTTAATATTGTATATATTAGAACTAAAATATAATATCTATACGTCAAACAAATATTCTGCAATTAATTAAAGAGCATAGAGCCAAGTGGAGCCTTAGCAGTGTATTGGCTGGGTATACACCTTAAAGAGTATGTAGATCTGCTCCGCCTTTACCCACCTTAAATATCATGGTGCTGATTCACGTCCGTATAATCTACCCGGAGAGACAAGCCGTCAATCGATGCCTTTTCGAAGACTTTCAATGTTATTAGTTAAATCATTTCTTTCATATTAAACCATTATTTAGAACTGTAGCTTAGAACACGTTAAATGCGCTTCTTTCGAGTATGACCCGGCTCGGCGCAACATAATCGGCACATCCCATGATCGTTCGACAGACAGCCAAACGTGCTCGAACAGCGAGTCTCTGCCACGCCCCACGACCGTCGCCCGGTCCAAAATTACGCAACATGTACTGGAGCGCCAGCGACCGATGTCGCTTCGATATGTTTGTATACGAGCTTAAAAGTAAGCCAACTCTTTATGTATAACTAGCACAAAATAATTCCAATACACTAGTACACAATGTCATCACCGTTATAACAAACACATAGATTGACAGCAAAGGTGGGGGAACCGACCACACGCAGGTGTTGGAAACCCACCATATGAATTATTCAAACAAAGTATGCAAGTTATAGGTTATGACCAAGGGGAAAGCGTTAGGAACATGAGCACATGTCCTCGCCCTAAAACCCCTTGAAAGTACACTCATATTAGACAAGTATATAACACAAGTCGACAATGTGAGATGTAATATACAAGACAGTGTGATCGTAATGTCAAAAATACAAGACAATAACGTTTTAGACACTTGGGAACAATATAATATAGACTATGTATAGACATATATATTTTTTTATTTATATACCTTTGGGGTGGGGGGAGCCATTCTATTACAGAAGTGGCCTGGTGTGGTCGGTTCCCCCACCTTTGCTGTCAATCTATGTGTTTGTTATAACGGTGATGACATTGTGTACTAGTGTATTTCTATGTAACATAGAGTAACTAAGAAATTAGATCAACCGTAACATATTACTATGTAGTTTTATATTTATTCTCTAGACTCTCTGCTGTGAACGTTCACGTGTTATTTACACAAAAACAATTCAACTCCCTTGGAAGAAAGATTCAAATTTATTGAAACTTAATTGTCAAAACATTTCATGAATGGCAAACATTACTTTGTTGATACAGTTCATTAAACGCGTACAACAGTGCAACACTGGAATATGGGCCTTACTTACCCCTTGACTTCTTAATATCATTACTGCAGTCCTCAACATATTCTAAATTCTACGCTGACCTCAACAAACACACACACACACACACACACACACACACACACACACACACACACACACACACACAAAATATACACACATACATACTCACACACACACACACACACACACACACACACACACACACACACACACACACACACACACACACACACACACACACACACACACACACACACACACACACACACACACACACACACACACACACACACACACACACACACACACACACACACACACACACACACACACACACACACACACACACACACACACACACACACACACACACACACACACACACACACACACACACACACACACACACACACACACACACACACACACACACACACACACACACACACACACACACACACACACACACACACACACACACACACACACACACACACACACACACACACACACACACACACACACACACACACACACACACACACACACACACACACACACACACACACACACACACACACACACACACACACACACACACACACACACACACACACACACACACACACACACACACACACACACACACACACACACACACACACACACACACACACAGCGTTCGGCGTGTTTATAAACACGTTCCGGTTGCCCGATGATATTCCCTGGGTCAGCACTTCGAGGCGTGAATAGATGCGGCAAGATACAAGTTGCTGCGCTGATCGAAGCGACATCGGTCGCTGACACTCCCGTACATGTTGCGTAATTTTGTACCGGGCGACGTTCGTTGGACGTGGCAGCGACTGGCTGTCCGCGCGGACGTGAACCAGCACCGTGACATTTAAGGTGGGTAAAAGCGGAGCAGAATTATATACTCTTTAAGGTGTTAATTTACCCATGCAGGATTTGTTATCTTCCTTATCATGACTTTCTAATAGCCAAGGATGCACAAGGCATCTGTATTGTGTTACTGGGCCTCTCTAAGGGCTGCTTAATTGGGGGACCAGTAATTACTGGGTTCGCGCTAGGCTTTCGCCATACACTAATTTTTTTTACAGATTGGGGAAACGAAAAATGCACGTTATCGGCAATTTGGCGAAAGATGAAATGCGGAACGGACGAATGTGTAATTTCATTCGAATCGAATATCCTAGAAATTTCGAAAAAGAATCGAATCGAATATGAATATTCAGTGGCTTCAAATATGATTAGAATACTGAAGACTGAACGGTATCGGGATGTCTTGCCGGGACACGGCGTCATCCCGTGGCCGTGGCTACAACGCATCGATCTTTTGGTTTTCTGACCTAACCATGAAAACAACGTCTTATTTATAGCCGCCAAGCATATCCTCACATATCCTATGTACATATACACATACTAGTTTACAAATAAAAAAAATGTAATTCCTGTGAAGAATAAAATTAAGAAAACAGACTCGCGCCAAACTCGTACGCGATCTACATCGGTAAATTATCGCAGGCGACGTTAAATAAACGACCTTCACAAATTTCGGTTTTATGCTGACCCTAAAGTAACCGTATAGCCATAATTAAGCCTAAGTTAATTTTTATTAATCCTAAATTTACCTGAAACTTTTATTTTAACCACAACTGCCGTATAGTTAAATATCACTTTTAAGCAGTATAACAGTAACACTTGAAGACTTGAAGGAAGACTTGGAAATTTTATATAATTATGTACATACTATTTTATGTAAATTGTTTATTTTATGTAAATACATGTATCATTGTGTTACACACTGCGTTAACCTCTCTGCAGTATATTTCATCCTGAGACAGCAACATATCAATGTCACAAGGTTCCCATATTATCACAAGGTTCCCATATGTCACAAGGTTCCCATATTGTCACAAGGTTCCCATATGTCACAAGATTCCCATATTGTAACAAGGTTCCCATATCGTCACAAGGTTCCCATATGTCACAAGGTTCCCATATGTCACAAGGTTCTCATATTGTCACAAGGTTCCCATTTTGTCACAAGATTCCCATATCGTCACAAGATTTTCATAATTATCATCACAAGATTCCCAAATTGTAACAAGGTTCAGGTATTGTCACAAGGTTCCCGTATTCCTTTTCGTAAATGTTCTGAAAAAGGCTGATTAGTGAGACCTCATGAGATCATACCATTGTAAACACAATCTACCTGTAGACAGACCAGCTAATGACTAGACCACCCTGCTGAGTGTAACTAGACCACCCTGCTGAGTGTGTCTAGACCACCCTGCTGAGTGTGTCTAGACCACCCTGCTGAGTGTGTCTAGACCGCCCTGTTGAGTGTGTCTAGACTACCCTGCTGAGTGTGTCTAGACCACCCTGCTGAGTGTGTCTAGACCACCCTGCTGAGTGTGTCTAGACCGCCCTGCTGAGTGTGTCTAGACCGCCCTGTTGAGTGTGTCTAGACTACCCTGCTGAGTGTGTCTAGACCACCCTGCTGAGTGTGTCTAGACCACCCTGCTGAGTGTGTCTAGACCACTCTGCTGAGTGTGTCTAGACCACCCTGCTGAGTGTGTCTAGACCACCCTGCTGAGTGTGTCTAGACCACCCTGCTGAGTGTGACTAGACCACCCTGCTGAGTGTGTCTAGACCACCCTGCTGAGTGCAGAACTTACCTGTTCTTACCTGCGTTCTTTCCTTCAGGGGGCCCCTCCCTACCTGGACCAGCCCAGCCATCCGCCCCCGCCCAGTTCTACCTCCGGGAGACCAGTGCCTACTTTCTATGGGGCTGGGGGTCAGGTAGTCGCCCCTCCCCCGGCTGACCATCACTACGGGGTGGACATGACTGATGCCGGTCAACTCGGGTTTGACCAGCCAGGACTTATGGCCGGCCCCGGGTATGACCAAACCATGCCTCAAGTCACAACAGCTGGGGCCCAATATGGACTCTTGCCTAATGGAGGTAGGGGGTATTTCTTGATACTGCTTTATAAATATATAAATTTGTATACATTTTGCGTACACCTGTAGTTTAAAAAAATACTGCAGTTTTATGTTTTAGTGTCTATGACGATTTTAATGATCTTAATCTATTAGTATTTGTGATTTGTTTTTTTAATGATTAAACCTGCAAAGCGCCTTTGAGTAATTTTGGCTGAAAATGGCCCTAAAAAGATGTTCATATTATTGTCATTATCATATTTTCATGATATAATTGGATTTCAAAAAGTTGACGTTATGTTGAAATTACAGGTGGGTGCAGAAGGTTGCCTGAAGGTTTTGGTAATTGTGAGAATGGAATGTACGACAGTTGTAGCTTTGTAAAAGAGGACCTGCAAAGTAGCTTTGACTGAGAGGTGCAGGGCATGTAGTTTTTAGCACAGCTGCACAGGCATGGTATATTTGCTGTTAAAACCTGGCTCTCAACATTGGGGACTGCGTATCCATCGTGAATCTGATAATCATGTTAATGTCAGTCCTGTCTCAATTTGGGACATAAAAGAACCACTGAGGACGACAAGTACCCTTGCAGTGACCACCCTCAGTGCCAACATAGAAAGGTCGGCTTGGTGTAAATGTTGTGAAAAAGACTAATTAGTTCAATGAGGATCATAACATTGTAACAACAACATATAATAATAATAATAATATTATTTATTATTTACAAAGCGCAGTATCCAAATATGCTCAAAGCGCTGTACAATAAAATATAAAGCTATTTATTATGTGTTAAAACTAATATTAATAATAATAAATACAACTGCAAAATTAACTTTCAGATAAACAAAAATGTAGAAACGTTAAATTATTCATATTAAAACTGTTAATTAAATATTATATAGAATTAACGACGATGAATAAAATAAATAAATCAATAAATACATCAAACTAATATGCCGAAGGGAGGAGACAACGAGAACTTACGTGTTCTTTTCTCGCGCTGTTTGCAGCTCAGAGCACCACTGCGCCACATGGTGGTGATTTATTCCAACCGAATCAACAACAATACCAGCTGAATCAACAACAATTCCCACAGAATCGACAACAATTCCCACAGAATCAACAACCTGTGTTCGTTCAGGCGCCTGGTGGATTCATTATTCCCACAGCCCAGGGAGCGACCCCTGCTCCCGGGCAAGTCCTCCAGCAGGGGGCTGGTCCCCAGGGGGCTGTGGTGACATTCGTGCCCCGGCCACTCCTGGGGGCCAGTACCTGGTGTCCACCCCACGACCACCACCCCCATCGCGGGGCCAGGACAGGTGTTCCTGCAGGCGACACCAGATGGCAGGACCACTAACCCGTTGATGTTCAGCACTCCGATCAGTCCCGCGGCAGGTAAGTGTCATTGCCAACCTCGATATACACCGAGTCGTAATCTGTGCTTTTTTTGGACTTGTTTTAATCAGTGTTTATGTTTTAGATTTATATATATATATATATATATATATATATATATATATATATTTCTTTCTGACTGTTCTCGCGGCTTAGTTTAATGTTTGTGTACTTTTATCGATATTTTATTTAACCTATTTATTATACATACATATATATATATATATATATTTATTTAGCTTCAATAATTTGTTGTATTATATTTATATATATATTTTTTATTGTTTATATATGTTACTAGTATATTTATGTTTTTCTTCTGGTGTGTATTTGTATTTTAGGATTTTAATGTATGTAAAGCGCCACGAACAATTTCAAATTGGATGTGGCGCTATATTAAATAAAAAATATATTATTAAGCCTCATTGCCAACCTCGATATACACCGAGTCGTAATCTGTCAAACACCTGAGATAAAATCTCAAGTAATAAAAAAATTCTTTTTGCAGTAAATTTCCGCACTTGCGCATTCATATCATCTCAAAACAAAACTGATCTTTGCTTTACATATAGTGAAACGGGGACATACCACCAAATGGAGTCCTACGCCATTACCCATAGTAGTCCTGCTGAAAAGAACTGCATTGTGCAGTTTTTGTAAATTCCTGGAAGCAATGAATGTAGGACTGGTTGAGTAGAAATAATTTTTTTGTGCAGCATGGCATCAGAGCTGTGAAATAATGACATTTGTCAGACAGTGACCACGCGCGTATGTATACAGTTGTAGTTCGGCCTAGAGGTGTCAACATGGGCAATCGCCGGCTGATTGGAGCAGAAATGGAGGGGTGTCAGGTTAGAGATTGGATTGTAGGAGAAAAAGATATGTCATTTTCACGAATTTTATATATGATATGTGTGAATGGAGGCTACTTAGTGTGTGAACTTTTCAATAACATTGATATAAAAACCTGGCGGGAAATCAAAGAAACGTTTCAATGGCCGCCTATGGTAAATTAATGGTGGTATCTACCCTAATTGAATTTGGACTAGTCTGTTTCCGTGACAACATTGAGCAACAGACAACATGGACGACGCGTTTGTACTGCATTACAAGGGGAAATTGAGGGAGAAAACAGTTGTGGCAACAAATGGAGAGTGTTTGTTGTGGACTGGAAGTAGATGTTGTGTACGGGCAGGGGTGGTTGGGAATTATGGGGTGATTTGCGTTAAATGTCGGCAACTTCGTGGTGGTGGTTTGCGCTGGAAACTGATGAGAGTTCATCGTTTAGCATACATGTTGCACCACAAGGAATGGGAACTTCCGCCAGATATGCACTGTAGCCACTTGTGTCACAATTCTCTATGTATAAATGTCAATCATTTAATACTCGAGACTCCATTTGTGAATGGTAACAGGAGGCAGTGTGCCAGAGAAAACATATGCTTAGGCCATGATCAAGCCCCACCATGCATTTTTTTTAAAATACACATACCTTTCAAGAATATGAGGTAATTAAATTAATTGCAATTAGCATGTACTTACCATTGCATAAGTCGTTCATCAGTCTCCATTTCTTTTGATCAGATCTGTCTGTCTGTGCGTCCTTTTGTTGGCCCATACAGCATTGTGTTTGCAGGTTGTGTCAGACAGTGTAGTCTTTCTTCTGTTGATCCGGGTCTGGCTTATTGTGTATTGTCTAATTGTCTGTGTACCCTCTGTGTATTCTCTATTGTAAGTAAATCACTGGGGTGTGACAACTCAGAGTTCTACTAATTATGTGTGAGCTGGATAGGTGTGGTCGTCTACAGATCTGTCACGAAGACAGTAGGGGTGTTCTACCACAGTGCTCTTATTCACCTTGACCTTGACCTTGGTTTTTTTCACATTGACCTTACTCTTGTTTGTTGTTGTCATTTCTTGGTCCAGTTGGCCCTTGCGATAGACTGCCTTCTGTGCAGCCACTCTCGTCTGAGCTGAGGCCTCCCTCTGTCGCTTTGCTGCGCGAACGGCATCAAACCGTTTCCTCTTGTTTACTAACAAACGTCTCCTCACTGCGCGTCGGTGCATGTACATTCTGTGATACAATGCTTCGCGTTGTATTTGCGCAGCAACCCGTGCTACCCTGCCACCTCTAGTTATGGGTGCCCTGTTACTTTCCAGCTTCCTCAGTAGTGAGGCTCCAGTGCCATAATTCAGCCTATCTATGGCTGCACACGCCCTGCCCGTGACATTGCGTGAGAAGTTCACATTCTTGGGAAGCGATGCCGATAGCGATCGGTTCAAGCCTTCATTTCGGTTCGTGTTCATGCATAACTTCATCATCTCCAGAGCGCGAACACCGAGTCTGATGTTAATCAGATTTCGTAGAGTCGCTCTGTCTGTGTCCGTCATGTTCAGATGTGATATACGCCCTGAGTGTAAGTGCACTGATTTCTTCCACCAGTTCTTGCGTTTGCCACCAGCACAGACAACAGAGTAGTACCGGCACTTCTCACACTCCCCACTGTAGCAGTCTAGTGTCGTCTCAATGACGCGAGGCATCAGTGAGGCCACCTTTTTGGTGTCACCAGCATATAGGTCATTCATCACACTGTGTATTTGATGGCACCTGGTCTTCACGTCAAGTGAAAACATTTTTTTCTGCTCTTTTCGTATTACTGCTGTCGTCCCCGGAAACATGCGCTCACTAAACTGTGCCTTGATCATTTTCCTAAACAACGACGACCCTAAGTGTGTAGTGTCAGCTTGTCGCTCGACATTTGACGTTGTTCCTGACATCCCTGCCTTCACGCCTTCGGCACCGTGTGCATCTCCATCGGTGACGATGTATCGCAGTCCGACATCTTGTGCCGCAAACTGTCGCCCTATCTCAGCCCCTGCTGTATACTCGGAGAGAGGCTCACTGGCTGGCAGCGTTGCCGTACAGTTTGCATGGCCTGGACATGTCACATTCACTCCTCGCCTCCTCAGTGAAGCACCCAGTGTGCATAGCTTGTTCTGGATGCTTATCCCAACTATCTCATTCTGTGCTGTCTGCTTCTCGACAGCAACAGTGATCGCCTGGCTGGCATTCTGTCCTGCGTGATACGCTCCAGTGATGCACGTGGTGTTATAGCGACTATCAATCGCGATATTTATGGGCGCATTCTCGGGTAGACCACGCAGCCGATTTATTTGCTTCACGTCTTCGCGTTTCTTTGACAGGTCTGCCAATGTCATCGTCGACGTTGTGTCACCAACCTTGTTGGCAGTTTTTTGCATGGCGCTGATGCATGGTGATGGCACATTCATACTAGCAAAAATTACTCGGCTCTTTACTATGCCTGTTGTACTCTCCTGTAATCTGACTTGCAGTCCAATGTTAGGCGCCGCTGGCTTACGGCCTCGCCTTCCTGTCTCCACTTCATGGTACAGTTTATACATCCTTGATGTGTATCCACATTTCTTGCATCGTAGACAACACTGCCAACACAATCCTACTTTGATTTCTCTGGCAACAGTAAAGCTAGGATTGCCACACTCGCCTTCCGTCACTGAATGCTCCTCGATGCACTCGTTGTACATCGTTTCCATCCGGCCTTTGTCGTACAGCCGCATTTCCTCACGTGTATCTTCTCCTCCTCCTTGTAGATACACCGATGTCAAGTCGTCATTGTCGTGATCATCGCGGCGTGGCCGCAGGATCTTCGCCTCGCCAGAGTGCCCTTCTGCATCTGGCACCTCGATGAGGCCAGCTGGCGTCACTTTTGTGACGCGCGTAAACTCAGCTTGAGTAAATCTGGGCATCCATCGGGCTAAACTTTCTCCATCTCCAGTCTGCTCTTCAATGCTGTCCTCTTTCTTGGACGCGTATGCAGGATGACCCTTCCTAAAACCACAGGCCCTTTCATTCTTTCGCGGAGACATGTTGACAATTGAAATACACACACAAAAAATTCCAAATGTGACACACCAGAGTAATCCAACCTAGTGACCAGCTGACACTAAGCTCACATGGCTGCTGCAACTTTAGTGGGGTGGGGTACATAATTTCCTCCAATCAAGCGATTGTTTACACCAGTAGTCCCATGTACAATTGATTTGTGATTTACAACCCTCCCTGGAAGTGATATGTCAAATATTTTGTTTCTACCAGGTGGCATCAAAGCTGGAACAGCCCACTTGTGCATCAGGCCTGCATTCTGCCTGCATGTCGTTGACATGTACCTGTGCACGACAGGAAACGAGGCTGCTGTGTGAGTGTTTGATGTGGCTTTTTTTCATACCCCATATCAGCACTAATACACATGTGTCTTTGGAGCTGGCTATAATTCGTGAAGTTTACACCCTTTTTTTTAACACATGGGATCTTTTAAAAGGCAAATGTTCAATATTTTTTGCAAAAAAACAAGCATAATGCAGAATAAAAAATAAAAAAATACCAACATTGCACTATAGTGATTAAATTCAGTGTCTTCAAGGTCGTCTTAGTGTAACCAATGTGACACTGGGGTCAGAATTCATATAATATCAACTACTATAATTAATGTATTGTCCCACTTCTCGTATATATACATCATTCATGACACAGTAGATATTTCTCCACAACGGACGGGTGTGACCTTCAAAGACATGTCAGTTAATGTGTGCGGCTATACGGAAAAAATCCTTAGATGAATTTCTTTAATATATGCATTGCTTCAATGTAATATATTTTTCGTGAAGATTTGCTCTATTCGGGCAATCTATTTGGGGACATACCACCAAATGGAGTCCTACGCCATTACCCATAGTAGTCCTGCTGAAAAGAACTGCATTGTGCAGTTTTTGTAAATTCCTGGAAGCAATGAATGTAGGACTGGTTGAGTAGAAATAATTTTTTTGTGCAGCATGGCATCAGAGCTGTGAAATAATGACATTTGTCAGACAGTGACCACGCGCGTATGTATACAGTTGTAGTTCGGCCTAGAGGTGTCAACATGGGCAATCGCCGGCTGATTGGAGCAGAAATGGAGGGGTGTCAGGTTAGAGATTGGATTGTAGGAGAAAAAGATATGTCATTTTCACGAATTTTATATATGATATGTGTGAATGGAGGCTACTTAGTGTGTGAACTTTTCAATAACATTGATATAAAAACCTGGCGGGAAATCAAAGAAACGTTTCAATGGCCGCCTATGGTAAATTAATGGTGGTATCTACCCAAACCTGCCAATACGAGGATGTGCCAAAAGGATACTTCATAATGTGTCACTGTAATAATGTCCCAGTGATATTGCAGCAGCTGTTTCTGTTGTGAAAACATTCCTTGAATTTAATAATGTTTATTTTGTATAGTGTCATACCCAGAGAAATCAGAGAGTTTTCGGATATATGAAAATGCACAGATTTCACCCACTGCGAATTGTGCAGATTCACTCAGCATTCAGTAAAAATATTATCATTATTCAGTTGTTACTCAGTTAAATATTTTTTTGCTCACCGCTATCAGCATTACAAGATACAGTTATAGTGTCAGTGCATGTGTGATTTAAACCTTTCAAAAGGGTACTACCAGCGTCAATGAGTGAGGAAGTCACATTGTTGATGACATGTTTTTCTGCAGGAGGATTATGCGAATAAACTACAGGAGACAATTCGCTCTCTCAAGTCTCAGCTGAGCCAATATGGGGTACGTGCCACGCAACTATGTGCTTTCATATTCCAGATACTGTTTATAACATACAATAGTTCGTGCTAAGACTATATCTTAAAGCAAGGGTGCCATCTTCTCTACTCAGAATTAGCCGAGCAATAACTGGTAACGAGAAGAAGTTTGCTGCTAGAACGTAGCAAAGTTAAACATCAAAGTGTATTGCAGTTAAATCTGCTCAGCTCGGTGTTATTGCTAATCAATTTTGTTTTGAAATTAGATGTTTTATTTACAATTTGAACGTGTTGCAGGCGGAATCTTTCAAATTGCAAACATTGTTCTGAGGTTATAAATTATCCAAACACAAATTGGCAGACAGTAAACCTTCAACACGCATGTTGTAGTCACAAGAACGTAATATTAAATGAATCATCAATTACAACCTGGAAGCTGGCACCATTGCTTTGATAACATTACTGTATTGTATTTACTATATTTCTGTGTGAAAGTGTCGCTTAACAGTAAGATTGCTTTGTTTAAATGTAATGAAATGTAGTGGAATATATATTAAATATACTAAAATGTTAGTGTTACTGTTCCTTTAGGAGCTGTCTGCATCCGGCAGTGAAGAAAGTCGTCACGTTCTGTTTGTTGACGATATTGAAAGAAGAGCTCTAAAGAAACTGAAAGTGGAACTAAAGGTATGTGACAATGTGAAAGAAATTATGGATTGCCTGTGCTACAGTTTCTGACAAATTTAAAACATTTTATTTTATCGATACAATCTATATAGAAATGTTTTCCTTTGCTGAAGACACTAAACATAAAAGTAAAGTAAGAGTTTTAACCTTACTTTAAATGTTTAACTTGGCAATGTAGCAGTTAAGCTAAGTGCTTGCAGACATATTTTTAAAACACCTGAGATAAAACTCAAGTAATAAAAAAGGACTTTTTGCAGTATATTTCCGCACTTTTGTGCATTCATGTGATGTCAAAACTGATCTTTGCATTACATATTGTGAAACCTGTCAACACCAGGATGTGCCAAAAGGATACTTCATAATGTGTCACAGTAATAATGTCTCAGGGATATCGCAGCAGCAATATCACTGTTTTGAAAAAGTTCGTTGAATGTGAGTTCTATAATAATAATAATAATAATAATGTTTATTTTGCATAGTGCCATATCCAGAGAATTCATAGCACTTAACATAGACACATACAGGACAATAAGACAAATTAAACAATATAAATACATAAATTAATGTTGTTAGTTTAAAAGTTAAAATAATAAATTATA
Source organism: Oasisia sp. SBJ-2009 (assembly GCA_964017155.1). NCBI lineage: Eukaryota > Metazoa > Annelida > Polychaeta > Sabellida > Siboglinidae > Oasisia > Oasisia sp. SBJ-2009. The sequence goes on along the minus strand of OZ024862.1, from coordinate 25,669,067 downwards.
ATGTAAAATAGAGATATAAAAGAAGTTCACTTAATTAATTGCGACAAAAAAATGA
>OZ024862.1:25649012-25664012 GCA_964017155.1 Oasisia sp. SBJ-2009 | reverse complement strand
GAAATCTCACACAATTCAAATGAGACGCTTAGTCTTAATAAAGAGGTTAACATCTATTTAATTAACAATCTAATCAGACCAGTAAATGTCATATAAACATATACCTTTAATATCAATATGTAGATGTTTGTTGCTTATAGCAAGGGTACCAGCGCCCAGGTTTTATGTTTGTCATTTAGTATTACATTCTTATGACTACGACATGCATGTTGAAGATTTACTGCCTACTAGTTCGTGATTGGTTGCTTTATTAAGCTGGAACAATGCTCGCAATTCGAAAGATTCCACCTGCATCATGTTCAAATGTTAAACAAAACCTCAAGTTTCAAAACAAATTGCCAATATTTCTGAGGTGAACAGACTTAGCCGCAATAGCCTTTGATGTTTAACTTTCCCACGTTCTAGACAGTAGACTTCCCGTTACAAATTACTGTTTGGCCAATTCTGGGCAGAGGACCTTTTAGCCAAGCCCAGTGGGAAACTAGCTGATCTTGTTGCAGATTGTCGGATATGGAAGCGTCAATTTCCCGAGCAGAGAATGAGCGCAGAGAGAAACTATCTCTAGCACAGGAGAGTGACGACATCTTGTCAACGAAATGACTTGAGCTGACCTTATTAACTCAGCAGGTAGGAGTACTTGTGTCACATGACATACCAAATAAGATCAAATGTGACCATGGATAATACTGTTGTCAATTAGGTTGGCCTCAAGTTGGATTCATTGATATGTTAATCATTTCAGCATGTCCGGTTTAAAAAAATCATCTTTATAACAATTGTTAAAAGAATCATTAGATGATAGGTTATCCTGTCATATTAGGGCACATGGGGCTAGAATATCAGATAATCATTCTACTGCTCTTGTACAATTTTGTGTAATCCACATTGCCTGAATTCACTTAGTTGTATGAAAGAATACCTGGCTATAGACATTGGCAATTGTGAATGGTCAATCTTTTTGCACTAATTTTAGCATGGCTGAATACTTAGGAAGACCAAGACTGTGCAGATGAATGTTCTGTCAGGAAACCACAGAGCAGTATTACAAACTGGTTACCACACTATATAAGAACCTACCTTTGCTTTTCACCTGCGCAATAACTAAAAGTCAGGAGGAACCGGAGCAGCTCCACAGAAAGCTGCGGCGAAGCAAGTCGGAGCTCCAGTTGCTCAAGGAATCAACGGAGAAACGGCGGCGACAACTCGACTCTCTTGACACACAGCTTGAGCAGGAAATAGCAAGTCGCAGGCTCGAAATTAAGGTATGACATCTTCTTAGAGGTATTTCATAATTTTATCTCAATTTTTAATATTAGTACATAATAAAAAGTGTAGACATCTTATATTCTTCTTCTTCTTCTTCTTCTTCTTCCATTAATGGCCACCGGTCAACTTGCTGACCATTATTGGCATTGGTTTTTTTTAGTTGTCCTTCTCTAGAATTAGTGAATCCACTATAGGTTACACATTTATTTACCCCCTGTGTGGGATCTTTTACTTCCCCTGGCATAGACACCAGTTAGAAGGGACCACCGACTTTTAGTGTCTCTTCCGAAAGACACAGGCAAATGTGGAGTGAACAAAATTGCCTAAGTTTTTAAACGGCGGTAGGTGGGATTGAACCACCGTCCCCTCGATTGACAGTCCGGCGCTCTACCACGCAACCACCGCTCACCACTGTTGTGTTCATATCTCCTTCTGTGTTCTTCAGGTGGTCGAAGACAAACTGACCAATTTGAAGACAAAAAGGAAACTGAAAGAGCAGGATCTTAGCTGGGTGAGTGGTCATCTATATATGACTGACCAGTCATTTATGCTAAGTTTGATGCATTTTATATCAATGTTTGGTTGAAAGCATTAATAGAAAGTAACATTGAAGTGAACATGCTTATCAAGCATGGAACTGATGTCTAGAACAATCCCATGGTGCAGTGCAAGAAGACATATTTGCACTTTTTATGGTAACCTCTAATGTTTGAATTGGTTTTTACCATGACTAATGTTAGTGTTAGAAGTAATGTCAAAATGTTGTTAATAAATGTACGTAAAGTTTGTGAGTTGGTACTGCATTGTTTAATTTGTTTTACATTAAAATAGTCTACAAAATTATGTTATACATGTGTAGGTAGTCCTGTGTGCATGGCTCTGCATGCATACATGCGTTTATTCTGCAATAAACCATGTTTAAAATTTGGTTTACAGCGTGAACTTTGTATGGTCGGAATATTAAAACTGAGAATGCTTTCCCAGGTTAACTAAATATATTTCTGCAGGCTATGTATTATAAACAATTTTATTCGTATATTAAAAATATTTAACGAGTAGACGAGAAATAGAGAGATTCATTTTAAAATATTGCTCTTGTGGAGGAGTAAGTGGAGCAGTAACTGGAGAAATAAGTGGAGCAGTAAGTGAAGCAGTAATTGGAGCAGTAAGTGGAGCAGTAACTGGAGAAGTAAGTGGAGCAGTAACTGGAGCAGTAAGTGGAGCAGTAATTGGATCAGTAAGTGGAGCAGTAATTGGATCAGTAAGTGGAGCAGTAAGTGGAGCAGTAAGTGGAGCAGTAAGTGGAGCAGTAAGTGGAGCAGTAAGTGGAACAGTAAGTGGAGCAGTAAGTGGAGCAGTAAGTGAAGCAGTAAGTGGAACAGTAAGTGGAGCAGTAAGTGAAGCAGTAAGTGGAGCAGTAAGTGGAGCAGTAATTGGAGCAGTAAGTGGAGCAGTAAGTGGAACAGTAAGTGGAGCAGTAAGTGGAGTAGTAAGTGGAACAGTAAGTGGAGCAGTAATTGGAGCATTTCACTGAGAACAGTCATGTATTGGCGAACAATGGTAAAAGTGGAGTGGCTCTATATATATAACAGCATAAAAATATCAACACGCAAGCTATTTGGCCTAACAACAAAGTTTGTTCACTTTGTTCAATGATTTTAGCACTGCTTTGAAACTGGTCTTGTGATTCCGTTGTCAACAAACATAGAATTTATGTTTTGAAAATGATCTGTGGCGATGATCCCTCCTGCCTTGAATGCACCTTGAATGCCGTCTTTCACAACCTGTTTCTGTCTTCACAAGCTGCAGCATACTTCAGTACGTCTTAGTTGACACATTTAGATGTACACTTTCTTTATAACACATCAACATTGTTTACCAAATTATTATATTTAAATACACATTGAATTAACTTCATGTGTACTTGTTTCTGTTCAGCTTATATGTTGTTAATCGCTTTATTCATCCACATTCGTTGGATTTTAATACACACGTATTCCTTGTGCTACCAACACACGCTGATATCATAGCTTTATGCAGAGACCCGTTCACCCGTCATTTGGATGGGTAAAACCTGTTGTGGACGGGTAGAAATATGGGTGGACTGGTGGTCGACGGGTAAAAGAATGAAGTAAAGAGCAAAAAAGGTGTCAGTCGTGGCTTGAAAATAGGTGCCACTTGTCTGTTTTTAGTTTTTTTCAGGTCGTAAAGTAAATCTCATCTGGTGTGTGTGTGTGTGTGTGTGTGTGTGTGTGTGAGTGAGTGAGTGAGTGAGTGAGTGAGTGAGTGAGTGAGTGAGTGAGTGAGTGAGTGTGTGTGTGTGTGTGTGGTGTGGGTGTGTGAGAGTGAGTGAGTGAGTGTGTGTGTGTGTGTGTGTGTGCGTGTGTGTGTGTGAGTGAGTGAGTGAGTGAGTGTGTGTGTGTGTGTGTGGTGTGGGTGTGTGTGAGTGAGTGAGTGAGTGTGTGTGTGTGTGTGAGTGAGTGAGTGAGCATGCGTGCGTGCGTGCGTGCGTGCGTGCGTGCGTGCGTGCGTGCGTGTGTGTGCAGGTGTTCCTCAAGTGTCGTCACTGACCTGTCCAGTCTGATGAATCAGTTGGAAAGATTCACTCATGACGAGGTTTTAAATTAGATTGTGCAATTCTAATTACTCGTTGAAGTGCCAAGAGTGAACTTTGAACCTGTCTGTCTTCTCCTGGCCCTGGCTCCTGTCTGTCTAGTGGCGTGGACACTGGTCCCCACTCCTCTCTCTGTGTCCCCCTGGTGGCTAGGGAAACCACTCACTCATATCCCACGCTTGTACAAAGGCAGGTGGTGATTAGAGCCTGCAAACATGTGTTATCACTGCAGTGGGTAGTTTACGTAATTGATGCCATGCACATACACACATGTGTGCATGCATACACAGGCACACACTCATGCACACATACACACATACACGCACACACACCACACACACACACACACACACACACACACACACACACACACACAAACTCATGATAATTATGTATTCTATAATTTATATGTGATTTTGCTCTATTTGCTTGCTTTTATTGGGGCTATTATTTCAATATAGTAAAACTGTGTGGAGTGTTACCACCTGTCACATGACCTGTGCATCACTGGTGTGTTTCAGATGGAGGCTGAGAGACAACAGAAGACTCAGGAAAACTTTGTTGGACTCGACGAGAAAGTCCAGAATCTTGGTGGGTTAACACAAGGCGCGGGTTCAATTCACTTGTTTATTTATTAACTTCAGTAATGCAATTAATTTAATTTAAGTCATTAACTTTATACAACAGTTTAATGTGATTACATTAAAATTCATAATCAACTCTCGGTTAGGTGCATATCTAAAATTTATTATTTATGAATATCAGACATTCTGCGTTTATGATATCGAGGTGTTTCCTCTTTTTTCAGTTAGACTCCAGTCACTAGACCATGTAATTGTTAATGGGAGGGAAGTGTGGGGGGGGGGCAATGAGATTGACTGGTTGTTCATCCATTTATCGTCACTTTGGGTTATTTACTGACAGTCTTGTAAAGACGTGTTTGTCTGTTGTGTTCTCAGCGCGAGAGATTGCCAAGAGGGATGCTGAGAAGGGTGAATTAATGACAGCCTTGTCAAGGTCATGCGAGGAACTCACCAGTTTACGAACACAGGTTTCCATGATAATGAAACATTGGCTGCTTAGTAACCACATACATTAGTTCAGGTCTCCATGGTAAGGAAATGTTGACTGCTTAGTAACCATAGACATTAGTTCAGGTCTCCATGCGTTGACTGCTTGGTAACCAAATACATTAGTTTTAGGTCTCCATGGTAACAAAACGTTGACTGGTTAGTAACCAAATACACATTCAGCTGAAAGCTGACAGTAAGAGTCAGAGTAACTTTATTTCACAATGTAACATGGAAGCTGTTTCTAATGCATTAGGAAAGCGTACTAATGCGAATATGTCCTAGACTTAGCTACAATGTGATATACACTTATTATGGGCAACTATACAACTCAAGAATACAATTTTACTAAAATAAAAAGCAACACTGAGGACAATTTTGGGTGTATATTTTGTTTGACAGGAATATCTTAAATTACATTTTATTTGTGGAACAAATTGTTCAAGGATCCAACATTTGGTTGTTTTGTAAGAAATTAACTTACTTTTGAAACAAGGATGTGAAACACAAAATTTTGATCAATCAGCTTCACACAGTATGTGCCAAAGTAATTTTAATTTATTAAGAAAACTACATTTGCTAACACAGAATTTACCATGGGTTAAGAAACACTGTGCGTGATGCCATGATACTCATGATGTTGGTGTCACATAACGCCATGATACTCATGGTGTCAGTGTCACATGACACCATGATATTCATGACATTAGTGTTACCTGACGCCATGATACTCATGGCGTCAGTGTCACATGATGCCATGATACTCATGTCATCAGTGTCACATGACACCATGATACTCATGTAATCAGTGTCACATGACGCCATGATACTCATGGCATCAGTGTCACATGACGCATTGATACTCATGGCATCATGATGCCATGGTACTCATGACATCAGTGTCACATGACGCCATGATACTCATGACATCAGTGTCACATGACACCATGATACTCATGGCATCATAACGTCATGATACTCATGGTGTCGGTGTCACACTGGTCCTGCCAGTCTGCCCCTGCTGTCTGTGTAACACGTAATGTTGTGTGTCCAGGAGTCGTCTGACAGGGCTCTGAGGATACAGCAACTGGAGGATGAAGTGACAAGTCTCAGACACAACCTGGAGGACAGAGACCAGGTGAGACTGACACTGAGACAGAGCCATGTCTTCTAAACATGTTTGTAGATAGTGTAGTATAGGGACCAGGTGAGACTGAGACATGTCTTCTAAACACATTTGTAGATAGTGTAGTATAGAGACCAGGTGCGACTGAGACTGAGACATGTCTTCTAAACACGTTTGTAGATAGTGTAGTATAGAGACCAGGTGAGACTGACACTGAGACATGTCTTCTAAACACGTTTGTAGATAGTGTAGTATAGAGACCAGGTGAGACTGAGACATGTCTTCTAAACACGTTTGTAGATAGTGTAGTATAGAGACCAGGTGAGACTGACACTGAGACATGTCTTCTAAACACGTTTGTAGATAGTGTAGTATAGAGACCAGGTGAGACTGAGACATGTCTTCTAAACACGTTTGTAGATAGTGTAGTATAGAGACCAGGTGAGACTGAGACTGAGACATGTCTTCTAAACACGTTTGTAGATAGTGTAGTATAGAGACCAGGTGAGACTGACACTGAGACATGTCTTCTAAACACGTTTGTAGATAGTGTAGTATAGAGACCAGGTGAGACTGACACTGAGACATGTCTTCTAAACACGTTTGTAGATAGTGTAGTATAGAGACCAGGTGAGACTGACACTGAGACATGTCTTCTAAACACGTTTGTAGATAGTGTAGTATAGAGACAAGTTTGTACCCAGCTTTTTCATATAATAAATGATTATTAGAAGCTGTCTGAATTTGTCGTGTAGCTGGTCAACTGTAGAAAACTAATGAGCAACTTACAAAATGATATCTGAGACGGCTCACACAAATTCTCCTTTAGTATTTAAATATAAACAAACGCGCAAGATTTACAGGTGAGAATATACAATGTTTTAAGTTATGTTTCTTTTAATAAAGAATGGAATGAAAAATAATTCCTTTTACAGTGCTGCCTCGTAACACCGTGAACCAATTTAACTGCGGGTCTTTTACGCGCTAGGCAATTATTAGATTACTTTATAATAATCACTGCTGAATGGTCCACCTTTGTAATTCATTGTTTACTCACCAGGAGGTTCGTCAGATTAGAGAGAAGTCGGCTGCTGAGATTGCAGACCTTGAAGGTATCGCCCAGGCGCACTACAGCAGAGCCAATCGGCTCGGAGACGAACTCAACTATATGAGAGCAGAACACTTGGAAATAGTGCGGCGGGTATGTTACGTCTTATTCCTACACCAAGCCAGCGGGTAGAGCGGTGCCGGTGGGTAGAGTGGTGCCGGTGGGTAGAGTGGTGCTGGTGGGTAGAGCGGTGCCGCTGGGTGGAGCAGTGCCGGTGGGTAGAGAGTGGTGTCGGTGGGTAGAGCGGTGCCGGTGGGTAGTGCGGTGCCAGTGGGTAGTGCGGTGCCGGTGGGCAGTGCAGTGCCGGTGGGCAGAGCAGTGCCAGTGGTTAGTGCGGTGCCGGTGGGCAGTGCGGTGCCAGTGGGTAGTGCGGTGCCGGTGGGCAGAGCGGTGCCAGTGGGTAGTACGGTGCCGGTGGGTAGAGCGGTGCCAGTGGGCAGAGCGGTGCCAGTGGGCAGAGCGGTGCCAGTGGGTAGAGCGGTGCCAGTAGGTAGAGCGGTGCCAGTGGGTAGAACGGTGCCAGTGGGTAGTGCGGTGCCAGTGGGTAGTGCGGTGCCGGTGGGCAGAGCTGTGCCAGTGGGTAGAGCAGTGCCTGTGGGTAGAGTGGTGCCAGTGGGTAGAGTGGTGCCTGTGGGCAGAGCGGTGCCCGTGGGTAGAGTGGTGCCGGTGGGTAGAGCGGTGGCGGTGGGTAGAGCGGTGCTGGTGGGTAGAGCGGTGCCAGTGGGTAGAGCGGTGTCAGTGGGTAGAGCGGTGCCAGTGGGTATTGCGGTGCCAGTGGGCAGAGCGGTGCCAGTGGGTAGAGCGGTGCCAGTGGGTAGAGCGGTGCCAGTGGGTAGAACGGTGCCGGTGGGTAGAGCGATGCAGGTGGGTAGAGCGGTGCCGGTGGGTAGAGCGGTGCCCGTGGGTAGAGTGGTGCCAGTGGGTACAGTGGTGCCGGTGGGTAGAGCGGTGCCACTGGGTGGAGCAGTGCCGGTGGGTAGAGTGGTGCCGGTGGGTAGAGCGGTGCCGGTGGGTAGAGCGGTGCCGGTGGGTAGAGTGGTGCCGGTGGGTAGAGTGGTGCTGGTGGGTAGAGCGGTGCCGCTGGGTGGAGCAGTGCCGGTGGGTAGAGTGGTGCCGGTGGGTAGAGCGGTGCCGGTGGGTAGAGCGGTGCTGGTGGGTAGAGCGGTGCCGGTGCATAGAGCGGTGCCATACGCACACACTCATACACACACACACACACACACACACACACACAACACACGCACTCCACATACACACACACGCGCACAGACACACACACATACACACACCACACAAGACAGACACACACACACACACATACATGCACGCACGCACACACACCACACACACCACACACACTACACACACCACACACACCACACACACACACACACACACACACACACACACACACACACACACACACACCCACACACACACACACACACACATACATGAATGTACAAAACACATTTATGTACTTTTGACAACACTCCTGTCCCTGTCTGCTTCTGGCCCAGCTGGTTGTGGCCCACCAAATTTCCCGATGTCCCTGTCTGTCCCTGTTGTCCCCTGATCCCATCCGTCTCTTCCCTCCAGCTGCAATCCCAGGAGGAACTGTCCAGCCGGGAACATGAACTGGAGGACACACTGCGAGAACTCAAGGACGAAATCAAAACAGTGAGTGACACTCTTGATCTGCCTGGTCCGCGGCTCACACTTCGCATTCTGTTCTCTGTCACTGCTGTTGTCATCACTGCTGTTGTCTCTTATGTTGTTGTCATCACTGCTGTTGTCTTTTACGTTGTTGTCATCACTGCTGTTGTCTCTTACTTTGTTGTCGTCACTGCTGTTGTCTCTCAAGTTGTTGTCATCACTGCTGTTGTCTCTTACGTTGTTGTCATCACTGCTGTTGTCTCTCAAGTTGTTGTCATCACTGCTGTTGTCTCTCAAGTTGTTGTCATCACTGCTGTTGTCTCTTACGTTGTTGTCATCACTGCTGTTGTCTCTCAAGTTGTTGTCATCACTGCTGTTGTCTCTCAAGTTGTTGTCATCACTGCTGTTGTCTCTCAAGTTGTTGTCATCACTGCTGTTGTCTCTTACGTTGTTGTCATCACTGCTGTTGTCTCTCAAGTTGTTGTCATCACTGCTGTTGTCTCTCAAGTTGTTGTCATCACTGCTGTTGTCTCTCAAGTTGTTGTCATCACTGCTGTTGTCTCTCAAGTTGTTGTCATCACTGCTGTTGTCTCTTACATTGTTGTCATCACTGCTGTTGTCTCTCAAGTTGTTGTCCTCACTGCTGTTGTCTCTCAAGTTGTTGTCATTATTGCTGTTGTCTCTCAAGTTGTTGTCATCACTGCTGTTGTCTCTTACGTTGTTGTCATCACTGCTGTTGTCTCTTACGTTGTTGTCATCATCACTGCTGTTGTCTCTTACGTTGTTGTCATCACTGCTGTTATCTCTTACTTTGTTGTCATCACTGTTGTTGTCAGACAGCATCATTGACAGATCTATTTTCATGATATGCAAACTGAAATCGGTCAAGCAATGGGTCGATAATTGAATTAAAAACTGGAGAACCAAGCATTTCAACAAGAGACTGTAGAATTTTTGGGAACAGGAATGATAGTTGACTTTTTGAAGCAATGGGGGATTTTACATTGGCAAATACCCCAGACACCCTATCACCATCGCCTGTGTGCCCAGGAGGTGACGGAGGGGATGCTGGAGCTGGAGCGATCCCGCATCGAGACGGGCTCGGAGCTGGAGCAGCTCCACGACCAGAAGGACAACCTGCAGGAGCATCTGAGCGTGCTCAAACACACCCTCGTCGTGGTAACTCTCTCGCATGCATGCACGTGTCGTCATGCTTCGTCACACTTCGTCACGCTTGTGTTTCTGTCTTTTTCTTAAGATTTGTCGCACTTTTAAACGATCATTTCCCAGCGATGAAGAAAAATGTCATCGAAATTTATATTTGATTGAAAACGTGGTTTATTCTCCTTGTTAAAATAATAATATTAATAAAGGCTTGATGCAAGAAATACTAGAAGCTACCACTATTGCTAAACATTACTTGTTTTATTAAGTGAACACTATATGTTTTCTGTGGCAAGGTTCATGGGGATCTCGTTTTCTGTTCAGATCCCAACTGTTGGACCTGGCTGAGATATATTTCTGTTAAATAATAAGATTGTTGTTGTGGTCACTGTCCACTCAAGCGGCCAGTCATCCATTGTCACAATGGCCACTAAGTCAGAACCTCGGGAGTGAATCACTGAGAGTGAAACCTTGAGAGTGAAACATGTTAATGGAATGTCTTTGTGAACTTACAACACGAACCGATCAATGATTGGTGTGTTCTGTTTCAGATCCGGAGTGGCGTCAACACCCCAGTGCCACAGGACGCAACGGCAAAGGGAAACACTAACTACTTTGAAGAACAACAATACCAGCTGAAGGTGACTAGTTCTGTCAACGTCTCAGAGATGTCACTGACACAATGGTGGAACCTTTGTGTAGAGACATATGTGAAGTGGTCAACTGGAACATTGGCAACTTTCCTGAAACAACTCAAAACTTATCTATTTCGTTTGTATTAAATGCCTTGATGGCACTGGTTTATATTTCATAGCATTGACTGGTTTTAAATTGTTCTGTTTGAAACTGTATTTTTACACCCTATTTTATTTATTTTATTTACTTATCTTAACATATTTATTATTTATTTTTTTATCTTAACTTACTTAATTATTTATCTTAGTTTATTTATTTGATTTTAGCTTAAGTATTTAATTCATTTATATTTTAGATTATTAGTCAACACATCATGTTAATGTGAAGCGCTTTGATTTGGTTGGCATTTAATTACTTAAAAAGTACTATGTTAACAAACATAATTATTATTATTATCACAAGAGGTGTCAAAACAACCTGTGAGATTGTCTGCATTACTTAGCAATGATTGTTCACGTGTATCAGTGTACAAACATGTCTGTGTGACAAACATGTTTGTAACATGTCTATAATGTCTAACACAAGTTTATATGTAACACTTACATGCGTAACCCAAGTGTATCTGTAACACAAGTGTGTCTGTAACACAAGTGTATCTGTAACACAAGTGTGTCTGTAACACAAGTGTGTATTTTAACACAAGTGTGTCTGTAACACAAGCCTGTCTTTTAACACACATGTGTCTGTAACACAAGTGTGTTTTTAACACAAGTGTATCTGTACGACATGCGTGTCTTTTAACACAAGTGTGTCTGTAGCACAAGTGTGTATGTAACACAAGTATGTCTTTCAACACAAGTGTGTCTTTTAACACAAGTGTGTATGTAACACAAGTGTGTCTTTTAACACAAGTATGTCTGTAACACAAGTGTGTCTTTTAACACAAGTGTGTCTGTGACACAAGTGTGTATGTAATACAAGTGTGTCTTTTAACACAAGTGTGTCTGTAACACAAGTGTGTCTGTAACAAAAGTGTGTCTGTAACACAAGTGTGTCTGTAACATGATTATGTCTTTAACACACACAGGAGTGCATGTAACGGTGTTACATCTGTAACACTGTAACGTGTTTGTTACAGCTTGAGCTTGAGCAGAAGATGAGTCGTCACGCTGAGGTGATGGAGAGTCGGAGACAGGTGTCACATGACAGCATCCAGCAGCTGCAACGGAAGCTGAATAACCTTGAACAGGTGACCTTCACTTGACCTTCAGTGCTTTATACATCCTTTCCCTTGTTCCGTCCCACAAAGATGGTTTCCTCGTCAGTTATGCCACGTTGGGTGTTATTTTTCTCTATGCTCTCAAATCATTGGGCCAATTGTTTTCATTTAATGTTTCATGGGGCATTATTTGGGGTGGCTGTGTATTTGAGTGTCATCTTGGTAATTGTTTTTAATGCAAAACTGTTAACGCCATCCCAGTCATTCAGACATTGACATTGTAGTAGGTTGTTTTAGTGTTAATCATTCATGGACTACCTGTTTTTTTTATTTAATGTACTAATACTTTTATTGATCTATTTATTCTAATATTTTGTTAACGTATTATTTTAGCTCACAGTGTAGTATCCTTTACATTGCATGACCGTGAAATTCAATGTACAAATAATTTGTATCTATTTATTATATTTATTTTATTAATTTACTCATCGTTTTAATGTACACTTAAAATATACAGTTAATTGTATTTGTCTATTTGTCATATTTATTTTATTAACTTACTACTTTAGCACACAGTCACGTTACAACTGCAGTATAGTGAAACATAACGTTTTAGCAGTAAATACTTGAAGACTTGAAGTTACATTTGCTTTACGCTGACATATGAGAGACAAATGTCTGGTATTTCAACAGCTAGACGACACTGTGTTCATAATCGACACAGTTGTTGCTATATGACATTGTTTCTCGACAGGTTCTGTGCCAAAGTGATTCACATCGACCTACTACGCCATCTAGTGATGTCCTGTTGAACCGCTCCCGAACTCCAACTCCGGCGGGAGAGTTTGATATGCAGGTAAGGGAGTGATGCTGACAGCTTGTTGTGCTGACAAGCTGACAACTTGTGATGACATCTTAGCATGGTATTCTGGGGCGTAATAGTGCAGCGGTGCAAAGGTGGACTCGATTGTAATCTATTTTGCTTTCACCTCGTGTTCAGTTATTTTTACAGAAAAGCAAATCTACAAAGTATTCATTACCACATGCAAGTTGTGTCTGTGATTTTAAAGTGTAGCTTTGATAAAATCAATTGAAAAACTGCTTACTTATTTAATTGCTGCAGAATATTTAATTCAAATATTCTTGCATCACAACGTGATTGTCCTATTTCCTGTTGTTGGCTTCCTTATTCTCTCAAAAACCCGGAAGACTTTAGAGCATTAAATCACTGACATATATTAAATAAATTTATTTAGATTACATATTTATATTTGGACACCAAAAAAATTGGATTTAATCAAGGAAGCCACTTTAATCCGTTCATACACTATGAACTAGAAACACGATTTGTGATGTGAAATAATAATATTTATTTTGTATAGTTCCATATCCAAAGCAATTTAGTACTTAACATAAAATATAATACAAAATAAGAAAACATGTAACTATATAAATATATAATTTAATGACATTCGTTTATAATAACAAATTATAGTGCAAAATAAATACATAAAAGCAGTTAATTCAGTTATAACACTTAGACATTAATTAATTAATTAAAACTAAATATTTAATAAATTACAGCAAAAATGCTTCCGTGAATTAAATAAGCATCTTTACATATGCCTTAGAAGATCAAAGTAAAGTTTTAGAAGTGAAAATAGTTGGCATAGCATTCCAAACTGATGCCATAATGACCTCTTGTCTGATTCGCTACCCTTCTGTGGTCAACAGGACACAGACAGACTGACCAGTGAGGGGGCGTATCCAAGTGAGGGGGCATATCCAAGTGAGGGGGCATATCCAAAGCGAGCATACTCACCGAATCGTCACAGCAGTCGGAGGCTGCACTCAGCCGGGAGTGCATCAAACATTGCTGAAAAGGGTCCATCGTCGTGAATCGACAACCAAGTTGGTCATGTGGACGGAAGTAGATGGCATCTCTCACCAAGTTTACTGTTTCAGCAGAAGGGCTGAATCGCATCGGGTAAATTTTAGAACATCGGCCGAATGCCGTATTAATCATGTGAATTACATGTAAATGAAATAGCTTAAAACTAGTTAGTTTTCGTGTCTGTACCTGATACATTATGACCAATATGTTGCCAAGAAGTGCCACGGGTCTATGCAAACTGATGTAAATTACAAGTTTTGATTATGAATTTATTCTGAAAAAAATTGCATAATTCCAGAGGTATATGCCGGGGAGGGGCCATTGAGACTGAGGGTTTGTACTGTGATCTTTTGTAATGGACCTACTGTTTCTTTGAATATTCAAAAGTGAGTCTACAAATGGAACTCTGACCCTCAACCAAAGCTGTGTAGCACCAACAGAATACATTGAATGTAGTATTGTGTATTTCCACTGATAGTATTGTATACTGATAGTATTATATATACTTCCGCTGACAGTATTCTATACTTCCACTGATAGTGTTGCATACTTCCACTTATAGTATTGTATACTTCCACATAATTTTTATTTTATATTTTACATAACTGTGTATGCGAGACAAACTGTTTTATAGAAGCTCAACTTATTTATCATCAGGATCAGTGCAGCAGTATTTTAGTATACATTTTAATTTCTGACTCTTTAATGTGGTAAAATGTATGAACGACTACCATCTTTATGATGGTATCACTTTTTCATTCAATAGTTTATTATTTATTGCTTAGTTTATTATATGCTTTGTATACGTCGTAAGTTTATGATAAAGCTTGGTACACTGTATACATTATAACTTGCATGCTTTTATAATTGTGATGTTGTTTTGATTTCTTGTAACACAATTGTTATGATCAGTCATATGTAGTAATTTTATTTTAAATGTTAAGGTAACCATTATTTGTTTCAATTTCGGTCCATCTTGCTTCATTGTATAGTATGCACCTACCTACATGTTATTGTTATATACAAATATTGCGTGTTCTCATGGCATACATTTTATTAGTTTATATGATGTGAACTTTTACAACAAACTATACATGTCATGAGGATAAGTTTATTTGTTTGTCCATCGGTTGTTGCCACTGTGGCAAATGTCTTGTTAAATAAATTATCAGATATATCGAAGTGCAAGAGTTAGTGGTTATTTCTTTCCTGGTCCAGCTTTACATATGTGTAACTGATATATTAGG
>OZ024862.1:25644012-25646512 GCA_964017155.1 Oasisia sp. SBJ-2009 | reverse complement strand
AATATTGATGATTTTATGCATGGTATTAATTCTTTTACAATTATAATTCCAGCCAAAACAGTTATTTGGATAAGCGCGATATACGAACAATATAATAATTATTACTATAGAATGAAAAAATCATGAAATATATCAACAGATATTAAAATAAATATTTTTTAATACAACATAATATAATTCCAACATATAATTAGGTACGTCCCCTTGTAGTTACATACAAGGCGACGTATACTTAGGCGTGGACGTTCCACATTTGAAATGTAAGAGAGTTCAAGCATTTTTATATCTTTCAATAATATTTACGTACGTACAACAAATTAACTAAAGCTTACCGTGAGGCTGAGTTGTGTACGATTAAAGCTGTTAAAACATTTATAATATACCTTAAAATAAGTCAATGTGCTGTTGCGAGTATAACTGTTTCCTACAAGAAAAAAAACTTTGAAAAACAAAAGAGAGGGAATGAGGAAGTGGGAGACACTGGGTATATAGCCTGTAGTACAATCTAATGTAACTAGTTCGGCCAGGGGTACCTCATCGGTTGCTCCTCATAACGTTCCCTGGCACGGTTGGTCACAATCCTTACTCCCTCACAACTGACCGACTTCCGCCGAAAGTGTTCCTATGGGAGGGAAATTACCTGGCCCAAACCCCGGTTCGCCGCACCGGTTGTGACCTCCATAGGATGAGCGTCACTGGTAACCCCTTCCGCCACGTGCGGTCGGAACACTCAGTTGCAGAAGGTAGCCATTTTGTTTGCTTATAAACCCATGCCGAGCCTTAGCTGGTGAAATTGTGGTGTCAACTTGTACAACACGTAAGCTGATATATCTGACGTTATTTATTTTGTAGCATTACATTACAACTTCGCTTATATGTCATGCTATATCATATAATACATAAAACATGTTAACATGCATAACTATAATTATTAATGTAGACTTAACCAGAGTCATGGTTCTATAGCGGAAGTTGGGCAACAATATGGCGTCGCCGACATTTCCTCCTTCATAAAATTAAATAAGGCATTATTTTTAAACGCAGATACATAATACAGTACACCCTACAGTGAATAATATAACTCGCCTTGATATACGAGAATTCATAATTTAAAATAATAAACACAGGTGGATTAAAACATTATTAGTTATTTTCTTTGATAAATAAATACAATGCTTATCTACGATTTACATCGACGCAAATCAGCAAGTGGATCCATTCATTACATATAAACTATGTTGCCAAGTAATGTTTTGATTAATGAGAAATGTATTATCTGTATAATTATATTCACAGTAGAACGATGCTAACAGTTATGCATAATGATGATAATGTTTGTCTTCCGTAATGCCTTGCTGGTTTGACTATGCATGTTAGCGATACAGAATGTCGACACTGCATGTACCACATGGCAACTAATGTAATGTACTACCAACAGTTGCCGTTCTAAAACAACATTACACACATAGCCTACCTTAAAGCAATTGTCTGTAGCAGTCGTGGCTCTCTTTTTGGCGTCTAATTGTATATCCCAATGTCTGATGACTCCCCAAACTGCAACATGTGCAGCTCATTCGAGACCAACTGTCAAACCACATAGAGCGTCAAATGTGTATCGTTTGCTGAATATCATACGATCCGCTGCACCCGACCCTAAACGAACCATCCGTAAACACGTGAAGTTGGTCTTGTACTGAAAACCGTGAGAACTGCATTACCACTACAACTGCTCTTAAAATTCGACAAATCCACGCTTTCGATCGAACGCTTAAGTCATTTGTTTGTAGCAACTGTCATGTTCAACGCGACAGTCAATTAATGCGTTCTTGCGCGGGACCAAGAACATACCATTGTCGGAGGCCGCATGTCAGTCTAAGAATGTCCACGGCAGTGAAGCATTGTTAAACTGACAATGAAACAAGACAGGTATTACACACGGGCAAATAAAGTTTGCCTTGAATGGCACAAGTAGCTTCGCTGTTCTTGTCGAATGTGCAAATACCCATGACCGTACCGAATTGCGGTTTAATTAGAATGACGGGAGGGGTGAAAAGGATTGGTTGATGAAAGTATGGAGGAAGAGGGGTGTAGAGGGACAGTGGGAAGGGAAATAGTAGAGGATAAAGAAAGTGAGGGAGTGGGAGAGGGAGACGGCGAGGGGCCGCCAATCAGGGAGGAAGGGAGAACATGTTGAGTATTTTTAAAAGGACGTGATGGGGAGATGTAAATCAGAAGAGAGACAGACAAAGAGAACATTGTGCATCAGAACGAAAACGGATTGCAGCGCTACTCATTTGTTCATTTCTTTCATCTATTTGCTAAAAATGGACACTGAACGGTTTAAATTTTAATAATAATAATAATACAGTTTTTTATATAGCGCTAATTCCCGCATGGCGGATCGTTGCTCTGCACAAGAAATATACTAAATATATATTAATAAATAGAAATGTAAATTATATAAATCAATATAAATCATTTTCATTTTTTTGTTTTAAGA
>OZ024862.1:25604012-25639012 GCA_964017155.1 Oasisia sp. SBJ-2009 | reverse complement strand
TGTAGTATGGAGACCAGGTGAGACTGAGACATGTCTTCTAAACGTGTTTGTTGATAGTGTAGTATAGAGACAAGTTTGTACACAGCTTTTTCGTATAATGAGTTATTATTAGGAGCTGTCTGAATTTATCATGTAGCTGGTCAACTGTAGAAAACTAATGAGCAACTTACAAAATAACATCTGAGACGGCTCATACAAATTCTCCTTTAGTATTTAAATATAAACAAACGCGCAAGATTTACAGGTGAGAATATACAATGTTTGAAGTTATGTTTCTTTTGATAAAGAATGAAATGAAAAATAATTCCTTTTACAGTGCTGCCTTGTGACACCGTGGTCCGTGTATATACCGTTTTTTCCTTTTTCGTTTTCAAATTTGCGAACGAAAAACGGATAACGAATTCGTTTTTCGTTTTTCGTTTTCAAATTTGCAAGCGAAAAACGATAAACGAATTCCTTTTTCGTTTTTCGTTTTCAAAAGTGAAGTAAGAAAAACGAAAAACTAATTCGTTTTTCGTTTTTGCATTTAGGATGCTTCGGTCGCACTGCCACTTCGGGTGGCCGGTAAAAATTGGTAGTTTCAGCGGAATACTTCGGTCGCACTGGCAGCGTTTTGAAAACAAACTCGCAGAAATTGCATCGGCGAAGTGGTATATCTAAGAACTTACAGGTGAATATTGGTCGTTTCGGCGCTGTTTTTTATGTTTCGACAATTTAATCAACTTTATTCAACCTTATATATGATAGATCGAAAGATGGATAAATCGAGAATAGAGTTACTTCATCAACCTATTTATTAGGCATTTGAGAAAAAAACTTTTGTTTTATTAATATTTTAATGATAATGTATAATAATAACACAAGTTTTATTGGCAACTCAACTGAGTTGGATTGACAGTAACATTAACAATTGACAGTGTAGATATTGAGAGATTTAACCAGTTTAACATTCTGGGCTTTACATTAATCTCGCATTTAAACTGAATTAAACATATTGATAAAATAGCAAACAGATGTCTTGAACATTTGGACCTATAACGAGGTTAAAGCATATTATTCAAACTAGAATACAAATTTAACTCTATAATTATATAATATTGCCTCACACTAATTACCATCTACTGATCTCCCTAGAGACACAAATGTAATTGAATAAACAAATTGCAAAAAAACTTGTAAGAATAATATTTTCAAATAAATATAGCTCCAACATAGAATTAATGTTAAGCAAAAGTTGAATACCAACTTATTGTAGATATATTATAATTTTATTATAAATATAAACATAAAACATTACCCGCATACTTTCAAAATTGGCAGATAACACAAACCAGAAATATGCATAATCATTTCATACCAGTACACAGGACATAATACACTCAGGACATAATACACATTTGTAAAAAAGAGTATTAAAAATAGTATGCCTCACACAATAAACAATGACTATATTTGTTTAATGAAAACATAACCAATCACAATTTAAAAAGACTGATACATTATGTAAAGCAGTATATTACACACGGATGCAAACACACTTCTACTGTTGTAAATTACTACATATGCAAAATAATAATGAATTAACACTACCTCTAGCAACACATTAAGCCATAAACGTATTATATTTTTACCACATATCCTCTACTTACAATATGCGTAAAGTAGCAAATGTTAATAAACAATACTCAGGAATATACATGCTCCTAAATACAATTGGGCTATCCGTAATGGTTCGTCAATGGAATTCAATAATTACATAAAAATAGCAAATTTAAAAACCCAAAGTGGCCCCTAAGATAGCGACTATTAATTTATTAGTCATAATAGGGGCCTCCTAAGTCAGATATTTTACAAACTAAATTTAAAATAACTATTGCATCACATAGTTGCAGTTAAAAAATGAATACATCTACTCTCGATTTATCCATCTTTCGATCTATCATATATAAGGTTGAGTAAAGTTGATTAAATTGTCGAAACATAAAAAACAGCGCCGAAGCGACCAATATTCACCTGTAGGTTCTTATAGATATACCACTTCGCCGATGCAATTTCTGCGAGTTTGTTTTCAAAACGCTGCCAGTGCGACCGAAGTATCCCGCCAAAACTACCAATTTTTACCGGCCACCCGAAGTGGCAGTGCGACCGAAGCATCCTAAATGCAAAAACGAAAAACGAATTCGTTTTTCGTTTTTCTTACTTCACTTTTGAAAACGAAAAACGAATTAGATTTTCGTTTTTCTTACTTCACTTTTGAAAACGGAAAACGAAAAACGAATTCGTTATCCGTTTTTCGTTCGCAAATTTGAAAACGAAAAAGGAAAAAACGGTATATACACGGACCCACCGTGAACCAATTTAACTGCGGGTCTTTTACGCGGTAGGCAATTATTACATTACTTTATAATAATCACTGCTGAATGGTCCACCTTTGTAATTCATTGTTTACTCACCAGGAGGTTCGTCAGATTAGAGAGAAGTCGGCTGCTGAGATTGCCGACCTTGAAGGCATCGCCCACGCGCACTACAGCCGAGCCAATCGGCTTGGAGACGAACTCAACTATCTGAGAGCGGAACACTTGGAAATAGTGCGGCGGGTATGTTACCTCTTATTCCTACGCCAAGCCAGTGGGTAGAGCGGTGCCACACACACATTCGCACACACCACACACGCACGCACGCACGCACGCACGCACGGACGCACGCACGCACGCACGCACACACACACACACACACACACACACACACACACACACACATACATGAATGTACAAAACACATTTATGTACTTTTGACAACACTCCTGTCCCTGTCTGCTCCTGGCCCAGCTGGTTGTGGCCCACCAAATGACCCGATATACCTGTCTGTCCCTGTTGTCCCCTGATCCCATCCGTCTCTTCCCTCCAGCTGCAATCCCAGGAGGAACTGTCCAGCCGGGAACATGAACTGGAGGACACACTGCGAGAACTCAAGGATGATATCAAAACAGTGAGTGACACTCTTGATCTGCCTGGTCCGCGGCTCACACTTCTCATTCTGTTCTCTGTCACTACTGTTGTCTCTTATGTTGTTGTCATCACTGCTGTTGTCTCTTACGTTGTTGTCATCACTGCTGTTATCTCTTACGTTGTTGTCATCACTGCTGTTGTCTCTTACGTTGTTGTCATCACTGCTATTGTCTCTTACGTTGTTGTCATCACTGCTGTTATCTCTTACGTTGTTTTCATCACTGCTATTGTCTCTTACGTTGTTGTCATCACTGCTGTTGTCTCTTACGTTGTTTTCATCACTGCTATTGTCTCTTACGTTGTTGTCATCACTGCTGTTGTCTCTTACGTTGTTGTCATCACTGCTGTTGTCTCTTACTTTGTTGTCATTACTGCTGTTATCTCTTGTGTAGTTGTCATCACTGCTGTTATCTCTTGTGTTGTTGTCATCACTGCTGTTATCTCTTGTGTTGTTGTCATCACTGGTGTTGACAGATCTATTTTCACGATATGCAAACCGAAATCAGTCAAGCAACTGATCGATAATTGAATTCTGAAACTGGAGGACCAAGCATTTAAACAAAAGGCTGTAGAATATTTGGGAACAGGGATAATAGGTGACTTTTTGAAGCAATGGGAGATTTTACATTGGGATATAGCCCAAACACCATATCAACATGTCACCCTATTACCAGACAACCCATCAGCCTGTCACCCTATTGCCCAGACATCCTATTATCCTGTCACCCTCTATCCCCGGACACCCTATCTCACTCACACCATATTTCATTGACACCCTATGTCACTCTCACCCTATTTCACTCACACCCTATCTCGCTCTCACCCTATCTCACTCTCACCCTATCTCACTCACACCCTATCTCACTCACCCCCTATCTCACTCACACACTATCTCACTCACACCCTATCTCACTCACACCCTATCTCACCCTATCTCGCTCTCACCCTATCTCGCTCTCACCCTATCTCACTCTCACCCTATCTCACTCACACCCTATCTCGCTCTCACCCTATCTCCCTCTCACCCTATCTCACTCTCACCCTATCTCGCTCTCACCCTATCTCGCTCTCACCCTATCTCGCTCTCACCCTATCTCGCTCTCACCCTATCTCGCTCTCACCCTATCTCACTCTCACCCTATCTCGCTCTCACCCTATCTCGCTCTCACCCTATCTCGCTCTCGCCCTATCTCGCTCTCACCCTATCTCACTCACACCCATCTCATTGTCACCCTATTTCACTCACACCCTATCTCACTTTCACCCTTAATGTTCTATGTCTAGATAGGTGTCGCATTTATTGCTTCTCTTAATCACTAGATGGAACCACGTAAACCAAATTCAAACGGTGTGCTGTATTCGCTGGCCGGCTATGGCCAACCTGAGGAGATTCGGGGTGACCGTCAATGCCCGACTTGACTGCCAATCGGTTAATGTTTCATGGAGCATTATTTGGGGTGGCTGTGTATTTGATTGTCTTCTTGGTAATTGTTTTTAATGCAAAACTGTTACATTTGCTTTCAGCTGACGTATGAGAGTCAAATTTTTGGTGTTTCAACAGCTAGACGACACTGTGTTCATAATAGACAGAGTTGTTGCTATATGACATTGTTTCTCGACAGGTTCTATGCCAAGGTGATTCACATCGACCTACTACGCCATCTAGTGATGTCCTGTTGAACCGCTCCCGAACTCCGACTCCGGCGGGAGAATTTGATATGCAGGTAAGGAAGTGATGCTGACAGCTTGTTGTGCTGACAAGCTGACAGCTTGTGATGACATCTTAGCATGGTATTCTGGGGCGTAATAGTGCAGTGGTGCAAAGGTGGACTCGATTGTAATCTATTTTGCTTTCACCTCGTGTTCAGTTATTTTTACAGAAAAGCAAATCTACAAAGTATTCATTACCACATGCAAGCTTGTGTCTGTGATTTTAAAGTGTAGCTTTGATAAAATCAATTGAAAAACTGCTTACTTATTTAATTGCTGCAGAATATTCAATTCAAATATTCTTGCATCACGACGTGATTGTCCTATTTCCTGTTTTTGGCTTCCTTATTCTCTCAAAAACCCGGAAGACTTTAGAGCATTAAATCACTGACATATATTAAATAAATTTATTTAGATTACATATTTATATTTGGACACCAAAAAAATTGGATTTAATCAAGGAAGCCACTTTAATCCGTTCATACACTATGAACTAGAAACACGATTTGTGATGTGAAATAATAATATTTATTTTGTATAGTTCCATATCCACAGCAATTTAGTACTTAACATAAAATATAATACGAAATAAGAAAACATGTAACTATATAAATACATAATTTAATGACATTGGTTTATAATAACAAATTATAGTGCAAAATAAATACATAAAAGCAGTTCATTCAGTTATAACACTTAGAAATTAATTAATTAATTAAAAGTAAATATTTAATAAATTACAGCAAAAATGCTTCCGTGAATTAAATAAGCATCTTTACAGATGCCTTAGAAGATCAAAGTAAAGTTTTAGAAGTGAAAATAGTTGCCATAGCGTTCCAAACTGATGCCATGATGACCTCTTGTCTGATTCGCTACCCTTCTGTGGTCAACAGGACACAGACAGACTGACCAGTGAGGGGGCGTATCCAAGTGAGGGGGCATATCCAAGTGAGGGGGCATATCCAAAGCGAGCATACTCACCGAATCGTCACAGCAGTCGGAGGCTGCACTCAGCCGGGAGTGCATCAAACATTGCTGAAAAGGGTACATCGTCGTGAATCGACAACCAAGTTGGTCATGTGGACGGAAGTTGATGGCATCTCTCACCAAGTTTACTGTTTCAGCAGAAGGGCTGAATCGCATCGGGTAAATTTAAGAAAATCGGCCGAATGCCGTATTAATCATATGAATTACATGTAAATGAAATAGCTTAAAACTAGTTAGTTTTCGTGTCTGTACCTGATACATTATGACCAATATGTTGCCAAGAAGTGCCACTGGTCTATGCAAACTGATGTAAATTACAAGTTTTTATTATGAATTTATTCTGAAAAAAATTGCATAATTCCAGAGGTATATGCCGAGGAGGGTCCATTGAGGCCATTGAGGGTCTGTACTGTGATCTTTTGTAATGGACCTACTGTTTCTTTGAATATTCAAAAGTGAGTCTACAAATTGAATTCTGACCCTCAACCAAAGCTGTGTAGCACCAACAGAATACATTGAATGTAGTATTGTGTATTTCCACTGATAGTATTGTATACTGATAGTATTATATATACTTCCGCTGACAGTATTCTATACTTCCACTGATAGTGTTGCATACTTCCACTTATAGTATTGTATTTATATTTTATATTTTACATAACTGTGCATGCGAGACAAACTGTTTTATAGAAGCTCAACTTATTTATCATCAGGATCAGTGCAGCAGTATTTTAGTATACATTTTAATTTCTGACTCTTTAATGTGGTAAAATGTATGAACGACTACCATCTTTATGATGGTATCACTTTTTCATTGACTAGTTTATTATTTATTGCTTAGTTTATTATATGCTTTGTATACGTCGTAAGTTTATGATAAAGCTTGGTACACTGTATACATTATAACTTGCATGCTTTTATAATTGTGATGTTGTTTTGATTTCTTGTAACACAATTGTTATGATCAGTCATATGTAGTAATTTTATTTTAAATGTTAAGGTAACCATTATTTGTTTCAATTTCCGTCCATCTTGCTTTATTGTATAGTATGCACCTACCTACGTGTTATTGTTATATACAAATATTGCGTGTTCTCATGGCATACATTTTATTAGTTTATATGGTGTGAACTTTTACAACAAACTATACATGTCATGAGAATAAGTTTGTTTGTTTGTCCATCGGTTGTTGCCACTGTGGCAAATGTCTTGTTAAATAAATTATCAGATATATCGAAGTGCAAGAGTTAGTGGTTATTTCTTTCCTGGTCCAGCTTTACATATGTGTAACTGATATATTAGGGGAGTGGCAGATCTCTCTAACAGATCGATTTTTACACCCCCCCCCCACACACACTTAAATTTTACATAATTAGAAAGCCCTGCATCTCCCCGTTACGATTATTCCTGTCGCAGAGTTGCGAACTGGTGTAGTTTGCATTAATCCAAGGTCACCATCAATCAATCGATTTTAGAAATTGGGCACTTCTGAAAACTTCTTGAACTTCTGCTATTTTATCCTTAATATCAATTTATGTTAACAAATGCAGAATGCTAATGCCTATCTGTGCACAATATGTGTATGTGCCAGGGGTTGAGTAGTGACTAGTAATATACGTTTTTGTGTAAAAGTACAACATTAATGTGTGTTGAACCCATAAAAACGATTACTTAATAAACATGACCTCCTGTTGCTATGTTCCATTCCCAAGGCAATCTAGATCCCAAAAATAACAACAACAAACACACACACACACACACACACACACAAACATATACACACACATACTCACACACACACACACACACACACACACACACACACACACACACACACACACACACACACACACACACACACACACACACACACACACAAACACACACACACACACACACACACACACACACACACACACACACACACACACACACACACACATTATAAGTTTGACTGCAGTTAATACATTTATAAGATATCACAAAACCACCTGAACTGATGAAATGGAATCAATGTGTGTGCACACAACATGTAGTGTTTGCATAAAGAACACCAGCAGGGTATGAACCTACCACACACAATACTGAACCGACATTACCCTAAACTGTACAAGTAAAAACAATTGGTTTAGAGAAACATTTAGCAGTGCCTTTGCATTAAAACACAGTATTCTGACTGTAATCAGTCACAACTGTATTATGACACAACTGTATTATTAGAAAATTAATATACAGGTACATGAACTGACAGGAATACATAATAATTAGTACACGTCGTACACGATCTGTAAAAGCATGCACCAACTCATTTTTATGGACAAGACTGCTAGTTGTGGTTTTGAACTCTTCATATCACGTCATTATAGCTGCCCAACACCTAATTTCAAAGATTGTTTTTGCCAGAAAAATTACAAAACGAGTATAACTGTTTCCTACAAGCATGAGTTATGATTATTAAACCAGAACATGTAGCATCGTCTAACACTATACAAAATGTCCTCTAGTTCGTTATCTTCAATAAAATACTCGCTAGGTGTGCGGGCGTGTGTGTGCGGGCGTGTGTGTGCGGGCGTGTGTATGTGTGTGTGTGTGTGCGTGTGTGTGTGTGTGTGTGTGTGTGTGTGTGTGTGTGTGTGTGTGTGTGTCTGTGTGTCTGTGTGTGTGTGTGTGTGTGTGTGTGTGTGTCTGTGTGTGTGTCTGTGTGTGTGTCTGTGTGGTGTGTGGGGTGTGTTTGTCCGTGTGGTGTGTGTGTAATAATGAATAATGTATGCATAATCCTACATTATATATAATAAAAAGAAAACTATGCAAGTTCAAAGTATGTTCGACATTTTTGTTATGTGTATTTAATAGTTGTTTTGTTGATGCAGGTGTTATGTACACGTATGAATGGTTGGTAATGTACACGATTATACTGACTGGGTATTTGTATTAACTGTGTTTCTTAATTATTAAGTAACAATATTAATAATAATAATGAATATATCAAAGAAAAGATTATAACCAAAGGTTATTCTAGGTAATATTATACCTGTGTAAACTTATGGAAACTCATTTTTAAAGGTATCTTAACAATGAATGATCGCAGTTATTTATTCATACATTCAATGTACTATTATTAATATACCATAGTTATATTTATTTACTTATTGATGACTAAAGACAATGTAGTTTATTTTGTATAGTAGAAATGATTGTATCTTAAAAAATTACTATCAATAAAATGTTGATGATTTTATGCATGGTATTAATTCTTTTACAATTATAATTCCAGCCAAAACAGTTATTTGGATAAGCGCGATATACGAAAAATATAATAATTATTACTATAGAATGAAAAAATCATGAAATATATCAACAGATATTAAAATAAATATTTTTTAATACAACATAATATAATTCCAACATATAATTAGGTACGTCCCCTTGTAGTTACATACAAGGCGACGTATACTTAGGCGTGGACGTTCCACATTTGAAATGTAAGAGAGTTCAAGCATTTTGATATCTTTCAATAATATTTACGTATGTACAACAAATTAACTAAAGCTTCCCGTGAGGCTGAGTTGTGTACGATTAAAGCTGTTAAAACATTTACAATATACCTTAAACTAAGTCAATGTGCTGTTGCGAGTATAACTGTTTCCTACAAGAAAAAAACTTTGAAAAACAAAAGAGAGGGAATGAGGAAGTGGGAGACACTGGGTATATAGCCTGTAGTACAATCTAATGTAACTAGTTCGGCCAGGGGTACCTCATCGGTTGCTCCTCATAACGTTCCCTGGCACGGTTGGTCACAATCCTTACTCCCTCACAACTGACCGACTTCCGCCGGAAGTGTTCCTATGGGAGGGAAATTACCTGGCCCAAACCCCGGTTCGCCGCACCGGTTGTGACCTCCATAGGATGAGCGTCACTGGTAACCCCTTCCGCCACGTGCGGTCGGAACACTCAGTTGCAGAAGGTAGCCATTTTGTTTGCTTATAAACCCATGCCGAGCCTTAGCTGGTGAAATTGTGGTGTCAACTTGTAAAACACGTAAGCTGATATATCTGACGTTATTTATTTTGTAGCATTACATTACAACTTCGCTTATATGTCATGCTATATCATATAATACATAAAACATGTTAACATGCATAACTATAATTATTAATGTAGACTTAACCAGATTCATGGTTCTATAGCGGAAGTTGGGCAACAATATGGCGTCGCCGACATTTCCTCCTTCATAAAATTAAATAAGGCATTCTTTTTAAACGCAGATACATAATACAGTACACCATACAGTGAATAATATAACTCGCCTTGATATACGAGAATTCATAATTTAAAATAATAAAAACAGGTGGATTAAAACATTATTAGTTATTTTCTTTGATAAATAAATACAATGCTTACCTACGATTTACATCGACGCAAATCAGCAAGTGGATCCATTCATTACATATAAACTATGTTGCCAAGTAATGTTTTGATTACTGAGAAATGTATTATCTGTATAATTATATTCACAGTAGAACGATGCTAACAGTTATGCATAATGATGATAATGTTTGTCTTCCGTAATGCCTTGCTGTTTTGACTATGCATGTTAGCGATACAGAATGTCGACACTGCATGTACCACATGGCAACTAATGTAATGTACTACCAACAGTTGCCGTTCTAAAACAACACTACACATATGACCTACCTTAAAGCAATTGTCTGTAGCAGTCGTCGCTCTCTTTTTGGCGTCTAATTGTATATCCCAATGTCTGATGACTCCCCAAACTGCAACATGTGCAGCTCATTCGAGACCAACTGTCAAACCACATAGAGCGTCAAATGTATATCGTTTGCTGAATATCATACGATACGCTGCACCCGACCCTAAACGAAGCATCCGTAAACACGTGAAGTTGGTCTTGTACTGAAAACCGGGATAACTGCATTTCGACTACAACTGCACTTAAAATTCGACAAATCCATGCTTTCGATCGAACGCTTAAGGCATTTGTTTGTAGCAACTGCCATGTTCAACGCGACAGATGTTGCTAATTATACATTGTCAATTAGTGCGTTCTTGAGCGGGACCAAGAACATACCATTGTCGGAGGCCGCAGGTCAGTCTAAGAATGTCCACGGCAGTGAAACATTGCATTGTCTGTGTTAAACTGACAATGACACATGACAGGTATTGCACACGGGCAAATCAAGTTTGCCTTGAATGACACAAGTAGCTTCGCTGTTCTTGTCGAATGTGCAAATACCCATGACCGTACCGAATTGCGGCTTAATTAGATTGACGGGAGGGTTTAAAAGGATTGGTTGATGAAAGTATGGAGGAAGACGGGTGTAGAGGGACAGTGAGAAGGGAAATAGTAGAGGATAAAGAAAGTGAGGGAGTGGGAGACGGCGAAGGGCCGCCAAGCAGGGAGGAAGGGAGAAAATGTTGAGTATTTTTAAAAGGATGGGATGGGGAGAGGTAAATCAGAAGAGAGACAGACAAAGAGAGAAAAACAACCTCACAAACTTGTTCACTCTGACACATTGTGCATCAGAACGAAAACGGATTGCAGCGCTACTCATTTGTGCATTTCTTTCATCTATTTGCTAAAAATGGACACTGAACGGTTTAAATATTAATAATAATAATACAGTTTTTATATAGCGCTAATTCCCACATGACTGATCGTTACTCTGCACAAGAAATATACTAAATGTATATTAATAAATAGAAATGTAAATTATATAAATTTATATAAATGATATTAATTTTTTGGT
Source organism: Oasisia sp. SBJ-2009 (assembly GCA_964017155.1). Classification (NCBI taxonomy): domain Eukaryota; kingdom Metazoa; phylum Annelida; class Polychaeta; order Sabellida; family Siboglinidae; genus Oasisia; species Oasisia sp. SBJ-2009. The sequence goes on along the minus strand of OZ024862.1, from coordinate 25,627,539 downwards.
TTGAAGATGTACTAGTAAACCCTTGTATGTAAATTATATAAATTAATTTAAAATAAATTAAACACTGTTTTTAAGATGAATACTACTAAAACTAGGTACGTAAATTATATAAATTAATATAGAATTAAAACCTTTACTAAAACTGTGTACGTAAATATATATATATATATATATATATATATATATATATATATATATATATATATATATATATATATATATATATATATAAATCTATAAATTAATCTAAAACATAAACACTGATTAAAACGTGTATGGCACTAAAATGAAATTCTAAAGCATTGTCCGTCATTTCAAAACAATTTGAATTAATTGAAATGTCTAATAAAAAGATATGCCTTTAAACACTTTCGAACAATACATAATGTCCCGGATGCATGAATGTTCACTATAATTTGTTCCACAATTCCTGCGCCAAATCACCAAGACACTTCTTTATAATGGTATTCTGTATAAGGGATTAGATAGATGGGTGATATTAGCACTAACAAACATTATTCTGATAATGCAGTGAGTGGGGTAGAGGGAGGGAAGGAGAGGGATGAAGGAAGGAGAGGGAGAGAGGGGAGACTGAGGGGAGAGACTAACGGGAGAAAAAAAGAGCGTGCTTTTATGTGTAAGAGATTGTGTTGTGTGGGTATACTGTTGTCATCGTCACATTTCTTTTTTGTATTAATCTGCACCCTCCTTCCGAAGAAGACTTTATATTAGCATAGACATTACCGATAAAATAAAGTTTCTTACTGATTTTTGAGCAAAAATATAGTATATTATCATCAAACACGTGCGCAGCGTACACTAACATTATCACGTCACGTAACCTCTTGCATATCACCGGTGTGAACAGCTGGAGTTTAGACAAGGAAGAGGAACAACGGATGGGATGTTTGTCCAGAGGTAGGTAGTAGAGAAGAAACTGGAAGGACAGGAGGATATGGCAATTCGATTCATATACCTGGAGACGGCCTATAGCTACAATCCCAAGAAAAATGACTATGGGAACACTGGAGTCCCATAGGGGAGGTCAGGTTGGTACGTAGGGAGTCTTACCTCAGTACCAAACAAGGTGGAACAAATAAAAAAATTGGCATATCCATTTCTTTGGAACAGTAAACCCGAAGCTTTGAAAAGAGAATCACTGTTAAACACATTTGCTGACGGAAGTGTTAATATTGTATATATTAGAACTAAAATATAATATCTATACGTCAAACATATATTATGCAATTAATTAAAGAGCATAGAGCCAAGTGGAGCCTTAGCAGTGTATTGGCTGGGTATACACCTTAAAGAGTATGTAGATCTGCTCCGCCTTTACCCACCTTAAATATCATGGTGCTGATTCACGTCCGTATAATCTACCCGGAGAGACAAGCCGTCAATCGATGCCTTTTCGAAGACTTTCAATGTTATTAGTTAGATCATTTCTTTCAAATTAAACCATTATTTAGAACTGTAGCTTAGAACACGTTAAATGCGCTTCTTTCGAGTATGACCCGGCTCGGCGCAACATAATCGGCACATCCCATGATCGTTCGACAGACAGCCAAACGTGCTCGAACAGCGTGTCTCTGCCACGCCCCACGACCGTCGCCCGGTCCAAAATTACGCAACATGTACTGGAGCGCCAGCGACCGATGTCGCTTCGATCAGCGCAGCAACTTGTCTCTTGCCGCATCTATTCACGCCTCGAAGTGCTGACCCAGGGAATATCATCGGGCAACCAGAACGTGTTTACAAACACGCCGAACGCTGATATAACCGTGTGTATTATATATATATATATATATATATATATATATATATATATATATATATATATATATATATATATATATATATATATATATATATATATAAAGAGAGAGGGTCTACATAAAACAGCGGTCTACATAAGCCGGTCCTTGTGCATAATCGGTCGACATAAGCTGCCTTTAGGAGTATATATATGTATATAGCTAGAAGAGTGAGTGGGTGTAGTGAAGTAAGAATTATGCACATGTCGGTTTTATATAAAGGTGGAAGGAATTTCAGAATGTATGGTCATGGTTTCATTTATATGGATTTTTCTAATTTCTATGTAACATAGAGTAACTAAGAAATTAGATCAACCGTAACATATTACTATATAGTTTTATATTTATTCTCTAGACTCTCTGCTGTGAACGTTCACGTGTTATTTACACAAAAACAATTCAACTCCCTTGGAAGAAAGATTCAAATTTATTGAAACTTAATTGTCAAAACATTTCATGAATGGCAAACATTACTTTGTTGATACAGTTCATTAAACGCGTACAACAGTGCAACACTGGAATATGGGCCTTACTTACCCCTTGACTTCTTAATATCATTACTGCAGTCCTCAACATATTCTAAATTCTACGCTGACCTCAACAAACACACACACACACACACACACACACACACACACACACACACACACACACACACACACACACACACACACACTCACACACTCACACACACACCACACTCACACACACACACACACACACACACACACACACACACACACACACACACACACACACACACACACACACACACACACACACACACACACACACACACACACACACACACACACACACACACACACACACACACACACACACACACACACACACACACACACACACACACACACACACACACACACACACACACACACACACACACACACACACACACACACACACACACACACACACAGCGTTCGGCGTGTTTATAAACACGTTCCGGTTGCCCGATGATATTCCCTGGGTCAGCACTTCGAGGCGTGAATAGATGCGGCAAGATACAAGTTGCTGCGCTGATCGAAGCGACATCGGTCGCTGACACTCCCGTACATGTTGCGTAATTTTGTACCGGGCGACGTTCGTTGGACGTGGCATCGACTGGCTGTCCGCGCGGACGTGAACCAGCACCGTGACATTTAAGGTGGGTAAAAGCGGAGCAGAATTATATACTCTTTAAGGTGTTAATTTACCCATGCAGGATTTGTTATCTTCCTTATCATGACTTTCTAATAGCCAAGGATGCACAAGGCATCTGTATTGTGTTACTGGGCCTCTCTAAGGGCTGCTTAATTGGGGGACCAGTAATTACTGGGTTCGCGCTAGGCTTTCGCCATACACTAATTTTTTTTACAGATTGGGGAAACGAAAAATGCACGTTATCGGCAATTTGGCAAAAGATGAAATGCGGAACGGACGAATGTGTAATTTCATTCGAATCGAATATCCTAGAAATTTCGAAAAAGAATCGAATCGAATATGAATATTCAGTGGCTTCAAATATGATTAGAATACTGAAGACTGAACGGTATCGGGATGTCTTGCCGGGACACGGCGTCATCCCGTGGCCGTGGCTACAACGCATCGATCTTTTGGTTTTCTGACTTAACCATGAATACAACGTCTTATTTATAGCCGCCAAGCATATCCTCACATATCCTATGTACATATACACATACTAGTTTACAAATAAAATAATTTTCATTCCTGTGAAGAATAAAATTAAGAAAACAGACTCGCGCCAAACTCGTACGCGATCTACATCGGTAAATTATCGCAGGCGACGTTAAATAAACGACCTTCACAAATTTCGGTTTTATGCTGACCCTAAAGTAACCGTAGCCATAATTAAGCCTAAGTTAATTTTTATTAATCCTAAATTTACCTGAAACTTTTATTTTAACCACAACTGCCGTATAGTGAAATATCACTTTTAAGCAGTATAACAGTAACACTTGAAGACTTGAAGGAAGACTTGGAAATTTTATATTTTATATAATTATGTACATACTATTTTATGTAATTTTTTTATTTTATGTAAATACATGTATCATTGTGTTACACACTGCGTTAACCTCTCTGCAGTATATTTCATCCTGAGACAGCAACATATCAATGTCACAAGGTTCCCATATTATCACAAGGTTCCCATATGTCACAAGGTTCCCATATTGTCACAAGGTTCCCATATGTCACAAGATTCCCATATTGTAACAAGGTTCCCATATCGTCACAAGGTTCCCATATGTCACAAGGTTCCCATATGTCACAAGGTTCTCATATTGTCACAAGGTTCCCATTTTGTCACAAGATTCCCATATCGTCACACAAGATTTTCATAATTATCATCACAAGATTCCCAAATTGTAACAAGGTTCAGGTATTGTCACAAGGTTCCCGTATTCCTTTTCGTAAATGTTCTGAAAAAGGCTGATTAGTGAGACCTCATGAGATCATACCATTGTAAACACAATCTACCTGTAGACAGACCAGCTAATGACTAGACCACCCTGCTGAGTGTAACTAGACCACCCTGCTGAGTGTGTCTAGACCACCCTGCTGAGTGTGTCTAGACCGCCCTGTTGAGTGTGTCTAGACTACCCTGCTGAGTGTGTCTAGACCACCCTGCTGAGTGTGTCTAGACCACCCTGCTGAGTGTGTCTAGACCGCCCTGCTGAGTGTGTCTAGACCGCCCTGCTGAGTGTGTCTAGACCGCCCTGTTGAGTGTGTCTAGACTACCCTGCTGAGTGTGTCTAGACCACCCTGCTGAGTGTGTCTAGACCACCCTGCTGAGTGTGTCTAGACCACTCTGCTGAGTGTGTCTAGACCACCCTGCTGAGTGTGTCCAGACCACCCTGCTGAGTGTGTCTAGACCACCCTGCTGAGTGTGACTAGACCACCCTGCTGAGTGTGTCTAGACCACCCTGCTGAGTGCAGAACTTACCTGTTCTTACCTGCGTTCTTTCAGGGGGCCCCTCCCTACCTGGACCAGCCCAGCCATCCGCCCCCGCCCAGTTCTACCTCCGGGAGACCAGTGCCTACTTTCTATGGGGCTGGGGGTCAGGTAGTCGCCCCTCCCCCGGCTGACCATCACTACGGGGTGAACATGACTGATGCCGGTCAACTCGGGTTTGACCAGCCAGGACTTATGGCCGGCCCCGGGTATGACCAAACCATGCCTCAAGTCACAACAGCTGGGGCCCAATATGGACTCTTGCCTAATGGAGGTAGAGGGTATTTCTTGATACTGCTTTATAAATATATAAATTTGTATACATTTTGCGTACACCTGTAGTTTAAAAAAATACTGCAGTTTTATGTTTTAGTGTCTATGACGATTTTAATGATCTTAATCTATTAGTATTTGTGATTTGTTTTTTTAATGATTAAACCTGCAAAGCGCCTTTGAGTAATTTTGGCTGAAAATGGCCCTATAAAGATGTTCATATTATTGTCATTATCATATTTTCATGATATAATTGGATTTCAAAAAGTTGACGTTATGTTGAAATTACAGGTGGGTGCAGTAGGTTGCCTGAAGGTTTTGGTAATTGTGAGAATGGAATGTACGACAGTTGTAGCTTTGTAAAAGAGGACCTGCAAAGTAGCTTTGACTGAGAGGTGCAGGGCATGTAGTTTTTAGCACAGCTGCACAGGCATGGTATATTTGCTGTTAAAACCTGGCTCTCAACATTGGGGACTGCGTATCCATCGTGAATCTGATAATCATGTTAATGTCAGTCCTGTCTCAATTTGGGACATAAAAGAACCACTGAGGACGACAAGTACCCTTGCAGTGACCACCCTCAGTGCCAACATAGAAAGGTCGGCTTGGTGTAAATGTTGTGAAAAAGACTAATGAGTTCAATGAGGATCATAACATTGTAACAACAACATATAATAATAATAATAATATTATTTATTATTTACAAAGCGCAGTATCCAAATATGCTCAAAGCGCTGTACAATAAAATATAAAGCTATTTATTATGTGTTAAAACTAATATTAATAATAATAAATACAACTGCAAAATTAACTTTCAGAAAAACAAAAATGTAGAAACGTTAAATTATTCATATTAAAACTGTTAATTAAATATTATATAGAATTAACGACGATGAATAAAATAAATAAATCAATAAATACATCAAACTAATATATAGACATATGCCGAAGGGAGGAGACAACGAGAACTTACGTGTTCTTTTCTCGCGCTGTTTGCAGCTCAGAGCACCACTGCGCCACATGGTGGTGATTTATTCCAACCGAATCAACAACAATACCAGCTGAATCAACAACAATTCCCACAGAATCGACAACAATTCCCACAGAATCAACAACCTGTGTTCGTTCAGGCGCCTGGTGGATTCATGATTCCCACAGCCCAGGGAGCGACCCCTGCTCCCGGGCAAGTCCTCCAGCAGGGGGCTGGTCCCCAGGGGGCTGGGGTGACATTCGTGCCCCGGCCACTCCTGGGGGCCAGTACCTGGTGTCCACCCCACGACCACCACCCCCATCGCGGGGCCAGGACAGGTGTTCCTGCAGGCGACACCAGATGGCAGGACCACTAACCCGTTGATGTTCAGCACTCCGATCAGTCCCGCGGCAGGTAAGTGTCATTGCCAACCTCGATATACACCGAGTCGTAATCTGTGCTTTTTTTGGACTTGTTTTAATCAGTGTTTATGTTTTAGATATATATATATATATATATATATATATATATATATATATATATATATATATATATATATATATATATATATATATATATATATTTCTTTCTGACTGTTCTCGCGGCTTAGTTTAATGTTTGTGTACTTTTATCGATATTTTATTTAACCTATTTATTATACATACATATATATATATATATTTATTTAGCTTCAATAATTTGTTGTATTATATTTATATATATATTTTTTTAATTGTTTATATATGTTACTAGTATATTTATGTTTTTCTTCTGGTGTGTATTTGTATTTTAGGATTTTAATGTATGTAAAGCGCCACGAACAATTTCAAATTGGATGTGGCGCTATATTAAATAAAAAATATATTATTAAGCCTCATTGCCAACCTCGATATACACCGAGTCGTAATCTGTCAAACACCTGAGATAAAATCTCAAGTAATAAAAAAATTCTTTTTGCAGTAAATTTCCGCACTTGCGCATTCATATCATCTCAAAACAAAACTGATCTTTGCTTTACATATAGTGAAACCTGCCAATACGAGGATGTGCCAAAAGGATACTTCATAATGTGTCACTGTAATAATGTCCCAGTGATATTGCAGCAGCTGTTTCTGTTGTGAAAACATTCCTTGACTTTAATAATGTTTATTTTGTATAGTGTCATACCCAGAGAAATCATAGCACTTAACATAAGACACATAGAGTAAAATAAGACAAATTTAACAAGGAGTTTTCGGATATATGAAAATGCACAGATTTCACCCACTGCGAATTGTGCAGATTCACTCAGCATTCAGTAAAAATATTATCATTATTCAGTTGTTACTCAGTTAAATATTTTTTTGCTCACCGCTATCAGCATTACAAGATACAGTTATAGTGTCAGTGCATGTGTGATTTAAACCTTTCAAAAGGGTACTACCAGCGTCAATGAGTGAGGAAGTCACATTGTTGATGACATGTTTTTCTGCAGGAGGATTATGCGAATAAACTACAGGAGACAATTCGCTCTCTCAAGTCTCAGCTGAGCCAATATGGGGTACGTGCCACGCAACTATGTGCTTTCATATTCCAGATACTGTTTATAACATACAATAGTTCGTGCTAAGACTATATCTTAAAGCAAGGGTGCCATCTTCTCTACTCAGAATTAGCCGAGCAATAATTGGTAACGAGAAGAAGTTTGCTGCTAGAACGTGACAAAGTTAAACATCAAAGTGTATTGCAGTTAAATCTGCTCAGCTCGGTGTTATTGCTAATCAATTTTGTTTTGAAATTAGATGTTTTATTTACAATTTGAACGTGTTGCAGGCGGAATCTTTCAAATTGCAAACATTGTTCTGAGGTTATAAATTATCCAAACACAAATTGGCAGACAGTAAACCTTCAACACGCATGTTGTGGTCACAAGAACGTAATATTAAATGAATCATCAATTACAACCTGGAAGCTGGCACCATTGCTTTGATAACATTACTGTATTGTATTTACTATATTTCTGTGTGAAAGTGTCGCTTAACAGTAAGATTGCTTTGTTTAAATGTAATGAAATGTAGTGGAATATATATTAAATATACTAAAATGTTAGTGTTACTGTTCCTTTAGGAGCTGTCTGCATCCGGCAGTGAAGAAAGTCGTCACGTTCTGTTTGTTGACGATATTGAAAGAAGAGCTCTAAAGAAACTGAAAGTGGAACTAAAGGTATGTGACAATGTGAAAGAAATTATGGATTGCCTGTGCTACAGTTTCTGACAAATTTAAAACATTTTATTTTATCGATACAATCTATATAGAAATGTTTTCCTTTGCTGAAGACACTAAACATAAAAGTAAAGTAAGAGTTTTAACCTTACTTTAAATGTTTAACTTGGCAATGTAGCAGTTAAGCTAAGTGCTTGCAGACATATTTTTAAAACACCTGAGATAAAACTCAAGTAATAAAAAAGGACTTTTTGCAGTATATTTCCGCACTTTTGTGCATTCATGTGATGTCAAAACTGATCTTTGCATTACATATTGTGAAACCTGTCAACACCAGGATGTGCCAAAAGGATACTTCATAATGTGTCACAGTAATAATGTCTCAGGGATATCGCAGCAGCAATATCACTGTTTTGAAAAAGTTCGTTGAATGTGAGTTCTATAATAATAATAATAATAATAATGTTTATTTTGCATAGTGCCATATCCAGAGAATTCATAGCACTTAACATAGACACATACAGGACAATAAGACAAATTAAACAATATAAATACATAAATTAATGTTGTTAGTTTAAAAGTTAAAATAATAAATTATAATGTAAAATAGAGATATAAAAGAAGTTCACTTAATTAATTGCGACAAAAAAATGAATAAATTACAGCAAAATGCTCTAAGTCACCCTCCAGTGAAACCGGTGACTGTTCCCTGGGTCTCTAAGTCACCCTCCAGTGAGACCAGTGACTGTTCTCTGCGTCTCTAAGTCACCCTCCAGTGAGACCAGTGACTGTTCTCTGGGTCTCTAAGTCACCCTCCAGTGAGACAAGTGACTGTTCTCAGGGTCTCTAAGTCACCCTCCAGTGAGACCTGTGACTGTTCTCAGGGTCTCTAAGTCACCCTCCAGTGAGACCGGTGACTGTTCTCTGGGTCTCTAAGTCACCCTCCAGTGAGACCGGTGACTGTTCTCTGGGTATCTAAGTCACCCTTCAGTGAGACCAATGACTCTTCTCTGGGTCTCTAAGTCACCCTCCAGTGAGACCAGTGACTGTTCTCTGGGTCTCTAAGTCACCCTCCAGTGAGACCAGTGACTGTTCTCTGTGTCTCTCAGTCACCCTCCAGTGAGACCGGTGACTGTTCTCTGGGTCTCTAAGTCACCCTCCAGTGAGACCAATGATTCTTCTCTGGGTCTCTAAGTCACCCTCCAGTGAGACCAGTGACTGTTCTCTGGGTCTCTAAGTCACCCTCCAGTGAGACCAGTGACTGTTCTCTGGGTCTCTAAGTCACCCTCCAGTGAGACCAATGACTCTTCTCTGGGTCTCTAAGTCACCCTCCAGTGAGACCAGTGATTGTTCTCTGGGTCTCTAAGTCACCCTCCAGTGAGACCAATGACTCTTCTCTGGGTCTCTAAGTCACCCTCCAGTGAGACCAGTGACTCTTCTCTGGGTCTCTATGTCACCCTCCAGAGAGACCAGTGATTGCTCTCTGGGTCTCTAAATCACCCTCCAGTGAGACCTGTGACTGTTCTCTGGGACACTAAGTCACCCTCCAGTGAGACCAGTGACTGTTCTCTGGGTCTCTAAGTTACCCTCCAGTGAGACCAGTGACTGTTCTCTGGGTCTCTAAGTTACCCTCCAGTGAGACCAGTGACTGTTCTCTGGGTCTCTAAGTTACCCTCCAGTGAGACCAGTGACTGTTCTCTGGGTCTCTAAGTTACCCTCCAGTGAGACCAGTGACTGTTCTCTGGGTCTCTAAGTCACCCTCCAGTGAGACCATGGACCGTGTGTTGTAGGACCGCCGGGCTGAGTTGGAAGCCCTTGACCTGGCTGTGGGACGGCAGAAGTCTCAGCTCCACCACATGAGGGAGGTGGAGAGGGACTTACTGGGGAAGAGGGAGGACGCAGCCAGGGAACTCAAGGAGCTGAGGAGGAGCAACATGAAGACACGGCCACAGAGAAGTAGGTGGGTTGGAGAGGGAGGTGGGAGGGAAGAAGAGGAAGGTGGGAGGGAAGGAGAGGAAGGTGGGAGGGAAGGAGAGGAAGGTGGGAGGGAAGGAGAGGAAGGTGGGAGGGAAGGAGAGGGAAGGAGAGGGAGGTGGGAGGGAAGGAGAGGGAGGTGGGAGGGAAGGAGAGGGAGGTGGGAGGGAAGGAGAGGGAAGGAGAGGAAGGTGGGAGGGAAGGAGAGGGAAGGAGAGGGAAGGAGAGGAAGGTGGGAGGGAAGGAGAGGAAGGTGGGAGGGAAGGAGAGGAAGGTGGGAGGGAAGGAGAGGGAAGGAGAGGGAGGTGGGAGGGAAGGAGAGGGAGGTGGGAGGGAAGGAGAGGGAGGTGGGAGGGAAGGAGATGGAAGGAGAGGAAGGTGGGAGGGAAGGAGAGGGAAGGAGAGGAAGGTGGGAGGGAAGGAGAGGAAGGTGGGAGGGAAGGAGAGGAAGGTGGGAGGGAAGGAGAGGGAAGGAGAGGGAGGTGGGAGGGAAGGAGAGGGAGGTGGGAGGGAAGGAGAGGGAGGTGGGAGGGAAGGAGAGGGAGGTGGGAGGGAAGGAGAGGGAGGTGGGAGGGAAGGAGAGAGAGGTGGGATGGAGACAGAGGTGGGATGGAGAGGGAGGTGGGAGGGAAGGAGAGGGAGGTGGGAGGGAAGGACAGGGAGGTGGGAGGGAAGGAGAGGGAGGTGGGAGGAATGGACAGGGAGGTGGGAGGGAAGGAGAGGGAGGTGGGATGGACGGAGAGGGAGGTGGGAGGGAAGGAGAGGGAAGGAGAGGGAAGGAGAGGGAGGTGGGAGGGAAGGAGAAGGAGGTGGAAGGGAATGAGAGGGAAGGAGTGGGAGGGAAGGAGAGGGAGGTGGGTGGGAAGGAACTTGACCTTTTTAGTGAACATTGCTACACATTTGAAAAAGGGAGTGTTTATGTTTTGCAAGCATTTGTTATTATTTTACCTGAATTGGTGTCATTTTATGGGCAGAACTGTAATTTTGATATTTATAAAAATATTTAAAATTATTCTAATTCTGTTAATCCCATTGCTAGTACAGTAAATAATTTGTTAGGCACCATACATATATTCCTAATATAAGAACCATAATAATATAATACTTGTGCGTAGTGATACTATTTAATTTGTATTTTTCTATATTCCCCGCAACTGTCACACATAGTCTTAACACTTTATAAACTGTGTACCTAGTTTATCCACTTTCAAATGAACATGGTATTTTCCATTGTCCTGTGATGTACAATACACTGTACCATTATCAATAAAAACAAAATGTGCTATTTCAATCTTCCCCACAGACAGTTCCTAGATGGCACCACCATCTACGATGTTAATGAGTCGGACTACGTCTACGAGTACGACCTCGACCCGACTGTCTCAGCGATGAGATCAAGTGCCTTGAGGCCACGCTCGCAAAGCGAAAGGCGGAACTGCGAGAGGCCGACCGCCTGCTTCTGGAGTGTGAGGCTGACCTGATTGATGCTCGCAAAGAGGTGAGAGGTCACTCACAGCAGTCATGTGATCTGTCTCGTGTGTGAAGTTGTAGTCTGCAGTGACAACGGTGTCACACACACACATACATACACACACACATTCACACACACACATACATACACGCACGCATGCACATACACACACACACTTATGTTCACACACATATATATATATACCCACACACACACAGACACACAGACACACACACACACACACACACACACACACACACACACACACACACACACACACACACACACACACACACACACACACACACACACACACACACACACACACACACACACACACACACACACACACACACTCACACACTCACACACTCACACACTCACACACTCACACAAACACACACACACACACACACACCAGAGGATAGCATTAAGTGCCTCTGGATACTAACAAACCACCACTCTCCCATCCTTAGCCATAAGCCATTTGTGTCCTGGCTAAGCAGACCCTGCGTCAGTTTGAGAAGGCGCGTGAGTCCCTCGCGTCTGCCCTCATAGACAGCGAGGAGCTGGAGAGACGGGCCCACGATGCGGGGGTGAACCTCGTGAGGGCTGAGGACCAGCTGCGATTGATGCAGAGGCAGAACAACGACCTCACGATGAGACGGAAGGACAGCGAGAGAATGCTCAGCGAGATCGAGGCGGTAAATAATAATAATATAATAATAATAATTGCGTTGCTTTATATAGTGCTTTTTAGCTAACTAAATATCAATCAAAGTGCTTCACATTAATACGATGTGTTCACTAAATCTAAAATATAAATTAACTAAACACATAAGGTAAGATAACAATAAATGAGCTAAGATAAATAAGTAAATAAACTAAGATCAATAAAAACACATTACTATGACGTGTTGACCAAATCTAAAATATAGACTAATTAAATACATAAGGTAAGATTAAATTAGTAATCTAATTTAAATAAGTAATGTAAGAGCAATAAGTAAGTAAAAATAAATAAATAAGCTAAGATAAATAATTATAAAACAATAACTTAGTGTGTAAAAATGTCTTTTTCTGTAAATGTCTTTGTCTTCTTATTAATAGGCTGATATTGGAATTGTAATAGCATCACCTCCTCGTGTCATGGTTCACTCGCCTTCATCTGTGTTCTCTCGCTTCCTTGAACTATTGGCTTCTGATTGGTAATATATTTGAAAAAACTCACAAAGAGATTGTTTTCCAATTGACACATTTAGTTGTAATTCATCCCGACAGGTGGCGTCACTGTTGAGGTCTGCCATTGTTTGCTGCGTGCAATGTTGTGATTGATGACTCAGAAGTGAAGTGGTCATAACAACAAGCTAATCCTGACCTCAATAAGTCATATCCCAGTAATCCAGAAAACATGGCACGCAAACGTCTTTTGAAGGAATAAAATTTCCAAACATGAGTACATCCTGCTATATGCATGAGAGCTATAGCTGAAACACTTGCTAATCCAAAAACGTAGAGGTCAAAAAATTTGGATTAACAAAATTCATCACAACACAATTACATTACTTTCCAGTAAAATTTATAATAATAAAACCATTTATATAGCACCATAAATCCAAGTTACCTTGTTCGAAGGCGCTGTTACAACAAATCATAGAAAGAAACTAAAAGTAAAAAATCATATAAATATAGTATCAAATATCGAAATAAATTATCATAAAAATACACATACTTATAATAATTACAAAATTACTTATAATAATAATACATATTATGAATGTAAAAGTACTAAAAGCAGCTCAGAATAATAAATAAATAAGTAAATCCTAAAAACTTAAAATGTACGTCAATGTTCATGAGTAAAAAGCTCTTTTGAATAAAATTAACAAGTTTTAAGGAGTAGTCATAAAAGATATTGTACACTTATCAGTACATTTCTTGTGCATGCTAAGCACTGTCTACATGTCTCAGTTCACCTCTCATGCTTGCAGGTGATAGCACAAAAAGATGATGAGTTCCAACAAGCAGACGTGAAACTGAGATTAGCCACACAAAGGTGGGTGGATTAGACTAAGACTGATGTCACTGTAAGCTTAGACGATTGTCACCAAGTCATACAGGTGACAGGTATGTCAACAAAGCTGACATCAATCCTGTATTCTGGCCATCTGATATTGGACACAGGGTCATTTAGAGAAAGAAATCTCACACAATTCAAATGAGACGCTTAGTCTTAATAAAGAGGTTAACATCTATTTAATTAACAATCTAATCAGACCAGTAAATGTCATATAAACATATACCTTTAATATCAATATGTAGATGTTTGTTGCTTATAGCAAGGGTACCAGCGCCCAGGTTTTATGTTTGTCATTTAGTATTACATTCTTATGACTACGACATGCATGTTGAAGATTTACTGCCTACTAGTTCGTGATTGGTTGCTTTATTAAGCTGGAACAATGCTCGCAATTCGAAAGATTCCACCTGCATCATGTTCAAATGTTAAACAAAACCTCAAGTTTCAAAACAAATTGCCAATATTGCTGAGGTGAACAGACTTAGCCGCAATAGCCTTTGATGTTTAACTTTCCCACGTTCTAGACAGTAGACTTCCCGTTACAAATTACTGTTTGGCCAATTCTGGGCAGAGGACCCTTTAGCCAAGCCCAGTGGGAAACTAGCTGATCTTGTTGCAGATTGTCGGATATGGAAGCGTCAATTTCCCGAGCAGAGAATGAGCGCAGAGAGAAACTATCTCTAGCACAGGAGAGTGACGACATCTTGTCAACGAAATGACTTGAGCTGACCTTATTAACTCAGCAGGTAGGAGTACTTGTGTCACATGACATACCAAATAAGATCAAATGTGACCATGGATAATACTGTTGTCAATTAGGTTGGCCTCAAGTTGGATTCATTGATATGTTAATAATTTCAGCATGTCCGGTTTAAAAAAATCATCTTTATAACAATTGTTAAAAGAATCATTAGATGATAGGTTATCCTGTCATATTAGGGCACATGGGGGCTAGAATATCAGATAATCATTCTACTGCTCTTGTATAATTTTGTGTAATCCACATTGCCTGAATTCACTTAGTTGTATGAAAGAATACCTGGCTATAGACATTGGCAATTGTGAATGGTCAATCTTTTTGCACTAATTTTAGCATGGCTGAATACTTAGGAAGACCAAGACTGTGCAGATGAATGTTCTGTCAGGAAACCACAGAGCAGTATTACAAACTGGTTACCACACTATATAAGAACCTACCTTTGCTTTTCACCTGCGCAATAACTAAAAGTCAGGAGGAACCGGAGCAGCTCCACAGAGAGCTGCGGCGAAGCAAGTCGGAGCTCCTGTTGCTCCAGGAATCAACGGAGAAACGGCGGCGACAACTCGACTCTCTTGACACGCAGCTTGAGCAGGAAATAGCAAGTCGCAGGCTCGAAATTAAGGTATGACATCTTCTTAGAGGTATTTCATAATTGTATCTCAATTTTTAATATTAGTACATAATAAAAAGTGTAGACATCTTATATTCTTCTTCTTCTTCTTCCATTAATGGCCACCGGTCAACTTGCTGACCATTATTGGCATTGGTTTTTTTGAGTTGTCCTTCTCTAGAATTAGTGAATCCACTACAGGTTACACATTTATTTACCCCCTGTGTGGGATCTTTTACTTCCCCTGGCATAGACACCAGTTAGAAGGGACCACCGACTTTTAGTGTCTCTTCCGAAAGACACAGGCAAATGTGGGGTGAACAAAATTGCCTAAGTTATTAAACGGCGGTAGGTGGGATTGAACCACCGTCCCCTCGATTGACAGTCCGGCGCTCTACCACGCAACCACCGCTCACCACTGTTGTGTTGATATCTCCTTCTGTGTTCTTCAGGTGGTCGAAGACAAACTGACCGATTTGAAGACAAAAAGGAAACTGAAAGAGCAGGATCTTAGCTGGGTGAGTGGTCATCTATATATCACTGACCAGTCATTTATGCTAAGTTTGATGCATTTTATATCAATGTTTGGTTGAAAGCATTAATAGAAAGTAACATTGAAGTGAACATGCTTATCAAGCATGGTACTGATGTCTAGAACAATCCCATGGTGCAGTGCAAGAAGACGTATTTGCACTTTTTATGTTTATGTTTGAATTGGTTTTTACCATGACTAATGTTAGTGTTAGAAGTAATGTCAAAATGTTGTTAATAAATGTACGTAAAGTTTGTGAGTTGGTACTGCATTGTTTAATTTGTTTTACATTAAAATAGTCTACAAAATTATGTTATACATGTGTAGGTAGTCCTGTGTGCATGGCTCTGCATGCATACATGCGTTTATTCTGCAATAAACCATGTTTAAAATTTGGTTTACAGCGTGAACTTTGTATGGTCGGAATATTAAAACTGAGAATGCTTTCTCAGGTTAACTAAATATATTTCTGCAGGCTATGTATTATAAAAATGTTTATTCTTATATTAAAAATATTTAATGAGTAGACGAGAAATAGAGAGATTCATTTTAAAATATTGCTCTTGTGGAGGAGTAAGTGGAGCAGTAACTGGAGAAATAAGTGGAGCAGTAAGTGGAGCAGTAAGTGGAGCAGTAACTGGAGCAGTAACTGGAGAAGTAAGTGGAGCAGTAAGTGGAGCAGTAATTGGATCAGTAAGTGGAGCAGTAAGTGGAGCAGTAAGTGGAGCAGTAAGTGGAACAGTAAGTGGAGCAGTAAGTGGAACAGTAAGTGGAACAGTAAGTGGAGCAGTAAGTGAAGCAGTAAGTGGAGCAGTAAGTGGAGCAGTAATTGGAGCAGTAAGTGGAGCAGTAAGTGGAACAGTAAGTGGAGCAGTAAGTGGAGTAGTAAGTGGAACAGTAAGTGGAGCAGTAATTGGAGCATTTCACTGAGAACACACGAGGAAAACAATCACATACAGACCAAACGTTGTTGTGTTTCACGACAGGATGACAGCGAGCTGCAGGGTGACACGAGCGACGTCCAGGAGTTGACGACAGAACTGGAGCATCTGAAGCGACAAGTGGTGCAGGCTAGAGCCAAGTTGGTGGAGCTTGAAGCCGAGAGGACGACAGCTGAGACGGCTGTTGCGAAACTGAAGCGAGAGAAGGTTCAGCTGGATGAGACCCACCGAGGTCTGCACAGTCAGGTCCACCAACTGAAAAGGTGATGTCTTGTGACTTCAGCAGGGCCCGTACGGGGCCTTGAAAGTCTTGAAAAGGCTTGAATTTGATTGGACCAAATTCAAGGCCTTGAAATCGTTGAATTTTATAAAGTAGTCTTGAAAAGTCTTGAATTTAATTGTGGTCAATAAATAATTTGTTGACTCAATTGTCATGACAGACTAACAGATGTAGGCCAGTGGCAGTCGGGCGGAAGGGAAAGCCAACGCACAAAAATAACTCGCTGTTCTTAGTCGAGTAAGGTGAGGCGAGGGTGATCTCCCCGGAATGCGAGGGTGATCTCCCCGGCATGCGAGGGTGATCTCCCCGGCATGCGAGGGTGATCTCCCCGGCATGCGAGGGTGATCTCCCCGACATGCGAGGGTGATCTCCCCAATATGCGAGGGTGATCTCCCCGGCATACGAGGGTGATCTCCCTGGCATGCGAAGGTGATCTCCCTGGTATGCGAGGGTGATCTCCCCATCATGCGAGGGTGATCTCCTCGGCATGTGAGGTTGATCTCCCTGGCATGAGAGGCTGATCTCCCTGGCATGCAAGGGTGATCTCCCCGGGATGCGAAGCTGATCTCCCTGGCATGCAAGGCTGATATCCCCGGGATGCGAAGCTGATCTTCCTGGCATGCGAGGGTGATCTCCCCGGCATGCGAGGCTGATCTCCCCGGCATGCGAGGCTGATCTCCCCGGCATGCAAGGGTGATCTCCCTGGCATGCGAGGGTGATCTCCCCGGCATGCAAGGGTGATCTCCCCGGCATGCGAGGCTGATCTCCCCGGCATGCAAGGGTGATCTCCCCGGCATGCAAGGGTGATCTCCCCGGCATGCGAGGCTGATCTCCCCGGCATGCAAGGGTGATCTCCCCGGCATGCGAGGCTGATCTCCCCGGCATGCGAGGCTGATCTCCCCGGCATGCGAGGCTGATCTCAGTCATATTAACACTTACTGTGAAACTTCAAATTGAGATGATTCAGTCAACTTGAACATACTGATCAATTTTAATCACATCTCTTAACCCTTTTCTTCTGTGGTTGCAGAACGGAGCAGCAGATTGAGGAGAGAGTGAAGAGCAGAAGGTTAAAGCTGGAGCGTCTGGACGGAGAGCTGCGGCAGATTGAGGCTGCCCTGGATGAGGGGAGGGACAGGAAGGGGGCTGTGGATAGGGACCTGACCACAGTCAGGGCCAGTGTACATGGTGAGACGCCTTCACTGATATTGTAACACTAAATGTATGTGCATTGCTTAAGAATTTATTTTATAAATATATATATATATATAAATCTATATATATATCTAAACCTATATATCTAAATCTATATATATAAATCTATATATATAAATTTACATACAGAGTTTTAGTAAAGGTTTTAATTTCAGATTAATTTATATAATTTACATACCAAGTTTTAGTACTATACATCTTAAAAACAGTGTATAATTTATTTTTTATTTATTTATATAATTTACATACAAAGGTTTACTAGTGCATCTTAAAACCAAAAAGTAATATGATTTATATTAATTTATATAATTTATATTACTATTTATTAATATACATTTAGTATATCTCTTGTGCAGCGCATCGATCCGCCTTGCGGGAATTAGCGCTATATAAAAAACTATAATTATTTTGTGAGATACCTTCACTGATATTGTAAAACTAAATGTATGTGAGATATCTTCACTGATATTGTGAAACTAAATGTATGTGATATATATTCTCCGATATCGTAAACCTAAATGTATGTGAGATATCTTCACTGATATTGTAAAACTAAATGTATGTGAGATACCTTCACTGATATTGTATAACTAAATGTATGTGAGATACCTTCACTGATATCGTGAAACACTTGGAGATGAGATATCTTCACTGATATTGTAAAACAAATTGGAGGTGAGATATCTTCACTGATAGTGTAAAACAAAGTGCATGTGAGATATTGTCACTAAAACTAAGTGTAGGTGACATATATTGTCACTGATATTGTAAAAATAATTAAGTGAGATCCATAATTATTATTGAATATTAGTAGCTATGCACTGTATTATTTTTATATTGTAATCTGCAAATTGGTGCATAATATACATACAGTGTATTATTTTATATATTTTGCTACAGATGTGATTGTTATTATAGACATGTCACTTTGACACTTTGTAACATATTTCAGCCCGAATATTTCCAAACAGACTCGTGAGTTTTTGTGGCGAAACATTTCAGAGCACACTGGTGAGCTGGAGGAGCTCCACTCTAGTCTACAGGCAGCTGAGAGCCAAGTGGAGCTACTGGAGCAGGTAAGTCGACTCCAGCAATGAGATGCTCTTGACACATCATAAGATATTGACAGCAACTAATTCGTCTTTGCACCAATTCAGCTGTGTTCGTCTCAACTCTAACAATGTTACTAAATCTATCTTAGCAATGTCTCGTCAGTTCATTTTCATTAGCTTAATTAATTGTTCTACCAGAAAATAATTTAATTGACTGTCAAAAGTGGATTTTTGCATTAAAACACAATACAATTATGCATACGTTTCTGTGCTGGTGTTGATGACTATTAAAAAAAAAAAAAATGGGTTGAAGGCGAAATGTTGGCAAACTATTGGCCTTTAGCTACTTACCAGATGTAAGGAGGAAAAGAAGTTGTCTGACCATACAAAAAACAAACCTGCACGTTTTTATCAATTTGTTTCATCACTAATATTTGTTACTAATAACAATTATTATGTCTAATCACTAATATATGTTTAACTACTAATGCATACTATACATTTAGTACTAATGTCACTCATAACTAATACAAACTTTTTTCTGGGAAAACTTCATTTCTGATTCCTAACATTAACTTTTTGTTACAACATTTATTTTGTGTCATTACAACAACAAAATTTGTCTTGCATGATAAACATTTGAAACTATCGTACAGATATTTCTGTAAAATATACGTTTTTATAATGCCAAAATTGTTGGCAAAATATACAGCAGAATGTCTCATAGCTGCACGTTTCTGGTGCCCTTTTTTCATGGATCTGGTTGCTAGGTCATGCGGTTGGTTTAGATAATAATGTTGATTCAGTCATTAATTTTTGTGACGCGAACCAACTTCTTTCAGATGTTAACGACAGTTAACTCCAGCTTTTGTCAAGTATCCAGAGAACTTGCTGCGAAAGAGTGTGAATTGCGTTATGCTACTACTGACAATGTTGAACGTGCGAAGGTAGCTTGTCCATACTAATCCTGTGCATGCCTGCCGTGTCATTTACCACAATCTTTGGCACCCCCTAGTGGCGATAGTAATTCACATTGTCTCCAATCATTAATCATTTTCAAAGCAGATATTTGTGTTTGTTT
This sequence comes from Oasisia sp. SBJ-2009, assembly GCA_964017155.1. Classification (NCBI taxonomy): domain Eukaryota; kingdom Metazoa; phylum Annelida; class Polychaeta; order Sabellida; family Siboglinidae; genus Oasisia; species Oasisia sp. SBJ-2009. Next base: position 25,607,304 of record OZ024862.1, on the reverse strand, counting down.
TCATCGAGTGTAACAAGGAAGCACATAAGAGCATGGATACATGCCATAATTAAAGATCCCTCTTAAATTTCATCTTTAAACCTATTGCATTTCAGATTAATGGTGAGCTGGGTAATTTGATCAACTAAGTCATTTGACTTTGGTGAAACAATTGGACAAACACCTATTTTTAACTGGGTACAGTCATGTATTGGCGAACAATGGTAAAAGTGGAGTGGCTCTATATATATAACAGCATAAAAATATCAACACGCAAGCTATTTGGCCTAACAACAAAGTTTGTTCACTTTGTTCAATGATTTTAGCACTGCTTTGAAACTGGTCTTGTGATTCCGTTGTCAACAAACATAGAATTTATGTTTTGAAAATGATCTGTGGCGCTGATCCCTCCTGCCTTGAATGCACCTTGAATGCCGTCTTTCACAACCTGTTTCTGTCTTCACAAGCTGCAGCATACTTCAGTACGTCTTAGTTGACACATTTAGATGTACACTTTCTTTATAACACATCAACATTGTTTACCAAATTATTATATTTAAATACACATTGAATTAACTTCATGTGTACTTGTTTCTGTTCAGCTTATATGTTGTTAATCGCTTTATTCATCCACATTCGTTGGATTTTAATACACACGTATTCCTTGTGCTACCAACACACGCTGAAATCATAGCTTTATGCAGAGACCCGTTCACCCGTCATTTTGAAGGGTAAAACCTGTTGTGGACGGGTAGAAATATGGGTGGACTGGTGGTCGCCGGGTAAAAGAATGAAGTAAAGAGCAAAAAAGGTGTCAGTCGTGGCTTGAAAATAGGTGCCACTTGTCTGTTTTAGTTTTTTTCAGGACGTAAAGTAAATCTCAACTGGTGTGTGTGTGTGTGTGAGTGAGTGAGTGAGTGAGTGAGTGTGTGTGTGTGAGTGAGTGAGTGAGTGAGTGAGAGTGAGTGAGTGAGTGAGTGAGTGAGTGAGTGAGTGAGTGAGTGTGTGTGGTGTGTGTGTGTGTGTGTGTGTGTGTGTGTGTGAGTGAGTGAGTGAGTGAGTGAGTGAGTGAGTGTGAGTGAGTGCGTGCGTGCGTGCGTGCGTGCGTGCGTGCGTGTGCAGATGTTCCTCAAGTGTCCTCACTGACCTGTCCAGTCTGATGAATCAGTTGGAAAGATTCACTCATGACGAGGTTTTAAATTAGATTGCGCAATTCTAATTACTCGTTGAAGTGCCAAGAGTGAACTTTGAACCTGTCTGTCTTCTCCTGGCCCTGGCTCCTGTCTGTCTAGTGGCGTGGACACTGGTCCCCACTCCTCTCTCTGTGTCCCCCTGGTGGCTAGGGAAACCATTCACTCATATCCCACGCTTGTACAAAGGCAGGTGGTGATTAGAGCCTGCAAACACGTGTTATCACTGCAGTGGGTAGTTTACGTAATTGATGCCATGCACATACACACATGTGTGCATGCATGCATGCATACACAGGCACACACTTATGCACACATACACACATACACGCACACACACCACACGCACACACCATAGACACACACACACACACACACACACACACACACACACACACACACACACACACACACACACACACACACACACACACACACACACACACACACACAAACTCATGATAATTATGTATTCTATAATTTATATGTGATTTTGCTCTATTTGCTTGCTTTTATTGGGGCTATTATTTCAATATAGTAATACTGTGTGGAGTGTTACCACCTGTCACATGACCTGTGCATCACTGGTGTGTTTCAGATGGAGGCTGAGAGACAACAGAAGACTCAGGAAAACTTTGTTGGACTCGACGAGAAAGTCCAGAATCTTGGTGGGTTAACACAAGGCGCGGGTTCAATTCACTTGTTTATTTATTAACTTCAGTAATGCAATTAATTTAATTTAAGTCATTAACTTTATACAACAGTTTAATGTGATTACATTAAAATTCATAATCAACTCTCGGTTAGGTGCATATCTAAAATTTATTATTTATGAATATCAGACATTCTGCGTTTATGATATCGAGGTGTTTCCTCTTTTTTCAGTTAGACTCCAGTCACTAGACCATGTAATTGTTAATGGGAGGGAAGTGTGGGGGGGGGCAATGAGATTGACTGGTTGTTCATCCATTTATCGTCACTTTGGGTTATTTACTGACAGTCTTGTAAAGACGTGTTTGTCTGTTGTGTTCTCAGCGCGAGAGATTGCCAAGAGGGATGATGAGAAGGATGAATTAATGACAGCCTTGTCAAGGTCATGCGAGGAACTCACCAGTTTACGAACACAGGTTTCCATGATAATGAAACATTGGCTGCTTAGTAACCACATACATTAGTTCAGGTCTCCATGGTAAGGAAATGTTGACTGCTTAGTAACCATAGACATTAGTTCAGGTCTCCATGCGTTGACTGCTTGGTAACCAAATACATTAGTTTTAGGTCTCCATGGTAACAAAACGTTGACTGGTTAGTAACCAAATACACATTCAGCTGAAAGCTGACAGTAAGAGTCACAGTAACTTTATTTCACAATGTAACATGGAAGCTGTTTCTAATGCATTAGGAAAGCGTACTAATGCGAATATGTCCTAGACTTAGCTACAATGTGATATACACTTATTATGGGCAACTATACAACTCAAGAATACAATTTTACTAAAATAAAAAGCAACACTGAGGACAATTTTGGGTGTATATTTTGTTTGACAGGAATATCTTAAATTACATTTTATTTGTGGAACAAATTGTTCAAGGATCCAACATTTGGTTGTTTTGTAAGAAATTAACTTACTTTTGAAACAAGGATGTGAAACACAAAATTTTGATCAATCAGCTTCACACAGTATGTGCCAAAGTTATTTTAATATATTAAGAAAACTACATTTGCTATCACAGAATTTACCATGGGTTAAGAAACACTGTGCGTGATGCCATGATACTCATGATGTTGGTGTCACATAACGCCATGATACTCATGGTGTCAGTGTCACATGACACCATGATATTCATGACATTAGTGTTACCTGACGCCATGATACTCATGGCGTCAGTGTCACATGATGCCATGATACTCATGTCATCAGTGTCACATGACACCATGATACTCATGTAATCAGTGTCACATGACGCCATGATACTCATGGCATCAGTGTCACATAACGCATTGATACTCATGGCATCATGATGCCATGGTACTCATGACATCAGTGTCACATGATGCCATGATACTCATGACATCAGTGTCACATGACACCATGATACTCATGGCATCATGACGTCATGAT
>OZ024862.1:25511512-25599012 GCA_964017155.1 Oasisia sp. SBJ-2009 | reverse complement strand
GAAAACGTGGTTTATTCTCCTTGTTAAAATAATAATATTAATAAAGGCTTGATGCAAGAAATACTAGAAGCTACCACTATTGCTAAACATTACTTGTTTTATTAAGTGAACACTATATGTTTTCTGTGGCAAGTTTCATGGGGATCTCGTTTTCTGTTCAGATCCCAACTGTTGGACCTGGCTGAGATATATTTCTGTTAAATTATAAGATTGTTGTTGTGGTCACTGTCCACTCAAGCGGCCAGTCATCCATTGTCACAATGGCCACTAAGTCAGAACCTCGGGAGTGAATCACTGAGAGTGAAAGAGTGAAACCTTGAGAGTGAAACATGTTAATGGAATGTCTTTGTGAACTTACAACACGAACCGATCAATGATTGGTGTGTTCTGTTTCAGATCCGGAGTGGCGTCAACACCCCAGTGCCACAGGACGCAACGGCAAAGGGAAACACTAACTACTTTGAAGAACAACAATACCAGCCGAAGGTGACTAGTTCTGTCAACGTCTCAGAGATGTCACTGACACAATGGTGGAACCTTTGTGTAGAGACATATGTGAAGTGGTCAACTGGAACATTGGCAACTTTCCTGAAACAACTCAAACCTTATCTATTTCGTTTGTATTAAATGCCATGATGGCACTGGTTTATATTTCATAGCATTGACTGGTTTTAAATTGTTCTGTTTGAAACTGTATTTTTACACCCTATTTTATTTATTTTATTTACTTATCTTAACATATTTATTATTTATTTTTTTATCTTAACTTACTTAATTATTTATCTTAGTTTATTTATTTGATTTTAGCTTATGTATTTAATTCATTTATATTTTAGATTATTAGTCAACACATCATGTTAATGTGAAGCGCTTTGATTTGGTTGGCATTTAATTACTTAAAAAGTGCTATATTAACAAACATAATTATTATTAGTATCACAAGAGGTGTCAAAACAACCTGTGAGATTGTCTGCATTACTTGGCAATGATTGTTCACGTGTATCAGTGTACAAACATGTCTGTGTGACAAACATGTTTGTAACATGTCTATAATGTCTAACACAAGTTTATATGTAACACTTACATGCGTAATGCAAGTGTATCTGTAACACAAGTGTGTCTGTAACACAAGTGTATCTGTAACACAAGTGTGTCTGTAACACAAGTGTGTATTTTAACACAAGTGTGTCTGTAACACAAGCCTGTCTTTTAACACACATGTGTCTGTAACACAAGTGTGTTTTTAACACAAGTGTATCTGTACGACATGCGTGTCTTTTAACACAAGTGTGTCTGTAGCACAAGTGTGTATGTAACACAAGTATGTCTTTCAACACAAGTGTGTCTTTTAACACAAGTGTGTCTTTTAACACAAGTGTGTCTGTGACACAAGTGTGTATGTAACACAAGTGTGTCTTTTAACACAAGTGTGTCTGTAACACAAGTGTGTCTGTAACAAAAGTGTGTCTGTAACACAAGTGTGTCTGTAACATGATTATGCCTTTAACACACACAGGAGTGCATGTAACGGTGTTACATCTGTAACACTGTAACGTGTTTGTTACAGCTTGAGCTTGAGCAGAAGATGAGTCGTCACGCTGAGGTGATGGAGAGTCGGAGACAGGTGTCACATGACAGCATCCAGCAGCTGCAACGGAAGCTGAATAACCTTGAACAGGTGACCTTCACTTGACCTTCAGTGCTTTATACATCCTTTCCCTTGTTCCGTCCCACAAAGATGGTTTCCTCGTCAGTTATGCCACGTTGGGTGTTATTTTTCTCTATGCTCTCAAATCATTGGGCCAATTGTTTTCATTTAATGTTTCATGGGGCATTATTTGGGGTGGCTGTGTATTTGAGTGTCTTCTTGGTAATTGTGTTTAATGCAAAACTGTTAACGCCATCCCAGTCATTCAGACATTGACATTGTAGTAGGTTGTTTTAGTGTTAATCATTCATGGACTACCTGTTTTTTTTATTTAATGTACTAATACTTTTATTGATCTATTTATTCTAATATTTTATTAACGTATTATTTTAGCTCACAGTGTAGTATCCTTTACATTGCATGACCGTGAAATTCAATGTACAAATAATTTGTATCTATTTATTATATTTATTTTATTAATTTACTCATCGTTTTAATGTACACTTAAAATATACAGTTAATTGTATTTGTCCATTTGTCATATTTATTTTATTAACTTACTACTTTAGCACACAGTCACGTTACAACTGCAGTATAGTGAAACATCACGTTTTAGCAGTAAATACTTGAAGACTTGAAGTTACATTTGCTTTACGCTGACATATGAGAGACAAATGTCTGGTATTTCAACAGCTAGACGACACTGTGTTCATAATCGACACAGTTGTTGCTATATGACATTGTTTCTCGACAGGTTCTGTGCCAAAGTGATTCACATCGACCTACTACGCCATCTAGTGATGTCCTGTTGAACCGCTCCCGAACTCCGACTCCGGCGGGAGAGTTTGATATGCAGGTAAGGGAGTGATGCTGACAGCTTGTTGTGCTGACAAGCTGACAGCTTGTGATGACATCTTAGCATGGTATTCTGGGGCGTAATAGTGCAGTGGTGCAAAGGTGGACTCGATTGTAATCTATCTTGCTTTCATCTCGTGTTCAGTTATTTTTACAGAAAAGCAAATCTACAAAGTTTTCATTACCACATGCAAGCTTGTGTCTGTGATTTTAAAGTGTAGCTTTGATAAAATCAATTGAAAAACTGCTTACTTATTTAATTGCTGCAGAATATTTAATTCAAATATTCTTGCATCACGACGTGATTGTCCTAGTTCCTGTTGTTGGCTTCCTTATTCTCTCAAAAACCCGGAAGACGTTAGACCATTAAATCACTGACATATATTAAATAAATTTATTTAGATTACATATTTATATTTGGACACCAAAAAAATTGGATTTAATCAAGGAAGCCACTTTAATCCGTTCATACACTATGAACTAGAAACACGATTTGTGATGTGAAATAATAATATTTATTTTGTATAGTTCCATATCCACAGCAATTTAGTACTTAACATAAAATATAATACGAAATAAGAAAACATGTAACTATATAAATACATAATTTAATGACATTCGTTTATAATAACAAATTATAGTGCAAAATAAATACATAAAAGCAGTTGATTCAGTTATAACACTTAGAAATTAATTAAAAGTAAATATTTAATAAATTACAGCAAAAATGCTTCCGTGAATTAAATAAGCATCTTTACAGATGCCTTAGAAGATCAAAGTAAAGTTTTAGAAGTGAAAATAGTTGGCATAGCATTCCAAACTGATGCCATGATGACCTCTTGTCTGATTCGCTACCCTTCTGTGGTCAACAGGACACAGACAGACTAACCAGTGAGGGGGCGTATCCAAGTGAGGGGTATATCCAAGTGAGGGGGCATATCCAAAGCGAGCATACTCACCGAATCGTCACAGCAGTCGGAGGCTGCACTCAGCCGGGAGTGCATCAAACATTGCTGAAAAGGGTCCATCGTCGTGAATCGACAACCAAGTTGGTCATGTGGACGGAAGTAGATGGCATCTCTCACCAAGTTTACTGTTTCAGCAGAAGGGCTGAATCGCATCGGGTAAATTTAAGAACATCGGCCGAATGCCGTATTAATCATGTGAATTACATGTAAATGAAATAGCTTAAAACTAGTTAGTTTTCGTGTCTGTACCTGATACATTATGACCAATATGTTGCCAAGAAGTGCCACGGGTCTATGCAAACTGATATAAATTACAAGTTTTGATTATGAATTTATTCCGAAAAACATTGCATAATTCCAGAGGTATATGCCGGGGAGGGGCCATTGAGACTGAGGGTCTGTACTGTGATCTTTTGTAATGGACCTACTGTTTCTTTGAATATTCAAAAGTGAGTCTACAAATGGAACTCTGACCCTCAACCAAAGCTGTGTAGCACCAACAGAATACATTGAATGTAGTATTGTGTATTTCCACTGATAGTATTGTATACTGATAGTATTATATATACTTCGGCCGACAGTATTCTATACTTCCACTGATAGTGTTGCATACTTCCACTTATGGTATTGTATACTTCCACATAATTTTTATTTTATATTTTACATAACTGTGCATGCGAGACAAACTGTTTTATAGAAGCTCAACTTATTTATCATCAGGATCAGTGCAGCAGTATTTTAGTATACATTTTAATTTCTGACTCTTTAATGTGGTAAAATGTATGAACGACTACCATCTTTATGATGGTATCACTTTTTCATTGACTAGTTTATTATTTATTGCTTAGTTTATTATATGCTTTGTATACGTCGTAAGTTTATGATAAAGCTTGGTACACTGTATACATTATAACTTGCATGCTTTTATAATTGTGATGTTGTTTTGATTTCTTGTAACACAATTGTTATGATGAGTCATATGTAGTAATTTTATTTTAAATGTTAAGGTAACCATTATTTGTTTCAATTTCGGTCCATCTTGCTTCATTGTATAGTATGCACCTACCTACATGTTATTGTTATATACAAATATTGCGTGTTCTCATGGCATACATTTTATTAGTTTATATGATGTGAACTTTTACAACAAACTATACATGTCATGAGGATAAGTTTATTTGTTTGTCCATCGGTTGTTGCCACTGTGGCAAATGTCTTGTTAAATAAATTATCAGATATATCGAAGTGCAAGAGTTAGTGGTTATTTCTTTCCTGGTCCAGCTTTACATATGTGTAACTGATATATTAGGGGAGTGGCAGATCTCTCTAACAGATCGATTTTTACACCACCCCCACACACACTTAAATTTTACATAATTAGAAAGCCCTGCATCTCCCCGTTACGATTATTCCTGTCGTAGAGTTGCGAACTGGTGTAGTTTGCATTAATCCAAGGTCACCATCAATCAATCGATTTTAGAAATTGGGCACTTCTGAAAACTTCTTGAACTTCTGCTATTTTATCCTTAATATCAATTTATGTTAACAAATGCAGAATGCTAATGCCTATCTGTGCACAATATGTGTATGTGCCAGGGGTTGAGTAGTGACTAGTAATATAGGTTTTTGTGTAAAAGTACAACATTAATGTGTGTTGAACCCATAAAAACGATTACTTAATAAACATGACCTCCTGTTGCTATGTTCCATTCCCAAGGCAATCTAGATCCCCAAAAATAAATGTATGGCTAGAAGAATGAGTGGGCGTAGTGAAGTAAGAATTATACAAATGTCGGTTTCATATAAAGGTGGAAGGGATTTCAGAATGTATGGTCATGGTTTCATTTATATGGATTTTTCTTATTTATATGTAACAGAGCAACTAAGAAATTAGATCAACCGTAACATATTACTATATAGTTTTATATTTATTCTCTAACCTCTCTGCTGTGAACGTTCACATGTTATTTACACAAAAACAATTCCACTCCCTTGGAAAAAAGATTCAAAATTTACTGAAACATAATTGTCAAAACATTTCATAAATGGCAAACATTACTTTGTTGATACAGTTCATTAAATGCGTACAACATTGCAACACTGGGATATGGGCCTTACTTACCCCTTGACTTCTTAATATCATTACTGCAGTCCTCAACATATTCTAAGCTGATCTCTACAAGAGTTATGATTGTTGTATTTTACTTGATGACTTGGCAGAACTCTGACGTTGTATATTAATCCCTCTTTGTTTGGCAACATTTATCAAGGCGAAGTTCATATTCCTGCTTACACAACACACACACACACACACACACACACACACACACACACACACACACACACACACACACACACACACACACACACACTCACTCACTCACTCACTCACTCACTCACTCACTCACTCACTCACTCACTCTCACACACACACACCACACACACACACCGACACAATCACACACACCGACACAATCACACACACCGACACAATCACACACACCGACACAATCACACACCGACACACACCGACACACACACACACACACACACACACACACACACACACACACACACACACACACACACACACACACACACACACACACACACACACACACACACACACACACACACACACACACACACACACACACACACACACACACACACACACACACACACACACACACACACACACACACACACACACACACACACACACACACACACACACACACACACACACACACACACACACACACACACACATTATAAGTTTGACTACAGTTAATACATTTCTAAGATATCACAAAACCACCTGAACTGATGAAATGGAATCAATGCGTGTGCACACAACATGTAGTGTTTGCATAAAGAACACCAGCAGGGTATGAACCTACCACACACAACACTGAACCGACATTACCCTAAACTGTACAAGTGAAAACAAATTGGTTTAGAGAAACATTTAGCAGTGCTTTTGCATTAAAACACAGTATTCTGACTGCAATCAGTCACAACTGTATTATGTCACAACTGTATTATTAGAAAATTAATATACAGGTACATGAACTGACAGGAATACATAATAATTAGTACACGATCTGTAAAAGCATGCACCAACTCATTTTTATGGACAAGCCTGCTAGTTGTGGAGTATAACTGTTTCCTGCAAGCATGAGTTGATTATTAAACCAGAACATGTAGCATGCATCGTCTAACACTATCCAAAATGTCCTCTAGTTCGTTATCTTCAATAAAATACTCGCTAGGTGTGCGGGCGTGTGTGTGCGGGCGCGCGCGCGCGCGCGTGTCTGTCTGTCTGTGTGGTGTGTGGGGTGTGTGTGTTCGTGTGGTGTGTGTGTGTGTGTGTGTGTGTGTGTGTGTGTGTGTGTGTGTGTGTGGTGTGTGTGTGTGTGTGTGTAATAATGAATAATGTATGTATAATCCTACATTATATATAATAAAAAGAAAACTATGCAAGTTCAAAGTATGTTCGACATTTTTGTTATGTGTATTTAATAGTTGTTTTGTTGATGCAGGTGTTATGTACACGTATGAAAGGTTGATAATGTACACGATTATACTGACTGGGTATTTGTATTAACTGTGTTTCTTAATTATTAAGAAACAATATTAATAATAATAATGAATATCTCAAAGAAAAGGTTATTCTAGGTAATATTATACCTGTGTAAACTTATGCAAACTCATTTTTAAAGGTAACTTAACAATGAATGATCGCAGTTATTTATTCATACATTCAATATACTATTATTAATATACCATAGTTATATTTATTTACTTATTGATGACTAAAGACAATGTAGTTTATTTTGTATAGTAGAAATGATTGTATCTTAAAAATTGACTATCAATAAAATATTGATGATTTTATGCATGGTATTAATTCTTTTACAATTATAATTCCAGCCAAAACAGTTATTTGGATAAGAAATAATAATTATTACTATAGAATGAAAAAATCATGAAATATATCAACAGATATTAAAATAAATATTTTTTAATACAACATAATATAATTCCAACATATAATTAGGTACGTCCCCTTGTAGTTACATACAAGGCGACGTATACTTAGGCGTGGACGTTCCACATTTGAAATGTAAGAGAGTTCAAGCATTTTTATATCTTTCAATAATATTTACGTACGTACAACAAATTAACTAAAGCTTACCGTGAGGCTGAGTTGTGTACGATTAAAGCTGTTAAAACATTTATAATATACCTTAAAATAAGTCAATGTGCTGTTGCGAGTATAACTGTTTCCTACAAGAAAAAAAACTTTGAAAAACAAAAGAGAGGGAATGAGGAAGTGGGAGACACTGGGTATATAGCCTGTAGTACAATCTAATGTAACTAGTTCGGCCAGGGGTACCTCATCGGTTGCTCCTCATAACGTTCCCTGGCACGGTTGGTCACAATCCTTACTCCCTCACAACTGACCGACTTCCGCCGAAAGTGTTCCTATGGGAGGGAAATTACCTGGCCCAAACCCCGGTTCGCCGCACCGGTTGTGACCTCCATAGGATGAGCGTCACTGGTAACCCCTTCCGCCACGTGCGGTCGGAACACTCAGTTGCAGAAGGTAGCCATTTTGTTTGCTTATAAACCCATGCCGAGCCTTAGCTGGTGAAATTGTGGTGTCAACTTGTACAACACGTAAGCTGATATATCTGACGTTATTTATTTTGTAGCATTACATTACAACTTCGCTTATATGTCATGCTATATCATATAATACATAAAACATGTTAACATGCATAACTATAATTATTAATGTAGACTTAACCAGAGTCATGGTTCTATAGCGGAAGTTGGGCAACAATATGGCGTCGCCGACATTTCCTCCTTCATAAAATTAAATAAGGCATTATTTTTAAACGCAGATACATAATACAGTACACCCTACAGTGAATAATATAACTCGCCTTGATATACGAGAATTCATAATTTAAAATAATAAACACAGGTGGATTAAAACATTATTAGTTATTTTCTTTGATAAATAAATACAATGCTTACCTACGATTTACATCGACGCAAATCAGCAAGTGGATCCATTCATTACATATAAACTATGTTGCCAAGTAATGTTTTGATTAATGAGAAATGTATTATCTGTGTAATTATATTCACAGTAGAACGATGCTAACAGTTATGCATAATGATGATAATGTTTGTCTTCCGTAATGCCTTGCTGGTTTGACTATGCATGTTAGCGATACAGAATGTCGACACTGCATGTACCACATGGCAACTAATGTAATGTACTACCAACAGTTGCCGTTCTAAAACAACATTACACACACAGCCTACCTTAAAGCAATTGTCTGTAGCAGTCGTGGCTCTCTTTTTGGCGTCTAATTGTATATCCCAATGTCTGATGACTCCCCAAACTGCAACATGTGCAGCTCATTCGAGACCAACTGTCAAACCACATAGAGCGTCAAATGTGTATCGTTTGCTGAATATCATACGATCCGCTGCACCCGACCCTAAACGAACCATCCGTAAACACGTGAAGTTGGTCTTGTACTGAAAACCGTGAGAACTGCATTACCACTACAACTGCTCTTAAAATTCGACAAATCCACGCTTTCGATCGAACGCTTAAGTCATTTGTTTGTAGCAACTGTCATGTTCAACGCGACAGTCAATTAATGCGTTCTTGCGCGGGACCAAGAACATACCATTGTCGGAGGCCGCATGTCAGTCTAAGAATGTCCACGGCAGTGAAGCATTGTTAAACTGACAATGAAACAAGACAGGTATTACACACGGGCAAATAAAGTTTGCCTTGAATGGCACAAGTAGCTTCGCTGTTCTTGTCGAATGTGCAAATACCCATGACCGTACCGAATTGCGGTTTAATTAGAATGACGGGAGGGGTGAAAAGGATTGGTTGATGAAAGTATGGAGGAAGAGGGGTGTAGAGGGACAGTGGGAAGGGAAATAGTAGAGGATAAAGAAAGTGAGGGAGTGGGAGAGGGAGACGGCGAGGGGCCGCCAATCAGGGAGGAAGGGAGAAAATGTTGAGTATTTTTAAAAGGAAGTGATGGGGAGATGTAAATCAGAAGAGAGACAGACAAAGAGAAAAAAAACCCTCACAAACTTGTTCACTCTGACACATTGTGCATCAGAACGAAAACGGATTGCAGCGCTACTCATTTGTTCATTTCTTTCATCTATTTGCTAAAAATGGACACTGAACGGTTTAAATTTTAATAATAATAATAATACAGTTTTTTATATAGCGCTAATTCCCGCATGGCGGATCGTTGCTCTGCACAAGAAATATACTAAATATATATTAATAAATAGAAATGTAAATTATATAAATCAATATAAATCATTTTCATTTTTTTGTTTTAAGAAGTACTACTAAACCTTTGTATGTAAATTATATAAATTAATTTAAAATAAATTAAACACTGTTTTTAAGATGAATACTACTAAAACTAGGTATGTAAATTATATAAATTAATATAAAATTAAAACCTTTACTAAAACTGTGTGCGTATATATATATATGTGTGTGTGTGTGTGTGTGTGTGTGTGTGTGTGTGTGTGTGTGTGTGTGTGTGTGTGTGTGTGTATAAATCTATAAATTAATCTAAAACATAAACACTGATTAAAACGTGTATGGCACTAAAATGAAATTCTAAAGCATTGTCCGTCATTTAAAAACAATTTGAATTAATTGAAATCTCTAATAAAAATATATGCCTTTAATTAAACACTTTCTAAACATACACAATGTCCCGGATGCACGAATGTTCACAGGTAATTCAATCCACAGTCGAGGTGCTGCTGCGCCAAATCACCAATACACTTCTTTATAATGGTATTCTATATAAGGGATTATATAGATGGTTGATATTAGCACTAACAAACATTATTCTGATGATGTAGTGAGGGGGTAGAAGGAGGGAAGAAAGGATAAAGGAAGGAGAGAGGGGAGGCTGAGGGAGAGATTAACGGGAGAAAAAAAGAGCGTGCTTATATGTGTAAGAGATTGTGTTGTGGGGATATAATGTTGTCATCGTCACATTTCTTTTTTGTATTAATCTGCACCCTCCTTCCGAAGAAGACTTTATATTATCATAGACATTACCGATAATATAAAGTTTCTTATTGATTTTAGAGCAAAAATATAGTATATTATCAACAAACGCGTGCGCAGCGTACACTAACATTATCACGTCACGTAACCTTTTGCATATCACCGGTGTTTCCACACAAAATGGGATCAGTTTGATATAGCATATATGATGCCGCCCATACGTTACCATTATAAATAGTATTGGCAATGGTTATGCTTGACGAAGGTCACGTGTAGCAATTGATTGTCACGTAAACAAACCGCAACGTAACGGTTTAGTAAAGTAATCTGATTTTTTATATCTATTTTTCATAAACCATTACTAAAAAAAAATGTAAAAGCAAGATATTTAAAATATTTAAGAATCGCATAATAACTCAGCCTTCGTCTGATCTAACACTTGATCGAAGGAAGCATAGACCTCTATTCCAACGAGTAATACAGTCACAGAAAAAAACACCTACTCCCAATATTTGTATTTACTGTTGGGGTAAAATGTAAAACAGAACCAGATGATCGATGCTGCATAGGTTTTCTAATAGGAGTAAGCAATGAATGTAAATACGACACACACGTACACGCACGCCCCCCCCCCCCCCCCGTACACACACACACACACACACACACACACACACACACTCACACCCACACTCATCCCCGCCCACCCATACACGCACACGCGCGCACGCAAACGCACGCACGCACGCACACACACACACACAGTGGTAGGAGGTAATGTAAGCTTTATGAAACTTGTCACAGCACGGGCCATTCTTACGGTTTATCGTGTAGGTCTATTTCGAAAGATAAACAGGCATTGAGTATATATGGTGGCGGTGGCTGAGCGAGTTGGAAGATGATCGACAAAAACAATTGCTCAACACCTGCAAGAGAGACGGGAAGTTCACAGGAAGTTCAGAACGGGGCTAATTGTCCGAATATAGAAAAGAAAGGGAGATGTGCATGACCCGGGAAAACAATTGAGGCATTACGTTGCTAAGCAATATGTTGAGGTTGCTGGAACGAATTCTGGATGGCAGAATAAAAGCAATAGTGTAAGGGGAAATCGTCGAAGAACAGCTAGAGTTTAGACAAGGAAGAGGAACAACGGATGGGATGTTTGTCCAGAGATAGGTAATAGAGAAGAAATTGGACGGCCAGAAGGATATGGCAATTAGATACATATACCTGGAGAAGGCCTAGGCTATAATCCCAAGAGAAATGACTATGGGAACACTGGAGTGGGTGGGGGGTCCCAGGGGGGGAGGTCAGGTTGGTACGTAGGGAGTCTTACCTCAGTACAAAACAAGGTGGAACAAATTAAAAAAAATTGGCACATCCATTTCTTTGGAACAGTAAACCCGAAGCTTTGAAAAGAGAATCACTGTTAAACACATTTGCTGACGGAAGTGTTAACATTGTATATATTAGAACTAAAATATAATCTCTATTCGTCAAACAAATATTCTGCAATTAATTAAAGAGCATAGAGCCAAGTGGAGCCTTAGCAGTGTATTGGCTGGGTATACACCTTAAAGTTAAAGAGTATGTAGATCTGCGCCGCCTTTACCCACCTTAAATGTCATGGTGCTGATTCACGTCCGGGTAATCTAGCCGGATAGACAAGCCGTCAATCGATGCCTTTTCGAAGACTTTCAATGTTATTAGTTAGATCATTTCTTTCAAATTAAACCATTATTTAGAACTGTATCAGCTTAGAACACGTTAAATGCGCTTCTTTCGAGTTTGACCCTGCTAGGCGCAACATAATCGGCACATCCCATGATCGTTCGACAGACAGCCAAACGTGCTCGGACAGCTAGTCTCTGCCACGCCCCACGACCGTCGCCCGGTCCAAAATTACGCAACATGTACTGGAGCGCCAGCGACCGATGTCGCTTCGATCAGCGCAGCAACTTGTCTCTTGCCGCATCTATTCACACCTCGAAGTGCTGACCCAGGGAATATCATCGGGCAACCAGAACGTGTTTACAAACACGCCGAACGCTGATATAACCATGTGTATTATATATATATATATATATATATATATATATATATACAGTGCCGGTAAAAAGTCATGGGACCATTGGATTTTACTGTTGTTTCTCTATTGTTAAGCTCTGTGGCAGCATTAAAATCAACTTGGCAAAGGACGTGCTGCCACCTATTGGATGCGCCTAAGTTTATATCCTGTTTTGAGTGTTGTTTTGCCTCTGTTTTTGCCATTTTTGCCTAATTTCATAAGAACACCCCAAGATTGCCGTCCAAAGATCAAGGTAGGCCTCAATTATATCACTAAGTGTTATCTGCTTTCTATGGACTAATGAATCACAATTGACTGTCTAAACTGTATGTGGGCAATAATAGGGTACTTTGGTGTATTACCGGAGCAATATTTGGTATAAAGTGTCAATATTAATTAATTATTATTAATTATCAATATTTATTAAGAAAAGTAGTGAATAAATCCAGTTTTCAATACAATAAGAGCTAATGATATAGTAAATATTTGTTTTTATTATTCCATAATAATATTTATTATATATTTGTAATAAATTATGCATATAAATTTAATTTAAAAGTAATAAATAACTTATTTGCTAATTTTTAACGAAACGTTGACTGCTTAGTAACCATAGACATTAGTTCAGGTCTCCATGGTAACAAAACGTTGACTGCTTAGTAACAAAATACACATTCAGCTGAAAGCTTACAATCTTAATTTTACAGTAATTTTCATTTCGTTGAAAACTATATTTTCTATCACAGAATTTACCTACGGTTAAAAAACACTGTGCATGATGTCATGATACTCATGGCGTCATGATGTCATGATACTCATGGCATCATGACGTCAGGATACGGCGTCATGACGTCATGATACTCACGGCATCATGACGTCATGATACTCACGGCATCATGATGTCATGATACTCATGGCGTCATGACGACATGATACTCACGGCATCATGATGTCATGATACTCACGGCATCATGACGTCATGATACTCATGGCATCATGACGTCGTGGTACTCATGGCATCATGATGTCGTGATACTCATGCCATCATGATGTCGTGATACTCATGGCAGCATGATGTCATGATACCCATGGCAGCATGATGTCATGATACTTGTGGCATCATGACGCCATGATACTCGTGGCATCATGACGCCATGATACTAATGGTGTTGGTGTCACACTGCTTCTGCCAGTCTGCCCCTGCTGTCTGTGATACTTGATGTTGTGTCCAGGAGTCGTCTGAGCGGGCTCTGAGGATACAGCAACTGGAGGATGAAGTGACGAGTCTCAGACACAACCTGGAGGACAGAGACCAGGTGAGACTGACATTGAGACAGAGACATGTCTTCTAAACATGTTTGTAGATAGTGTAGTATAGAGACCAGGTGAGACTGAGAGAGAGACATGTCTTCTAAACATGTTTGTAGATAGTGTAGTATAGAGACCAGGTGAGATTGAGACTGATACATGTCTTCTAAACACGTTTGTAGATAGTGTAGTATAGAGACCAGGTGAGACTGAGACATGTCTTCTAAACATGTTTGTAGATAGTGTAGTATAGAGACCAGGTGAGACTGAGACAGAGACATGTCTTCTAAACATGTTTGTAGATAGTGTAGTATGGAGACCAGGTGAGACTGAGACATGTATTCTAAACGTGTTTGTTGATAGTGTAGTATAGAGACAAGTTTGTACCCAGCTTTTTCGTATAATGAGTTATTATTAGGAGCTGTCTGAATTTATCATGTAGCTGGTCAACTGTAGAAAACTAATGAGCAACTTACAAAATGATATCTGAGACGGCTCATACAAATTCTCCTTTAGTATTTAAATATAAACAAACGCGCAAGATTTACAGGTGAAAATATACAATGTTTGAAGTTATGTTTCTTTTGATAAAGAATGAAATGAAAAATAATTCCTTTTACAGTGCTGCCTTGTGACACCGTGAACCAATTTAACTGCGGGTCTTTTACGCGATAGGCAATTATTAGATTACTTTATAATAATCACTGCTGAATGGTCCACCTTTGTAATTCATTGTTTACTCACCAGGAGGTTCGTCAGATTAGAGAGAGTGGTAACTCTCTCGCATGTGTGCACGTGTCGTCAGGCCTCGTCACGCTTCGTCACGCTTGTGTTTCTGTCTTTTTCTTCAGATTTGTAGCACTTTTAAAGCGCCATGGTCCGTTCGTGGTGCACCTGGCTGGGTGTGGCGTTAGTGGCGTCAACTTGTGTTCACGTAATACTGCATCACGTGATCATGCATTTCCTGGTCTCTTAGCCTCGCCTACATTAGTTTCGAAAACGCCTCGTGGTCGATGTGTAAACAGAGTTAAGCACCCCTTACTGCGCCTATTTTCAACTCCTAAATGATACATGAAAACATATTTTGACTGTTTTTATGCTATAATAGGTATAATTTATACTGTACAACATGATTTTGCAATAAAAATAAAAAGCCACAAATGGACCATGTCGCTTTAAATGATAATTTCCCAGCGATGAAGAAAAATGTCATCGAAATTTAAATTTTATATTTTATTGAAAACTTGGTTTATTCTCCTTGTTAAAATAATAATATTAATAATGGCTTGATGCAAGAAGTACCAGAAGCTACCACCATTGCTAAACATTACTTGGTTTTATTAAGTGAACACTATATGTTTTCTGTGGCAAGGTTCATGGGGATCTCGTTTCCTGTTCAGATCCCAACTGTTGGACCTGGCTGAGATATATTTCTTTTGAATCATATAAGATTGTTGTTGTGGTTACTATGTCCACTCAAGCG
This sequence comes from Oasisia sp. SBJ-2009, assembly GCA_964017155.1. Taxonomy (NCBI): domain Eukaryota; kingdom Metazoa; phylum Annelida; class Polychaeta; order Sabellida; family Siboglinidae; genus Oasisia; species Oasisia sp. SBJ-2009. Next base: position 25,583,595 of record OZ024862.1, on the reverse strand, counting down.
GTCAGTCATCCATTGTCACAATGGCCACTAAGTCAGAACCTCGGGAGTGAATCACTGAGAGTGAAACCTTGAGAGTGAAACATGTTAATGGAATGTCTTTGTGAACTTACAACATGAACCGATCAATGACTGGTGAGTTCTGTTTCAGACCCGGAGTGGCGCCAACACCCAAGTGCCACAGGACGCAAGGGCAAAGGGAAACACTAACTACTTTGAAGAACAACAATACCAGCTGAAGGTGACTAGTTCTGTCAACGTCTCAGAGATGTCACTGACACAATGGTGCAACTTTTGGGTAGAGACATATGTGAAGTGGTCAACTGGAACATTGGCAACTTTCCTGAAACAACTCAAAACTTATATATTTTGTTTGTATTAAATGCCTTGATGGCACTGGTTTATATTTCATAGCATTGACTGGTTTTAAATTGTTCTGTTTGAAACTGTATTTTTACACCCTAATTTTATTTATTTATCTTAGCATATTTATTATTTATTTATCTTAGCATACTTAATTATTTATCTCAGTTTATTTATTTATTACAAGTGTGTCTGTAACACAAGTGTGTCTGTAACACCTGTGTCTGTAACACAAGTGTGTCTGTAACACAAGTGTGTCTGTAACACCTGTGTCTGTAACACATGGGTGTCTGTAACACAAGGGTCTTGTGTCTGTGTCTGTAGCACAAGGGTATGTCTGTAACATGATTATCTTTAACACACACAGGAGTGGGCGTTACACAAAAGTGTGTATGTAACGGTGTTACATCTGTAACACTGTAACGTAAGTGTTTGCTACAGCTTGAGCAGAAGATGAGTCGTCACACTGAGGTGATGGAGAGTCGGAGACAGGTGTCACATGACAGCATCCAGCAGCTGCAACGGAAGCTGAATAACCTTGAACAGGTGACCTTCACTTGACCTTCAGTGCTTTACACATCCTTTCCCTTGTTCCGTCCCATAAAGATGGTTTCCTCATCAGTTATGCCACGTTCGGTTTTATTTTTCTCTAAGCTCTCAAATCATAGGGCCAATTGTTTTCATTTAACCCAATAGCACTCAGCCAATTTTAACGGGAAGCCTGTGCCTCATCAAATATTTGACATAGATGTTTAAAATATTGCTTGTCCCATTTTCTTTGCTCCAATGCCTTTATTATTCAATTCTCGCAATTGCATGTTTTATGCATGTTGTAGATAATAAACGTACCTACACACTGGTGTCAAAACTGGTGTTGTAACTTTAAGATATGTTGACCATTTCTTGATTGACACTAAGACATTTTGTATTTCCACTGATAGTATTGTATACTGATAGTATTATATATACTTCGGCCGACAGTATTCTATACTTCCACTGATAGTGTTGCATACTTCCACTTATGGAATTGTATACTTCCACATAATTTTTATTTATATTTTATATTTTACATAACTGTGCATGCGAGACAAACTGTTTTATAGAAGCTCAACTTATTTATCATCAGGATCAGTGCAGCAGTATTTTAGTATACATTTTAATTTCTGACTTTTTAATGTGGTAAAATGTATGAACGACTACCATCTTTATGATGGTATCACTTTTTCATTCAATAGTTTATTATTTATTGCTTAGTTTATTATATGCTTTGTATACGTCGTAAGTTTATGATAAAGCTTGGTACACTGTATACATTATAACTTGCATGCTTTTATAATTGTGATGTTGTTTTGATTTCTTGTAACACAATTGTTATGATCAGTCATATGTAGTAATTTTATTTTAAATGTTAAGGTAACCATTATTTGTTTCAATTTCGGTCCATCTTGCTTCATTGTATAGTATGCATCTACCTACATGTTATTGTTATATACAAATATTGCGTGTTCTCATGGCATACATTTTATTAGTTTATATGATGTGAACTTTTACAACAAACTATACATGTCATGAGGATAAGTTTGTTTGTTTGTCCATCGGTTGTTGCCACTGTGGCAAATGTATTGTTAAATAAATTATCAGATATATCGAAGTGCAAGAGTTTCTTATTCTACTTGTGCTGAAGTCTGTCCACTTCACTATATTTTTTTAGATACTTTGATTACATTATTCTGTTCTTCGCAAAAGCACGCTTGTTACTGGTATAAATAGAATGTGGGAAATTAATATTCGTTTTAAAGACAGTGAAGGAGAAAAGATGTCATGCCAATGCGAGCCTCGCACCGGGGTCGGCTCGAATATCGCCACCTCGTGGTCATTTTGTGTTTTTGCATAGAGATTTATAACAGTCATTCGTCGTGCCACTCGCTGTATTCTCGCTTGTTATTCAACAGAATAATCCCCCCTATATTGGCCCTCCTCTTTTATTGAAAAGGTTACCGAGTTAACTAGACAGAAATAAATATTTTACAGGTATCTGTGTGGCCAATGCCAGCCACTGCACACAGAAGAGGAATGTTTATGCTATCTGGAAATTTAGCCTGTCCAGGACCTTGGTGAAATAGAAGAGTCGTCAGCAGAAGTGCAGTGCATCTTCAACATGCAGCAGTTCTTCTTGTAGTTTTGTATGTCAAAAATACTTAAGTATGATTGTAAGTTTTATTTTGAAAGACTGCCTCCAGATTGTGGTCACATATTCTGGATGATAAGATCAATACTGTAAAGGCAAGTAAAGGCAAGTTCTTATATAGCGCAGTATGCAGTCCTCAGAACCGTTCAAAGCGCTTTAGACTACTTCCCTGACAGACATGTTCACTCAGACACCATCTCGTGTTCTCTGGGAAGCATCCAGCCATATGCTACAATTAATGCACGAAGGCTGCTCGTACACATATCCACTACTGTCTATAGCCAGGTACTCATTTATTCAGCTGAGTGAACTGGAGCAATGTAGAGTGAAACAACTTGCCCAAGGTTTTAACACCGCAGCCAGGATTCGAACCCGGGTTCTCGTAGTCGAAAGTCCGAAGCTCTACCCCTGAGCCACTGCGCTCTCAATATTGTGACAACAGGCATATCTCATCTAAACACAAAATTGACATAGTCAGTAACGAATCTCTCGAAAAACTAAACTTACCAACAATTTGGTCTAAGTCTAAGAGGGCTGCCAGAATCTGATGAGAGAGAAGCCAAAGATCTTGCCGACCAACTCTTCAAAGAGTGAAAGACATTGGTTGCCCACATGCCAAAATTAAAAACACAATTAGGCTAAGAAGGAAAGAAGAAAATGAAACTAGATCTAGACCACTCGGGGTCATAATAAAAAGGAAGCCAAAGATGAAATATCAGCAAAGGTCAGACAGGTCACAACAGGTACATACAATCCCAAGACAATTTTTCATCGTACCCGACCAAACAAAATTAGAATTGGGAAGCAGATATTTTCTTGCCCCAAAAAGCCAAACGAAGCATCATAAGTTGCTCAACAAACCAACCAGTTTAAATGACGAAACACCATCAGGCCCAGAATAAAATTTAGACAATTAGATGTTTTTATATCTGAGTAAAATCCAGACCTTATTGCTGTTACTGAAACATGGTTCTCCTCGGGTATTAATAATAGTGGGGCGGATATGTGGCAAATATAAGATGGATTGTGGGTTTGGTGGTAAAAGCACCAAAATTGGCATAGTTGATGTTAAAGAGGTACTAAGCGATTTTAGATATAGTGCCAAGCTCAATTTTTATCCTGGTGTCCATAAAATGACCAAATCCAAGATGGCCACCAATCGAAGTGTGAAAATTTAGAAAAGGCTTTATCTTCATTAATAATTGACATAAAAAGATGTATGACGTGTCTATTTCTATGTTTTCAGGTATGGGGATTCCAACGGAACCATCATTTGAATGGTAAAATGTAAAATAATTAACATTTACAAGTAAAATGTAAAATGTTGTCGTAAAAATGCAAAACGACAAGAAATGTTGGTGCAATAAATGGATTTCTTTTATTGCCAATCATGTTGGTACAATAGCATGGAATCATATTTTCAACTGTTCATACATATTTATATTGAATATAATTCAAAACATTAGCATCGATATTCAATAGTGATAATTGCTGTCATTTTATACAGCTTGACAAGATGAAACAAAAATAAATAAATAAAGCACCATTCAAAACAAAATGTTGAAAATAAGACTGGACTCATCACTTTGGCAAAAAAGCAACAATAAAAAATCAAACAAATATACAACTGAGTGACATAATTAATACTGCCATCACTCCTGTATTATTACAACATTATCCAATTGAAGCCTTCACACTTTACACAATGCCATACAATGACTGACAAACTGAATAAATAAAATGGACTAGAAACATTAACAAACAAATTTGGTAATTCCAAACGCATACAGTTGTGAACAAAAACAATAAATCTGATAGACACTGAACTGCTGCACGACACCACATCTTAATAGTGATCACTGTGTTCACAGTTGCCGAATACGCAACTGCTGCTAGACATCCCATCTTAAACAAAATGTTGACAATACACAGACGACTCACTGCTAAAAGCCACCAATACAAATAAAAAAACCTAACATATCTATAATATACAACTGAGTGACACAATTAATACTACACCAAGTACCATCATTCGTGTATGATTACTATGTTATCTAATTGAAGCCTTCACAGTTCGCAAATGTGATACAATGGCAGATATATCGATGTAAAATGGACTAGAAACATTAACAAAACAATTTGGTAATTCCAAACACATACAGTTCTGAACAAAACAATAACTCTGATAGACACTGAACAGCTGCTAGACAGTAGACATCACATCTTAATAGTGATCACTGTGTTCACAGTTGCCACTGCAGTGGCACAGTGACGTGCACTTCATATTAGCTTTAACACATTTGCACAGCCCTCTGCATCCCTTCTTACAGCCGCATCTTAACAACTCTAAGCAGGACACGGCCGCTTCTGGGAGTAACGTCCACATCGGTTCCCATCCTCGCGTCGGATTCTTGCTCTATCCCCAGGACTCTGGAGAAGGAAGATCTGGATCTCGGACCTCGGCCTGACCCCATACATGGCCACCCTGGTATGTTGCTCGTCTTGCATGCTGCAGCAGTGCAGCTCTGGTTGGTAGAATGGCGTCGATAGATCTGGCTTATAGATCTGGCTTTCGATGGCTGAGTCCACAGTAGTTTCGTCACTCCCCCGATCATACATAAGCACCACGTATGACTCGAGTACAGACATGCAGACATTGTCCAAACTTGTCGGTCGTGTGACAAGTCTAGCGAAGACCTCCGTTGCAGCATTGAATGACCTCCACGTGTCGAGGGCTGTCTTTTTGCCTTTCCCAGCAAACGACGAGACTGTGTCACAACCGGTGAAGGCGTGGAACATGGGAAGAGTTTGTGCTTTCTCTGCACCCAAAGAGGTGGCAATTTCATGAGCTGGTATGTACCTCAGGTGTTTACCCGTGCCAAACACTATCCACAGCTGTGTGTTCTCCATTGATACAACAGTGGAGACAGCCAGGACGACAACGTCTGTATCCACTGTTCGCAGCATGATCCGCCGATGACCTTTTTCGGCCGCATCCTTGGTGTGCAGGAACATGCGCGTATCCGCCTAGCATGAGAGCATGGTGCCAAGGCCGAGACATCTTGATGGACACTTGAGCACAGCATATGCTTCCCACAGGTTGAGAAGACTTCTTTATCTGTAGACAGATTTTCCACGACTTCATGTGCTAGGAAGTTGAATAGTTCTGTCTTGTTCTCGTCCACTCGCAGGAACTCCTGCCAGTTTCCCGGGATGGAGTTGGCTGCTGCAACACGTCGTCTGACGCCCTTTCCACGATTTTTTCTTGCTGTGGACTTCAAGCTATCTGGTATGTAGACATCCCAGATGATGTCCACCCTTGTGACTCTAGCCAACTGTGCTTTGATGTATGGAAAGAACACTAACATGGCATAGTCTTGGAAGGTTTTCGCTCCAACTGGCTTCAGCATGTTGATGATAGCAGCTCCATCCAGTATGATGACGTCGACGACTGCAATCTGTGAGATCTGCCTTTGTACCGAACCGCAATTTTCCGAGCTGCGACAAGGATGGTGGGTATGCCTGATTTTCATGCTTGAAGAAATTGTCCAAGTCTCCGTCTCGTGTCTGGCATGCGATGTACAGCCTGGAAAATAGTGCACAGTCGCTCTTGAGGGATGTTATCATCTGTGTAGCTTTGGATGGTGTCCTTTTGGATGGTCTGTTGAACAGTGGCATACTGTTCTTAGAGATGGTGTCTGATACGGGTGATGTACGCTCAACCAACCGATCCGTTACAAAGCTGTCATACTGATCATGCCCCTTCTTCTCTATCCCTCGCACAATTGTCACTACGGCTGGATCTGCGATGTCTCTGGTATCCAAAACCAGAAGATCTCCACTCTCCTCCATGAACGGATTCCCAAGGTCTTCGATCACTTCCACGAGAGCCTGAACTTCGCTTGCAAAGGTTACTTGTACAGCCATTGTGTGTTCGTGGTGCCTGCCGTTGTCCCTGCCAGTGTGGTTATCCAGGCATGCTGTTTCAAAGCCGTCAATGGTCCTCGCAATTTCTGGTCCAGCTACCATCCATCGCAGTAGAGCTCTAGGGTTTTGCGTCAAGCCGATTGCTCCACCATCACCTTTGACGACTGCGTTGTTTTGCTCATGCGCGTGGTCGATAGCTATGGCTTAGAAGGGACGGGTCGACTTGTGCACTGCGAAGCTGCCTCGGTCAAACTCTTTCGCTACATCAGGGAGTCGTTCGTGCAGTGTTGTCATATCACGTATGTGTACGGGAACCCAGCGAGAATAATGTGTGTGGTCCAGGGCAAAGAACCATGGAGCCAGTGCTCTCAATGCAGTGATGTAGAGTGGGAAGTTTCCTTCGCGAATTGATCGCACAAAGACCAGCATAATGCATTCCAAGTGCATGACCATGTACCAGTAGTGGAACTGTGGAGAAGCCTCAACCTGCTTCACACACCAATCATCAAACGGTAGTGGTTCACTTGTGTCCAAGCAATATGCATCATATGCAGCTGTACGAAGCATAATTGACAATGCACTGGAGGTGACTTGGTGTGCATGCCTGGTTCGTTTGACATGTGCGCCCTTGAGAAAGGAGTCAGCCGTTCCTGTAGTCGCAATACCTGCCTGAGTGAGAACATTTGTCCAGCCACTTCCGTCGAACAAATCTCTCAAATATATCATGAGCATCAGCATCACCATGTAACATGTGTATGTCTGGCCCATGTAGCTCATACGACAAAAAGTCAAATTGGTACTATGTGAAATGAATGAGGATAATAGTATACTGATATATTAATATAACATGCATTTCTGAGAATAATCTATCCATTTCGCCTTCGCCGCACCCATTTTAACATCAATATCATCACAATATGAATTTAAATGCATTGTATCGACAAATAGGTGGTGGTATTTGATTCCTTATGTCAGAAAACATACACAACGACACTTCATTCATGTTTATACGATATTTATTCAGGAAGATATGACAATAATTAGAATTTCGCGACTCGGGTGGCGGCCATCTTAGATTTTTCAAATTTTAGGGCCCCATGGGAAAAAATTAGCTTGGCACTATATCTGAAATAAATGAGTACCTTCTTAGCATCAACTATGCCAATTTTGGTGCTTTTACCACCAAACCCACAATCAAATCACATATCTGCCCCACTATAACACAGAGTTAACACCAAAACAATACATGTTTTAGAAAAGATTTTAATCTAAAATGAAAAATTGGTTTGTGTTACACACCTGAAAATTGCCCGGCACAAATTAAATATTCTAAAAAAAATCAACGATTCAATAAACTAATAAACCAATAAACTAATTCAATTAACAGAAAACTCTAACTGCCTACTTCTTGACGATTTCAATTTCAGAAAAAAAGATGGTTCAAAGGAGAAGGAACAATATATCTGATTACGTAACTAGTAACACATTTCAACTCACATCGACGTGTCAGCCACCATCGGCGGCCATCACCAGGAACTGAATTGTCCCCCTCCCCGTGTACTACATTATTACTTGAATGTCTTTATGACTGAACTGCCAATATCGATGATCTACTTGAAACAGATATAGCATAGCATACCTGTGGCTATATTTGTCCAAAATCTATAGACACTCCCTCACAAGGCTGACATGCGTTGTAGCGCTTACATTTTTCTGGTCGTTAAAACGTTCCGATTGACATTTCTGCGCATGCGCAATAAATGTAAAATCATCAATGTCCAGCGAAACGACAAAGCATTTTTTGTATAAATGCCACGGACTGTTGGTTAACTCTCCTGCGATGTCGTTCAATGCAATAAAATATAACTTTTTTTATAAATCACTGTCACGGATTATGGCGCACTAGTCACGTGATTTACGCTTGCTATCTAAATATACCTCAAAACTTGTTTGCCTCGTGTTAATTTGCGACAAATAACTTTGCTGAGAGGCTATATATATCCTAACGAACAACCCGTACTATTTATACCATAAATGTTTTGTCTTTTCGCTGTAAATTGATGCGCGATGCGCATGCGCGATATATGTAAAATCATCAATGTGCAGCGAAAAGACAAAGCTAGGTAGATCAGAATCCGCTAGGTGGCGTATTGAAATCTCGCGGTCATTTCCGTTCCAAAAGTTGCGACCAAGATGTCTTCCCGCGTCAGCCGTCGTCAGAAATCACATGGTCGCGCAATTTGCTTTGCCGCTGCATACTGATTAGGAAAACAGTGTCTTTTGACCGTGGAATCGACCAATGGATAATTGTTTTACATCTTGAGCGATTGTTTGCTTACTTCGACATTGATCGCGTTTCTGTGCATAGAAGTGAAGTTTGATGTTTTCTTTACTCGTGAAATAGAGACACAAATCTAACTTGTCCATCTATGAAACCTGGTTGTCCATCTAGTATGGTATATTAGCTTTAAAATGGTATATGTAGCATTGTTGTGCGTGCCTGGCCGGCGACACACCGATGTGGGCAACTTTGGCGCCCTTTGCCGTTCTGTGGGTGTATTTACAACAGCCTATGCCGTAACACGCCGGCTGCCCGCGGCTGCACAGCCATCAGCAACGGCGTCGGTAGGCGCTTTCCAGCATGAATTAAATCCACTTTCATCACAATCATCGTGTATTGTTGCTGTTATTGTTCACTTGTGTAATTATATATGTATACATATAATTACAGGTTAGCCGTTTTGGGCTTATGTTAGAACGCCATTCTAAAATATTTGAAGGATTTTTTTTTATAAACTTCGTCTTCACGTTTGCATTGACAATTGAATCGCGTTTCATAGTAACGTTGTTACAATCAGTAAGCATCTTAAACTTTAAAAACAAATTTATTTGCCCATAAAATATTTATATATTTTAAGCATATCTTGATTGCCAACATTATTTTATAATAACAAATCTATTGTTTTTTTGCATTTTGTGTATTTCTTTTTTGTATCTAGCAAGTGATACTGTGTTGGATGTTCAAAAGTGTAGTCCAAACATAAAACATAAAATACACAAAACGGGTGAAAATAATTATAAATATTTAAACTATTCAATCCCATGTACAGTTTATTAATTGACCCTTCTACTAATTATTTTCACTCGTTTTATGAAATTAATCCTAATAAATAGGTCAAATGCTAAATATAGGTCAACTAATTGGGTCATCAACAAACTTCATATTTTACAAGATGAAAATCAGTGTATTCATTCATAATAAAAAAAATTATAATTATGAATTAAAGTAGTCAACCCCATGTATAATTTTAATCTCTTTACTAATTATTTCCCCATTTTATGTACTTAATCCTAGTAATTAGGTCAAATGTTAATCATAGGTCAACTAGTTATGGCGTCAAAATTACTTATGTAATAATGTGGCACATAAGTCCTTTTTTCATTAATTATACTAAATTTGTGTTGTTATTCTGAAAAAGGGTCAAACATGCAGTGAAGGTCAACTAATTAGGTCAAGGTCAAATCATATTCACATTTTTTTTTGATCACATAACTTTTTATTTCACCTCAATATCTTCAGTAGAAGCAATTATATTACCATTTTCCTATATACTCAAACACAGTGCTCCAGCTTCCTGGTCGCAAGAAATGGACAGAATTCAATACCAAAAATCGCCCTTTTTCTGAGCACTAAAAGTGGAATTACTTCAGAAATAATAAAGATATCAAGAAAATTCAAAAAGTGCTATAAACTACATAATAAACTCTATCTTGTGGTATAATGTGAATGAGATTGGACGTTATGTAAGCGCGAGAGCGTCTATAAATTAGAACAATATGGCATTAAACTAAGGGAAAGTATTGCTACGGATAGCATCCTTCCAGACAGGAATACGTCAGAGGGTAGTGTTGAGGAAATGGTAATTCTTAAAAGGGGAATCCCACAATCACAATGGCCAGGCCCAGGGGCAGGGACATGTTGATGTGTGGCTGTGTCATATGTTGTTGGTGCGTTTTGTCACTGTGTCGCGTATGGTAGGAGTGGTGTGATACCGTGTATCCACTCCTTAGGTGTGGCAGCATGTTGAGCGGCCAGACGCTGTTGTCGGCCGTTGTTTTATTGTTGTATGACATGTGTTCACTTTAGGTGGCGCTGTGTTTGCAGGTGTTTTGGCACAGCCAAAATACCTGCAAAGTTATAATTGTAAAATGGAGGTGGGTCCAAATTCTACTACATAACATATAAATGCCGCACAAAGACTATTCATAGTGGTTATGTAATCATAGGGATTCTAAAACAATTACATTCTTAGAACACAACAAACATTACTTACATTACGGTTTCTTGTTAATAAAATCCAGTGCTGTGTCGATATGCTACAGATAGCAATTTATTTTGGCGTCCGATTGATTCTTTGTAATGGGCAATAGAGTATGTAACGATGGTTCTCATTGGTTATTCACATTCACAGGGCCTTGATAACCGAGACTACCACAGGAGAAATTTTAGTAGGCCAACATTAGTTACGCAGGAACTAGTTGTTGCTATTTCATTGGCTATAAATAAACAACCCGCCATCTGGTAGATAATAATATAACTATGACTATGAAAAACCATTCGCCAGATGGCGCAAAGTCAGCAGGCGATGCGTTTTTGTGGCGTCTTAGTTTTGCACCTTTTTACATCTTAAAATGGCATATTATGTGAAAATAAGTTGATAGATAGTTGAGGAAAACAATATATAGTGTATGGGGAATGCTGGTTCACTGGAAATGTGTATTTTAAACATGGTGGAAGTCGGAATGCAACTTTATTAATGATCAACACATTTTACAACGCAACTCGCAACGGCCAACGGCAACGCCAACGGATGAATGTAGAACTTACAAAGGTCAGCCAATGTACATAGGGCACTTATGTACAAGTCGGCAAATTTGAGGTGGGTCCGAATTCGGTACTTTTGCAGTTTAGGCCCGCACCTCGAAAAAACCAACAAAATGATCACCTACGATGACCAAACTTCGCAGAGCGTATCTACTACACCTGTACTATGCGTATGCACTTGTCATGTGATCAAAAAATAATAATTAATGCCTGAAATCGATCAAAATGTGTAAATAAATAACGCGCTTTCCAGGCGCCACCTGACGGAGTTCACTGTGGCAGTAGGGACTCGACGAGGAAAGCGCGTTATTTACTTACACATTTGGATCGATTTCAGGCATTAATTATTATGTTTTGATCACGTGACAAATGCATACGCGCAGTACAGGTGTAGTAGATAAACCATACGAAGTTTGGTCATCGTAGGTGAACATTTGATGGTTTTTTCGAGGTGCGGGCCTAAACTGCAAAAGTACCCCGAATTCTACATAAGTCCCGTTGTCACCCTCCGACCGACAGCCACTGTTTAGATGCGTAAATCATAATGCAAGATCACCTCATTGTGGATATAAATGCTGGATCTATACTATGTCTATGTACGGCACTTATGTACAAGTCGGACCCACCTCAATTTTGGCATTTTTGCCATTATAACTGTGTTTTTGCCAACATTTGATACTTGGTTTTGTTAATTCAATCAATTATAATCATCTTGCGCATATTTATGTTTTATAAACAGCACGTCTTAGCAGACTTTTGAGGTCGAAAAGACAGCGCGGTCGGCATAAACAAACTGTTTATCGCACATTCCATGTGCACAGCGCAGTAACACATGCACCGCTGCGCTTGCGACTGACACAAATCGCGCTGTCTTTTCGACCTCAAAAGTATGCACCTGTGGAAGTATGTCCATCGATGACCTTACAGACTGGCATCTTCTTCCCCACTCGCTTTGACCTGGTCAATGCCTTTATTGAATGTTGCCCTGTGTAGCGGTCAAATACTACACCAACTCTTGTTGTTTGACTTCTGAAGTAACTTATCAAATGAACACGTCAACGTCTGGCACTCATTAGGCTTAACAAAAGCTTACAGTTGTTCCACTGCATTGCACAGCGGTTCTACTGTGTGATAGCCATTTTTCTCCTGGAACAATTTGACCACATTTTGGGCAAGTTTGTAACATTCACGTCATCTTCATGACCACATTCAGATAGCCATGTTTCAAGCACTTGATCGGGGAGCGGTGGTTCAATCCCACCTACCGCCATTTCGAAACTTAGGCAATTTCGTTCACCCCACATTTGCTTGTGTCTTTCGGAAGAGACACTAAAAGCCGGTGGTCCCTTTTATCAGGTGTCTATGCCTGGGAAGTAAAATATCTCACACAGGGGGTAAATGTGTAACATGTAGTGTGGACTCACTAATTCTAGAGAGAAGGATGACTCCTGCGTTAGCCCAAGTTGGGGCTGTTTGGAGGTAAAAACACCTAATGCTTGTCATATGATGGCCTACAGAGCTTCGTAGGCTAGTTGGTGTCCCTTCATACCATGGTAGTCGGCTTAGCAGCATACACACCGAATTTTGTCCACAATTCATCTAGCCGTGCTCTCTGTGTATTGGCCAATTGCAGTCCTCCCCAAGAGAATGGTGACATCCTCACAGTAGTGAGTGTATCGTTGTCATCAGCTGGTCCCTGTAGACTGGGTAGCCTCCCTGCTGTTGTCACATGGAGATCAAGGATACTGATTGCCTCACTGAGTGTTCGCCATGCACAAACTGATTTTTCTTCTCCACCATCATGCATTCGTGATACCACCCACACACGCCAACTCTTTGGCCATTGCCTTCTTCCTCTCAATATTGTTGTTGCTAAACCACTCTTCTTTAATTTTTTTGAGCAAAATTAAGTGTTTCGAAGTAGTATACTGCATCAGGCTTGATAGCTCTTGATCTGTTGCTATTTGAGTTGTCTTGATCTCGCTGGTAAAACTGTAGCTCTCTGCATATCATCATCTGTGAGAAGAAGCTTCAAGCATAGATATACACTATCATAATTATTGTGTATTTAAACTGGTCCATCTGGAGCACAACGTGTCTGCAATAAGTGAAATCTTCATAAATAAAGGAGTGAAAACTTTAAAGCCGTTTTTCTCAGATTAGTACATTTTGCATATTCGACCTTCAAATAGGTGTATCTCTAGAAATCATACGACTATAAATAAAATTGAGGTATCATTATTTCCGTCTGAATCTGCTCTATCCAAATATCCAATAAAACGCCCTACCATTATTTTCGAGAAGCGTCTCATTTTGGCGTGGCGGGTCACACATGTGGAAATTGTTACTTTGTATAAATTATATTAGGTGTATGACACAAAACTGTTGTCCTTTAACAGATCAGTAAATTAAATGAAATAGAAACATCTTCTGAAGCTGTTTTCACCAGTAATACATACATCTACCGAGTAGTTCCTCCTGAAAGATTGTCGCATGAGCACATTCACCACCTAAATAATGACTACCATCCGACCAATTGTTCAGCTGCAATTAATTATTTGCCATTTTTGTCTTTGCCACCTGATAAATGGGTCATATAAATCACGCCTGCATTTGTCTTGAATGTCTTCTGCTGTGAATGCCTTCTGCAGCCAATGCTGATAGATGATTGTCACACATCAGACATCAATCAGATAATCTGCTTACACAGAGTGTGTATGTATGTGTGTGCATGCATGTCCATTCTTTGGACTATTACAAGTGAGAAAACCAAACTGACAACAAGTGCACGCATTTCTTGTAGAATAACTTTATTCATGCCACGGCCAGCAGACTGTGGCAGTCATACATGAGCAACATGTAAAGACAACCTTATTGCACATTGCAAGCCTTTCACTTTAGCTTCAGTGAGTCCAACAGCCTCTAACATGCATTTTTAACAACATGTGACCTTCTGCCAAGAAACAATATCATTGCACCTTCCATTCGAGAGAAGCAATGCCTTCTAATGACATTCATGCAGTGCCACCTTAAGGATGTATTGTTTTTACCTCTACGCAAACAGTTAATTTTTGAGAAATAATGTTCTAAGGGGATATTCACCCAAATATAATATATTTTAAAGTACTTTCTTACTGTTCTTACAAAATAGGTTATTTTAGTGTAATACTCTCCTGGCAGCAGTTAAAATATAACAAGATCAGCCAGACAACTCCGCAGTTTCTTGTTGACTGCTTCAGAAGGACTTGGTGCATTGAGTTAATCTCCTGGCATAGGGTAATTTGCATTGTTCTGTAGAGTCGCCAATTAAGCAGATATTTAAGATAAAACAAGTCATCAATAAATAAAAAGTAAAAAGTTGCATGGCCTACATAAGGGTTCCCCAGCAGCGCAGCGGGGGGGGGGTCTGGCTCGATCAGCTGGTTTGACCCCAGTCTCCAACAAAACCCAAGTTCAACCTATTGTCCCCGACTGAAGCATTAGACTTGTGCCAGATTGCACGTCTACATTAAACATGGTGTATTTCAACGACTGATCGTGACGTAGCAAGGGTAAACAGAGGGTGTACTCATTCACTGTGGGTGCAATATACAACACTACACACCAACAGCGCATACACTGTACACATACATTGATCTACACCAATATGGCTTTTATCTACACATCCAATGCACTGACTGGCCTTCCATTTTGGTTGCTCAAGGTAAAAGGCAAAATGCATTGTCAAAACAAGATGAAAAACAACTACTAAACATCGTTGTCCAGTGATGATTATGTAAACATAACAAAGTGACTACGACAAAATAAAGATATTCCATCATTGAAAGTGTACTTCATGTAAGGCTTGTAAACAAGAAGTCAAACAGCCAAATAAGACGTGAAGCATAAGCACCTTGAAGTAAAGAAAGCTGACGCAACTGGAACTTGCACAATAGGGTAAGTGAAGCTATAAAACATGAATAAGCTAGTTAGATCATTTTCAGACACTGCACTGACCAGACACACCATGGCATCAACAATTAACTGTGAGCAACACATTATTTATGTATCAAATATATCTCCATACCAGTCCCTTCCATGAAGAAATAAAAGTATTGAAATGGAAAACAATAAAAATAGAACATGACATTGTCTAGTAATAACAGTAGCTAGCTACAGCTATATAAAACATGCTACCAGATAATGTTACTACATATCAATATACTGCAGATCAATAAAAAATACTGTGCCACTCAGATCATCAGCATCTATAGTTTGAAAGGATCATTAAGATATCACCATACCAGATCTTTGATGCCTGTCTGAAACCCACCAGATCATTATTGTCCTGTAGGTCAGAAACCAGTGACATCGCCAGTCTCCAAGGACACACAGACAACGATTAACTTTGCTCATGTGGACCATACATACCATGGCCCAATTTTAACATTCATCACAAGAAGGAACTTAAGCGACACCATGTCCAAAACGTGCTGGATCATTTTGATATTAATCATTTATGCAAGGTTATCTTGATCTGTTTGTACGAGATCAGTTATGTATTTTGTTCTAATTCTCTGGATTAATTCTCTGGATGACCTTCACATAGCAAAAGCATGACCTTCAAGACATTCCCTTGACCTTTGTGCTGCCCACCCAAATATACCACTACACTAGTGGTCCTTATATGCTACCTAATGTTATATAGCTAAACGACAACATATATATATATATACACACACATATATTATATATATATATATGTATATATATATATCACAGAATACAGATAAATACAAACAGATGCCATTGACCTTGCAAATGAAAGAGCCTTGTGTATAGAACACATACTTGAAAGCAGCCAAGACAACAATCCACCAGGTAAACACAGTCTCTCTGCATCATCAAACTGGCATTCTCCATAAGACTAGACCAGCTGCAGCAGCAGCAATTCTTACAACTGGGTCACGACCCTAAATAGGGTCACCAAGCCATTTGGAGTGGGTCACCACGAGTCTGCAGTGACCTAGAATTGTCCTTATTTTATCACCCTGGCCTGCGATACCCAGTGCACTTGACAAAACAATTTACGCCTTTCAAATGTTGCATGGATTTTAAATGTTGCGTCACTAGTGTTCTCAGACATTAGACTGAATATCACAGGGAATTTAAAGTCTACATAACATTTGGCACCTGCAGCTGGTGTGGACAGTTTGTATTCTGTCTTATGACGGCGAAGGTAGGGGCATATAGGGCAAGTCAGTGCCGTTTTCTAATCATTACAGATTGAAGTCTTCAAGATAGAGTTTCACAGAAAAATACAGCTTTAGTCAGCAAGTCCAGAAACAATGTTTTTATCCGATAGTCAGCCTCCTAATTATGACCAATGGGTTGGCTGGAATGACACAACTATTTATTACTAAAACCAGAAAATCTTTACAAGAGAAGAATTCACCATGACGACTGTTCTAGTGTTATGTGACACTGCCTGTGACACTGGGCTCGCAACAGAACTGAAATGTCATTGGTCGTGTGACAATATAAAAATGGAAACCTGTTCGCAGTTTATACGTGTTGCTGTTACAGTATGCCGTGCTTGCAACAGACCAATCAGATGACATCTAATGTAATCTGTATCCACATCATAGACACGCGACCTTGACCTACACACTGAACAGTGCAACGGTTTAACTGATTTCTGATCAAGCTCTTGTGCGTTTTGTAAATGCCTCCTACAATCATGTACAAGATCTGTATCTCATTTTTTGTCCAATACCAGTCTTGTAAAGGCTCTTCTTCAGTGTAGAAACATATTTGAGCCAGGAAATAAAACAAAACATTCAATTCAAATTTTCTAAACATTTCTATAAGCACCTCCTAAATGTCTGGTTAAATAAAAACACAACTATGCTTCATAGAGTTAATCCTGGAAACTGCTAGTGAACATCACATTAAAAGGATAAATGCTTGTCCAAGGACATTACTAGATGCATGTCTAAGTCGATGTAGAGAACTAGATTACATATACACATGTATTATACTTTACAACAATCCTGTATTTAATGCAAGTTGACATAAAAACTATCACATGCACATTTTTAAGATCTGTCGACTTCATTGCAAGTTTCCAATCAACGGCATACAGTATGTATCACAAAATGTTTTTAAAGCAAGCACACTTCCAACTTAGACGTCCTAGAGTGGTATCTGCATGCAGGACGGAGTGGCGTTAAACTTGGCACAGATCAACAAAAAGTACAACAAATGTACATGTAGCAAGAACGCTGCCTTTGATAGAAATCCCAATCAGATCACGTGAATGCTGCCTAAGAGAAAAAACATAAAAACACAAAGCGACCCATGTAAATGACAGACTGAAATACAAGGCGTGTTATTGTGGGTGTTTAGGCACGTAGCAACAGCTTCCACAGTTGGCTTTGGAAATGCAGTTTATAGGAACTGTAGCAAGTAGCTCAGTGTAGCAACCAGGAACACTTTAAAAAGCACTGAACGGTGGCAATAATACAACATATTTATGGGCATTTGGCCCTGTCCCAGGAGTGACTACAAATAACTATGCCAATGCTACTGATGTTTCAAAGCAATTTAAATATGAAAGGCTTCCGGTGCACAGTGAATATAAACAAATATAAGTGTTGCCGTAAACATCTCACACAGGTGCGAACACAGTATTGTTGGTGAAATGTTAAATGCAGAATGTCGTAAAACCGAGCAAAAATATAAAATGCAACTGACGGAGATCAGCACACTGGCATCTCATGAACCTGTCAACTGTATGAGTAGAGGAACGGAGACGTCACGTGATCTTGCATGGCACCTCACCATGTCTCCCCTGGCCTTATCCAGCTACACAACTACCACAACAACGAGGCCACTGATGCAATGTGGCACAGTGTCTAAAAGCACCCAACATTACAGACTTACATAGCATGATCACATATCACTGTTGTTAATGTTCTTTTCCTGTATAAACATGTACGTATCTTTTTGCTTGCATGAGTTTACACGCCTATGGAAGACGTACATTGAAGACATGTGCACTCCGGATGTGAACGTGTAATTGTGCTGTGTGTTCTGACATCACTACTGTCAGCGTAAGTGTGCTGTAGTAGTAGTACCGACTTCATGCCACCTTCCGCTTGGCCGTGTCTCCAATGCCGACGCAGGTGAGACTCTCGAGGACGCTGGTGGGTCGTTGCGGGACGACAAACTGCTGCGAGAACTCTGGGTGGTCCTCTATGTATGTCTCCAGCTCACCTGCGACACAACACTTGTACAGGTCTCTCTCTGACAATCTCACTAGTTTCAAACGTCTACTGAAGACACATTTGTTTCGTATTGCTTATTAGTGTAATTGGAAATGAACATTATTATTTTTTTACTAGATTATTTGGTAATATTATCAATACATAATTATACACTTATTTATTAGCATTATTGTTACGTAATTATTACTTTTAACATATAGTAAACTATTTATTACTACTAATAATTATACATATACTGTCATTTATCGGTACCATTGTGATGTAGTTATACACTAGACCAATGATTATGTATTTTTATAACTAATACGTAATTTATTTAAAAGTGCTACGCTATTTAATACTGTACTAATTTTATTTATTTATATACCTATACATATCTTTTTTAATTTTTTTTAAAGTACTAGTATTTGTCTTATTGTATACATATATCTTTTTGTCTTTTAAATTGTAATATGTTGTGAAGCGCCACAAACGATTATGGATGTGGCGCTATACCAAAAATTATTATTACCCTCAATCACACAGCTAGTTACTGGCAGAAAGACTGCTGATGCAATACCAGTACAGTAGGCTCTCTCTCTATTCAGTAAGTCTAAGACGGGTGGTCTCTGGTGAGGCAATGATCAATGCATTGGTTCGATCAGACCATCGATGATTTAGATTTGATCCAAGAACATTTATTCAATAACAATGTGTAAGCATATATGAAAATAACAACTGAGGTATCATAGATAATGTAATTTAGAGCATAAGTATAAATGCTTACTCAGCTTGACAAGTGTGCATGCTAAGCCTACTTATTCGTTATAAACACAGACATCAAGTTGTGATTAAATGTAGAAGTTTTGGCAGCTGATTGGGATAAATTCTTTTTGTAACTGCAGCCGTTGACCTTGTTAGCCACGTGGCTGCTAATGAGGGGTGGTTTGTACTAGACAATGTTATTTTACTTGAATCTTAAGCAATACATTAGGCACCTGGATGGGGAGCGGTGGTCGCGTGGTAGAGTGCTGGGCTATCAATCGAAAGGATGGTGGGTCAATCCCACCTACCTATGTCCTTTTCAAAAGTTAGGCAATTTCGTTCACCTCACATTGCCTGTGACTTTCGGAAGAGACACTAAAAGCCGGAGGTCCCTTCTATCTGGTGTCTATGCCAGGGAAAGTGAAAGATCCCACACGGGGTAAATGTGTAACCTGTAGTGGACTCACTAATTCAACTCGACAATACTCAGGGTGCAACATTCCATCTGTGAACACTATATCTGGGTTATCATTAAACAGACTCTACGGGCAATACACCTTCAAAATAGTTATTCTAATACTAACAATATAGCCTTGGTTTAATGTCTTCATATTGCAAGCAAAAACTAATCAGATTTCCCCTTTTTGTCAAAATGATTACAACAGATGCTATGGTTAGACATAATTTACATAGGTATGATAATATCCAATCAGGACATCCACCGTACATGCCCTTATCTCTCAGTGCAAGTAAATTAATGTTTTGATATGACGACAAGGGATGTGTCAGATAAACAGAACTGTTGCAAAGACACTGATATTCATGAGGTTCCATTAGAGCTGTCAGACAATCATCATCTGTCTAGATCTGTCTCTTCAGTTTATCACCAGCCCACTGATGTATTTCATTATTTTTACACTTTCTAATTAGCAGGTTCGAAACCAATCGGAACAGAAAAAGTCTCCATGTCGACACAATTAATTATTGGTGCTAAACTGGGCTGCGGGTGTATCAGTCACACCATATCACAGGTCTTGGGTTGTTTCCTCCAAACAGCCCAAACTTGGGCAAACGCAGGAGTTATCTTCTCTAGAATTAGTGAGTCCACTACAGGTTGCACATTTACCTGTGTGGGATCTTTTACTTCCCCTGGCACAGACACCAGATAGAAGGGACCACCAGCGTTTAGTGTCTCTTCCCAAAGACACAGGCAAATGTGGGGTGAACGAAACTGCCCAAGTTTCGAAACAGCAGTACCGGTAGGTGGGATTGAACCACTGTCCACTCGATTGACAGTTCGGCGCTCTACCGCATGACCACCGCTCCCCATAGAGTGAGAAATGAAATGTATCAATTGATCCCAGTTCTATGACCAAATCAACCAGTGAATGAATTATTTCTTTCTTATACAACAGGAGTCATTGCAGCAGTGTACACTGTGGACAATAATGAAAGTAATCCTAACATTCTTTTCATGGTTAACTGAATCCATCACGAATCACTGCAACTGATCTCAACTGAAGAAGATGATTACTTCAAGTAACATGTACAGGTGCAAGAGAATGTGTACTTTACTCAAACTCAACCATGGAACTGACTTATACAGCAGGGGAACTTGAGAAACATTTCTGAAACAGCTGTTTGAATTTTAACCATGTTTTGATGTGGCTTGGTCAAACAAATTCAGCTACTTTTCTGATGATTCTATTGAAATTAAATATCACATTTGCATAAAGGAACTGGTTGATAACACATAGGTTTTTCTTTTTCACAAACTTATTACAAGGCGACTAATATCAAGTACCAGAAGCCGGTACAAGTATAAGAGTCTGCTTACTATATGAGATGGCGTGTTTGTCAGATGTGGAGAGTTCTTGCAGGAGCTCCTGGGCCTGAGAGTTGTCTACTCCACACAAGACGTGCAGAATTCCTCGGAGTTCCTCTGTTGTCACCCTGCCCTTTGACCCGTGATCAAATACCTATACACCACAAACATTTCACTAGCAGCCCTCAGCTGTTACTATACATGAATGTTTACATTACAAGGTGAAAAGAGATAAATTATTTTATTTTACGATTAATTTATTGCTGATAAGTAGGTTACACTCTAGCATTTTTAAAAGCTTTATTTATTTATCTATTTACACGTTAGCTTAATTTATTACATATATTTTAGTTATTTCTATTTTACAAATGTTATATTATTCGTGCCACTGAGTGGAAGTATATTCTGGATATACAGCGCTTTGTAAATAAATAAACTTATTATTGTTATTATTATTATCAATCTGTTGGTATTACGATATTCTCACAAATGTGGCTGTAATTTTAGTTGCACACGTAACACACTGCAACTATTACATTAGTGAGACTGCTGTCGCCTCTCACGGAGGTTGACTTACCTGGAAGGCGAGTCTCAAAATGTCCTCTATCTCTGTTGGTTGTCGTGTCAGCAGACACATGGCCATTGCATATTCCCGCAGGTCCACTTGTCCACAGCCCTTCTGTAACACGGGAACAACTGGTGATGTAAGACCACGATAAGGTGCTCGTCCGCCATTACCCGACCAAAGCAGCATTATGCAGGTTGTCTGAATTTCTGTGAGCACATATGTAGTGTGAAGTGATTAGAAATGATGTAATCAGAGACAATCCGTGGGTGGTTCAAGCAGAAATGGAGGGGTGTAAGGTTTGAAAGAAGTTTGTGGGAGCCTGAGGTAGTAAAAGTTCACAAATTTTTCTCTGAACTTCTGTCTATGGAGGGTAAATATGATGTGAAATTGTCAATAACAGAGCATATTAAGATTAGTAGGAAATGAAGGAAACGTTATAATGGTCGCCTACGGAAAATGCAATTGTTATCTGACTCCTGATGACATTCTGATCTGCCACATGAAGGGCTTTATTTGACAGATGTTTAAAACAATGTGCGTTCATGGAAATTTCACTGCCATTGCAGCTGACTGCTGTGAAAATGTGTTTTAACTGTTATAATAACAAATTTAGTATAATTACGAAAATATACGACCAAATACCTTGTCATAGAGGGCAAACATCTCCTTCATAGTGTCACACACGGGCAACTGAAGGCAGGACGCGAACTCCTCCAGTGTCACCTGTGTCGACTTGGACGTCACAATATGACACAGACGCTCCAACAGCTCACTGCTCTTGCCATTTCTGATGTCAAGTCTGAGGAATATGTCATTGCGATTACTTCATGAAACATTGTCACATTTCTGGTGTCAAGTCTGAGGAATATGTCACTGTGATTACTTCATGAAACATTGTCACATTTCTTATGTCAAGTCTGAGGAATATGTCACTCTGATTACTTCACATAACGTTGTCACATTTCTGATGTCAAATCTGAGGAACAAATCACTGACATTGCTCCACAAAATATTGTCACGTTTCTGATGTCAAGTATGAGGAACAAGCCACTGTGATTATTTCATTTACGAATGTATAAAGTATATGTCTAGCAGATTACCACAGGTATTTTGTGGTATCCTGCCACAAGCGATTAGACATAATGTGATTAATTACTTGTCCAATACTTATTTTATACAACAAAATTCTTGTTTGATAATGTTCTAATAAATATTTTCTAAATTTCATTTGATAACTACTTTACCAAACTGTAACAAAATTGTTTATCCATTTTAACAATGACTCAAACAAACACATACACACCGATACCAACACACTGACACACACACACATGAATGACCACTGTAGGTTGTCATCACATGTGATCTTCATACCTGAGTTTCTTGCAGAGTTTGCGTGACTGTGAAAGTTGCGTCATGATGGGAAGGTCCAGCTGTGATGTGTATGATGACAGCTGACAGTCCTCATATGTGTCATCAGTGACGGACACACCCAGAGCCCTACGTCATAGTGTCACACTACTGAATCAGGATGAAACTTAACTGGCCCTCACATAGTGTCACACTACTGAAACAGTATCAAACCTTAACTGGTCCTTGCACTACTTAAAACAGTTCCTCTTTCTGTCACCCACAGAAGACACGAAAAATAGGCAGGGTTCTCAACGTACTGTCCATGGCTGTAGTCTGTACAATCAAGTGTTCCACAGGGCTTTATGCAGGACCAAATTATTGCCAGTCACACATGTTTTGATGGACACATGGATGTTAACTGTTAAGCCAGTTAACAAACTTTCAAATGTGCCTGATGCCCAAAATGGACTACAAACACACATGTGACACCATTTACACTCACTTTTGAAGCATAACTGACAACTATGGTTTTGGAACACTTTTTGCTCAATTGTTTATCCATCCACCCATATTTCTACCCGTCCACAACGTTTTTTACCCGTCCAAATGATGGGTGGACGGGTCTCTGCATAAAGCTTTGATGTTCTGAATTCTGATTAAGAGTGAAATCATGCAGTATAGTACTGGCCACAACATAACTACTTCGACTTTACACAAATCTGTGTCATTTTAAACACATGATCACTGCTACAAACATACCACAATAGTACTTTTTTTTTATCAAGATACAATGATAACAAATAGTGCACTCACTCTGCCATCTTGGCTCTAACATTACGTGCAAACAACGCGACATCTTTGACTTCCTCTGGGCTGGGGTAGTAGACAGGTAAGAACTGCAACAGGAAAGGTCTCAGATAAGACCCAGAATGACAGACAATCTACATGTTTGTATTTCAAAAAGATGATAAAATCCAAATAAAGTGACCCTCAGTAAGGGAGTATAGAACTTCTGACTTAATTTTAGTAGATAATCATCTTATCATAACAAACTTTAATAATATTCAAAGGTTTCAGACTTATTAAAAAACGTACAGTTCTTAGCATTTTGCTAACCATTCATTAAAATACACAATTTATAATGTCACCTCAATAATTATGACTTCTGGCAAGCAAGAAATAACACACCAAAATACATAGTGTACTTTGAAAAATCTTTTTAATCACACTGCACTATCTTTGAACAGCACAGTAACCATTAGGCACACCAACATATCACATGAAGCAATCTCCCTGTGTGTATGTGAACAGGATGAATAAGTGGCTTCACTTGGAACTCTTAGAAGTATGTAACAAGTCTTTGGCTATTTCAGGTCGTATTCTGCGAGCACTATGAATATCTGACACTCTCCACCATATTTCATTAATGATTCTTAATTGCTGCATCTCTGTTCTCATGTTGCTGGGGACGCTGGCACTGTCCACTTCCATCCATCAAGCTTACAAATGAACTTCAGTAAACAGTCAAACATACTATCAGATGTTTTCCAATTGTGACAAAAACATATGGCTAAGTTGTTTAAGCAAAAATGCATGCAGGGAAAATCTATTTAGTAGATTTGTCATGTCACACCAAAAAAGATTGATTGGCAGATTTCATGTTACACGAGAAAAGATTGATTTGGTAGATGTCATGTCACACCAGGAAAGATTTATCTGGTATATTTTGAAAGACTGCATGCCACCCAATTATTGTAATTCACATATGAACACATTGGTAAAGCAAAGGTTGCTGGAAGTCACGCCATGTGCTTAATCTTGATCGTGAAATCTGATCTTAAATATATCCTGCTACAAAATTAGCTATGACATGCAAAACTGAAAATGAAAGTAAACACTATGCACTTACACAATGCTTGCAACTGACGTAATATTACAGTACAGGATTAAGTCACTACAGCAGCCACAGTACAGTGCTATACATGAAGTCAGGGTTCGAATTTAGCGGGTGCTCACTGGCCCCCACATTTACTGTCGGGCCCCCAGATATTGAACTCTGAGGGCCCGACTGGCCCCCAGGTCAAAGAACTGTAAAATTTATAAATAATGGCCTGACAACTTCCTATCCCAGAGGCCAAGGCAAAGAAAATGTCATTATTCACTTTACCAGTAAATGATCCTGGCTGCTGCCTGGGGTGCGGGGTGGGGGTGAAGGGGGGCAGAAGGTTGCTGCCCTTGGTCAGGGTTAAAATTGATTGACAAGGGGTTGCCGAGGTGGACAAACCTGTCGACCAGGCCAGACAAAAAGAATTAATAACCTAGGATTGTGTTACTAGAAATAGACAGGTCTTAGACATAATCTACTATGAAGTTCTACGATGTAACTAAACTGTCATTTTCCATAATGCTGTGGCAATAGGTATATAGGTACATAGGCATCAATCCTTGGTTTATGCAGTTTATGGCCAATACTGTTTTAAAGTACATGAATGGCGGTAAAAATGAAGGAAGGAACGGGACCTTGCACAGTCGCTTAAGCTGTTGTGGATGGGTGGGGGAGCAGGAATAGGCAACCTTGTGTTGCCATCTACAAACGCAGGCAGCCCAAAGAGGAAGAACTACAGGTTTCAAGCAGCTCCGGTTCAGAGGAAAATTAACAACCCTCCATTGATCTCTTGAAATTAGCATTTACTAATTAAGCTGCTACATAGGCTAGAGCCATTATGTTTGTGGCATGTGAATTGTGTTGAATAAAGTTATAGTTACAATGCGACTTAAATGTGCATTTGTTGCATGGCCCCCACTTTTTGTGTCGGGCCCCTAGATTTTGAAAAGTGGGGGCCCTGCTGGCCCCCACTCATTTTTGGCTAAATTCTAACCCTGGAAGTGCAATCACATTTGCCATGTTAACAGTGTACAGTGCTATCACATGTGCCGTATTAACAGTGTATAATGCTATACATGTAGTGCAATCACATGTGCCGTGTTAACAGTGTACAGTGCTATACATGTAGTGCAATATCATGTGCCGTGTTAACAGTGTACAGTGCTTTCTACAGTATATTACTTGAGACCATTATAATAATAATAATAATAGTAACTTCTTTTGCGCCAATATCCTCGAAAATCAAGCTCAGTGGCGCGACAAAACCAGGGGATTAATCAATCTCATAATCGAAAGCAATGCGTGAGTCGTCAACGGATGGATGAATAATTAAGGTTAGCAACCTTAATTAAGCACCAAATGCAAATGCCAGATCAAAGATTCACTCCACAGTCAGCATCAACCCAACATTAACACCCATGTCTAGTCTAGCAAAGGAGCTTTCACAGAACTCAGCAGGCGGTTGTACTGACTGTACTTTCAAATAAGAAATAAACACATACAATATTTTAGTCTATTGTTTACGTACAGTGAAAACTAGTGCATAAATAAGAAACATGTTTAATTTCAGTGGAATGGTAGGGTGTTTTGGCAGGGTGTTTTGCTGTTCTCACCAAGTGACTCAAAGGTCTTCTAGAAAATCATCTGATATGCATTTGAAACTCAATGTTGTTCTATGTTTAAAGAAGGTTGTTCCTGGTCTCTGTTTTCTACAAGCTGTGCAGGCAAGCAAGAGGGTGAGAGGGGGACAGAGAAGGAGGGAGAGGAGAGCGCAGAGAGGACAGGAGAGTGGAGGGGAGAGAGAAGGGAGAGAGATAGAAGGGGAGAGAGAGGGGAATAAGAGCAAAGATAGTGAGCATGTTTGCATGCAGTCAGACGCACCTCCAATTCCAGGCTAGTGTTAAACTGGCACAGAGTTAGCCACAGCACTTTCAGTCTGAAAAAGGCATAAGAGAAACAACCACTGAAGCAGAGACATTTCCCAACAGTACAATAGCAAACACAACAGTAATACGACTGTCAGCTTCACGACTGTTTTGGGACAAGACTGGACAATATTCTGCCTGGGAATGCTCTCTGTACCAACTAGTAAGAAACTACACTTGTGCCAAACAGTTGTCCCTGTACTCAGTAAGAAACTACACTGATGCTATTATAACTTCCATTCACCAAGTCAGAACTAACACCTGCCACACTGGCTTTGTTGGATCTGATCAGGACAATGCAAGACAGCTGTCAAATATTTAATATACCCCAATTCATTCGCTGACCAAATGTGTTTGAATTGACAATAATTTGGCCATTATCTGCTAACACAACATTAACCACATTCATGAATGGCTATAAAAGTAAAATAACACATTACCCACCTTATAATAATCGTAATTTGGTGGAATTTTGTCAAAGGTTAAAATATTCTAGGAGGACCTGATTGTGGTACAAAACAACCCATTTTTTTAAATTAATTTTATAAGAAAAAATTGCAGAAATTAAATACAGCCATAAGTGACAGGAAAAAGGAAGCTGTTTGCTTTAGAGAAAACATAATGCATCCATCAACCAAAGCTATTCTAACCCCATAGATGAGCTACACTTGAACTACTTACGCATCCGGGCCGTCCCATGTCCAAGGAATTGTATTCTGAAATTGAAACACAATCACATCTAAGAGGCAAGTGACACCAATCAGCAAACCCAAGTATTCCACATTAATACAAAACGTAAGGTCCCTCAGAGGAAAACCTGTCACCGACTCAAAGAGGCAATTGGTCTCGAACTACAAAACTTATGACAGCCTCAGGTGTGTGATACTGCTGTTTGCCCTGATGATGACTACAATTAGTTATAGGCCCCTAAAGTTAGTTGTGACGATGATAACATAACATAATCTTTATTATTTACAGGGCTAAATGTTAACTTTAAGCCGCTACTAATCTTTTGAATAACAACTATTTCTCTGTAAACGGCCTTACACCAGAACTGTGAATTGAGTATTGCGTGAGAGTTGGTGAGCTTACCATCTTGTTGATGTACCTGAGAGTGACTGGCTGGACAGGTAGACCGGGGTAGAACGCACCTTGGAGAAAACAACACCCCTTGTCAACATCATAACTGTACGACATATTCGTTAATAACGACTAAGTGTGGCGGCCTAGGAAAACCAGTTGGAAGTTGCTATGCATATTTGCCTGCAAATGCGTTGTAAAGGTGTTTCTGGGTCACTTGGTCCATGTTGACGTTCCACTACAATCTTTTTCCTGACATACTTATTTATAAGTTCACCAAGTAGTTTCATGATTATCCAAGTGTAAACGTGCACTACTTTGCAAACGCTTACAACCTAGGACAGAAGTTTCCATGCCTATATGTGGCATACCGTTCGAAAGCTATTTTCAGCACACAGTTCCCTAGCAGTAGCACCAACGAGCCATACCTGGTTTGAAGGAGATCAGAGCTGTGCCATTTGTACAGGTGCCTTCTGGGAAGATCAAGATCTGTGGCCATTTGCCCTTAGACTGAGCTCGTCGTTGGATCTCCTGTATTGCGTGTTGGCGAGAATTTGGGTCTTCCCGTCGCACAAAAATCGGCTGTGTGAACTTTGTCAATGCTGAAACCATGTAACTTGTTATAAATTTGAGTTTATGATTGTTCCCAGTTGTTGTGTACAGGTCAGCTGCATTTTGATCTTGGGGAGACATCATTACTTACGGAAACACCAAACATGGACAAATTATTAGCACTACCAAACATGGTAGAATTACTGGCGCTATTAACCCTCTCTCATGGTCAGAACTGTCGTATTAACCAGAGTCCCTTTCATGACCAGAATGCCTTCATTTGCCCGAGTACAGAGACCCGTTTAAACTGCGTACTGCAAAACAGTGTTGTCAAATAATGGCAATATATTTCGGTAGTTAGCATGTAATAATATTGAAGTTTTACTGTCAAATGTGAACATTTCGAAACGCAGGTGATTTCCATGGCCTAAATGTCCATGTGGTTTTGTAGTCGAACTGAGCATCAAGTTCCATTTCCGGTACTGCTTGTCACGATCATCAGACAGAAAATATATTTAATTAATTATTCTGCTTGAGTGGGTTATGATCGCAAAGAACACCATTTTCAATCAAATATGCAAAATACATGCACTCACAAAAACAAAACTATTTCAGTTTTGTTTACCATAGACATGTAATTAGTTATACATTTTATAAGGTACTAGTTTATTAATATTTCATACACAGCACGTACCCATGAATTATTAATAATATTAATTTAATTTAAAAAAGTTATTTTTTTCTTCAAACTTTGATCATTCATATTTGGATAAGTAATGTACATATCTGGCACAAACTTGGCTATGTACACAAGGAATTAGTACTACAGATGTAGTGAAAAGTGTATTTACATCAGACCAGACCAGACCAAACATAATACGGTCACAACACAATCTCTCAATTTAATAGAATTCAACAGTCTGACCTTGAGAGGATTAATGTCTTAAATTATATTAATTAGTTGTACAGATACATATTGTATATTCTCTACATTATAATTTATATTTACACTAATGTCTTAAATTATATATTATTTCAATCTATTTTAATAAATATACTTTGCATGTTTTATGTACCCATTTCAATCTCTATGATTGCCCAGGGTGTAATAAAAAACTATTATTACCTAACGAAAGCCCTCAATAAGACAAACACCCATGCTTATTGTAGTATAATTAACTTACTTTGGAGCTTAAAGTCGAAAAGGAGTACGACGTTTCGACCCATCAGCTACGGACCTTGTTCACGTACTGGTGTCACGTGTGTTGCAACACACGTGACACCAGTACGTGAACAAGGTCCGTAGCTGATGGATCGAAACGTCGTACTCCTCTTCGACTTTAAGCTCCAAAGTAAGTTAATTATACTACAATAAACCATTCTTGGAGCCATGAACAATATATTCACTAAACACCCATGTGTGTCAAGCACTCACTGCCAAACATGAAGACGTCCTCGGAGGAGGCGCGTGTCACCACGGAGCTGAGGTTGAGGAAGGACACGGGCAGAGAGTCGAAGTAGCAGGTGTGGGGGGCGAGGGCGAGTATGGGGGCGACGGCCGCGGGAACCTGGGTCCCTCGCAGGCTCACCCAGTGGAAGCCACACACAAAGTAGACGGATCGAGCGAAGAACACCACCAGTGGACGGATGTAGCTACAAACACAGTGCACACCGGTCAGACACAGTGATGACCACAGGCTATTGTATTACTTACTGAGCATATTTACCTCACTCGTTTACTTAACCTATTCACTGATCTAAGTTACAAAGTGTATAGTTTAGCGACTTTAGTCGTAATGCAATGATCCAGTATTCTCAGTCAGTAAGCAACTGTTCAACTGTTCCATTAAAATTATATGCTCATATATACATGATATTATATTTAATAAAACATACTTTACATTGCATTTGGTTTCTTGTACAAAAGACAAAGTTAAAGTACTGTGAACAAAACTGTCCAGGTTTTGAAATACAGTACAGCTGTACATGAATTACAAGTGGTCTTGTCCTATGACCAGTTGGAGTTCTAATCACAATGGGTAGCTGAGCACAAACACAGGAAGTGACCTCACAGACAGATAGAAACAGTCACCTTCTCCAGCCCGACATCGGCTGTTTGCTGTCAGCCTCGCTGCGGCCCAGGAGTGCGAGAGTGGCAAAGAACCATGTGACTGTCACCAGGAGGGCCACAATGACAAGACGCAGGGGGGCTATTGTCACACTCATCACAGCGATCTACAACACAAACACTTGGCTCATCACTATGTCACTACTAAAGTACTATGAAACACGGGGGGGGGGCGTATTGTCACTACAATGTGAGTACAATCTTTGCAAAGGTTAAAAGGTATCTGCTTTCAAAGCTCCATAACGTAGAATAACCCAAATAACACTTGTGACTGTTTTGTGTTATGTTACTTAATTTAATGTTATAACCTTGTTCACAATCATTACAAATTACTGTTATACAAGTTCATTTTATTGTTTATAAATATAATTATTACTAGAAACACTAGTATCAGATTACAGTTACATAAAGATTATTTTAGTCAAAACAGTTTAGTTTTAAACTAATATTTTTACTAATAATGTCATCGACCTTTCTCATATACCAAACCATTTTTACATGTTAAGCCATCATTTGCAAGATTCTAACTTATCAGACCATCCTTTCGACTATCATGTCATATGCTGAATTTTCTACAAACCGCAAAATATATTCAAACATTGAATATATACTCAGAGCTAAGATAACTATGTATAATGCGGACTGTAGAGGCAAGCCAAGCCAACTGAGGCGAGAGCATCACCTGAGTCACCTCCCCTGTCTCCAGGTGCTGGGCCACTCAGTCGCACCTGTGCACCGGCACACGTAATTACTTTCAGCTAAGAAAGCATGATGAAGCACGCAGACTGCAGCTTTACTCCAATCATTTCTGCTTGATGCAGTGACCTACAGATCATGGTTGTGAACCTCCGGGGCCATCACAAAAACTGGCTAGGTATCGATGGACACAGCCATGCATAATTAACAGTGAGATGTGGTTTTGCAAGCGTCTTTCAATCCACTGAAGACAAACAGGACCACTCAGGTGCAGTAGAGTCAACAACGGCACTGTCCCATGTGAATAATGAATGCAACCCTTCAGAGACAAACCCAATCTGTGGGGCATATGTTATTTCCCGCATATGGGGGTTGCTATATTATAAGGCGATGGCCACAGCATAACCACACATGCCTGCATTACAGAGCAACTCTATTAACTTGTGATAATTATAGACAGCTGTATGACTTAGTTCAAGAAATTACAATGTTCTTAGGCAGTGTACATTTTCCATTGAGGTGCAATTTTGTTCTGATATTGTCATTGTCAAGTTTAACAAATTTTGTCTCTCTTCTTAAATACCTATGGTAGTTTACTGTACATCTTAGGGACAAGTGTCAATGTTTAATTTACTATTGAGGACAGGTACACAAAAGCTATTTTATGAGTAGTTACTGTGTAATTATATTTTAATAGTCTCACAAGAGAAATCAGACTCAAGCATGCATAATTTACAACATCCTTTCTTCTCCATTAATATCTTGATTAGTCTAGACCTACTTAAACCTACAACAGATTACTGCACGGGCAATTTGGTAGTGACTCCTTCCAAAGTTTGTTGATTCCCCATCTGCGTAAGTAGATGAAATATTGCTCCTGTTTTCCTGTTCAAAGAACTGTGAAATCTTTAGTTACATACTGAGGTGTAGTGCGACTCACTATCACACAGAACAGCAGGAGTTACAGTGTACTTTGTGTGAATCTAAACATACACCAGCCGCCAGTCAGTCCTGGCAAACCACCAAACTATTAATGTGTGTCCCATTTTCGTAGATCTGGGTTACTCAAGATCTTTGCCTTAGGTGTTAATGAACACTACACAACATGCAAGTGGCCAGTAGTCCAGTGAGATACGATTTCTACACATTCTCTGCCAAGTACGAAGGATAAACAAATTCCAGACGGCAGTGACAAAACAGGGCCACTTATCAACAAAGAACGTTTCTTTTCAACTTGTTTGTTTATGGCCCAGAACTAGCCTAGGTTTCTGCATTATAAATCTCATCTGCAGACTGAAAATGGTGAAATGTAAAAATAGCTGTTATGAATGTATAAGTTAAATTGTTACTCTGTTGTGCATGCGGTAGAATCCTGCATTGCAGTTCTTCAAGACAGAATATCTGTGGTTGTTACTTGTACAGTTGTACGATTACTTTAATGCAACCATGACTGCTACAACAGTTGCATACCAGGCAGTGCAGGCACACAGCAACTCAGATGCAGCTGCTGTAATCTATTTCTTTTCAATTATTTCTAATACAAGAACTATATCCAATAAGTGAAACTACCATTCACGTTACTTTCTTGAGAGCTGATGAATGGCTACTTTTCACAGAAACTTGCAACAACAAAAACACCCAGTGACTCAGTGAGCATAAACAATTGCGTCTATTGAACTTTGAAACACTGAAAACCGGGTGCGTGGTTTGGTTTATATCCACTGAAAGACACGGGTACAAACTTCAGATTGTGTCTGTATAGGGTTTGCTATTGACGAAATGAGGTAGACAGGCAATAAATACTAACTTGGAAGCATAGTCAGTCCCATGAATTAGAGGCTGTAACACCACTATAATATTATGTACCCCAAATCCACAATATAGGATTTCTATGAACAACAAAACAAGTCATGATAACATTATACACTGTATCTGACAGTGACAAATCAGAGCTAACAAAAGTCAACAACAAATATGTACAAGGCTGTCAAGGCATCAATGAAAACAGTATCCAATGTCCTTCGATAACTCATGTTACCATGAACATATAACAAAGTCAATAAATGACACAGCAGCACAAGTTCAGATTTGTGTGTGTGCGGCTGTGCACGTGTGTGTGTGTTTAAGTACCTGCTTGCATGCACACATGTGCTGTGCAAAAACCATTTGTGTTATTGGTATTTTAGATCCAATTAGCCAGAGACAATGGATAAAGCCACCTGCCCAACATGCTGTGGTCTCAAAAATGTCATGTCATTGGGACCTGACATTGTGCCAGGTGCCACAAGCCAGGGTCAGTTATTTTTAAATTAATCAATGCATTCACATATCAATATAATGTACCAGATCTAGTGACAAGTCACAGACCATTGTAACTGCTCATTGGAGCAGATCGAAGCAGTGAGGTCACACTGTCACAGGACAAGTACAGGAGTATGGGAGCAGGTGCTGGCAGGTGAATACTGAGTGGGGGGGGGGGGTCGGGTCTGTGGGGTTAGTAAGGTGGTGGGGTCCAGGGGTGGTGGGTGTAGCAGATAAGGCTTTATGCAGAGACCTGTCCACAAGTCATTTAGACAGGTAAAAACTGTTGTGGATGGGTAGAAGTATCATGGGTTGACGGGTGACACATTTTAAAGTGTGTAAGCTGTCTCAACAGTTAACATCAATGTGTCCAACAAAACATGTGCGACTGGCAACAATTTGGTCCTGCATAAAGCCCTGGTAGTAGACCTTGCTTGATCAGACACATTACTTCAGTTACTGGCAGTACTTAATACCACTTACTCAAGGTTACAGCTCTCTAAAACAGCTGCACAGTGTATCTTCTTTTCCCACTATAGCTCAGTATCTAGAGCAGTGTCTTCACCAGGGCTTTATGCAGGATAAATTTATTGCCAGTCACACATGTTTTGGTGGACACAATGATGTTAACTGTTAAGCTAGTTTACAAACTTTCAGATGTGCCTGATGACCTGATTCAATGGACTACAGACACCACATATGACACCATTTACACTCACTTTCAAGGCCATATAACTAACAATATATATGGCTTTGGAAGACTTGTTTTTACCTGTCCTAATGACGGGTCTCTACATAAAACTATGGTCTTCACTGGAAACGCTCATGCAGAACTGCTAAAGATGGGTCAGCACTTTCAATTATTACAATTTTCATGGAAAGCAACGTTTTGTACACATCACCAATGAAGAATTAGACATAACAACCCAGCAGAATATACAGACGCTCTGCACTATATGAATAAATATATCAACGTGTGCTTAAAATGTCAGTTTGTATCAATGTTTTTTTAATGACAGATCCACCACAGCAGGTAGCAACACTTGTGAACCAGCAGAAATACATCTAAATATAATGTACAGTGAATCTGGTTATTAACATTTAATAGCTTTCAAATTGCTCAGCTATTGAAGTATGCTCCATTAGCTAAACACCCTCATAAGACCCCAGAAAAGTAACTGTTGCTGCAGCTGATAGTAAATCAGGGGTCGACAATAACGTTTTGTATTCACTGGCCCGGGGGGCCAGTGGACTTTAAAAGTTACTGGCCCCCCCAAAAAGTTACTGTCCCGAACTTTTTTTGTAGGAATACACATTTATTCTGATAAAAACAGGTACATTGTACACTAAAATATATTTGTTTATATTTAGGACACTAAAAATAAAATAGAAACGGCAGCTGAAATGACAAATAATCAAAAACATGCCATGGTTTTGCCGTTTTCTAATTCGTTTGTATGTATTCTATCAATAAAGTTCACTTTTATATTAATTATATACCTCTAAGTTATTTTTTGCCATAACAAATGAGCCCCTATCGATTGTGAAATCCATTTTAGTTTTGAAGACGCAGGATGTGTTCGAAAATACGCGATGTTTAGACCTTAGTAATGCCACCGTACTTTCACTGTTCGCCATCTTGTGTGGTACGAATAGAACTGCCAAACTGTCTTCTAACTGCTTGCGTAGACCTGTATTTACGGGAAATACAAATAAATGCCCAACCGACTATCTCCTTATTTGGCGTTCGCCGTTGTGACGCGTCAGTTTCGGGGAGTTCCGGCTATGCGCATGACACGCGGTGACCTAGATAATTCCATAGCTAGAGTAACGACAACGTCGTTGGTGTTGATCCTGTCGCTGCCAAACGTTATAAATTTGCCGCAAGGTGTGAATTAATTTTAATCAGAGAAAGAAATGGAAGGCGACGATGCCGTTGCATAGAAGTATTTGCTGCAGGCGACAGCTTAGCGCCGACAGCCGGAGGTCGAACGGGAAGCCGGGGTCGGGATCGTTGACGGTGGCGTTTGCGGCATGGCGAAATCCCGTGACAACTTGTTGTTTTACTTATTGGAATGGATATATTTTGGAATAAACAAGTTAGAAAATTCAGCTACAACACGACTATGTTTTATGTGAGTTATTACATAGCCTATAGGTGCGGTCTATAACGTTTTTAATATCATTATTTCATTACTAATACTATTATTTAGTACACAAGAAATCCACAAGGGGTCGTCGTGACATGCTCTACATATTTTGTCTATTAGTTTTACAGATTAGGATAGCAACAATAATAAAGGAGAACGCGAAATTCAATGACAAATTTTTATTTAGGTACCACTCGGCTATTACTACAAAATCTGAAGCGTTATCTTAAAGGACAAACAAAGTTAACTTTTACGTGGCATACACCTAATAGAGTTAATATAAAGTAACAATTTCCACATATACTCAATTTTTTAATGCCAGCGGTTTACCAGAAAAATATTCCGTTACCGATCAAAACCAGTTCACTATAAAAAACAGTACATATATCATGAGTAAAATTCTATTCAATACAAGGTCATGTTATATGTCTATTTATTAATGCTAGTTGTTGGCCCTGGTAGATTGCAGATTTCAGACGATATGTCATGACATTTAATAAAAACTGATGTCCAAATTCTCGGAGTAATTCCGTTACCAAAATTAAAACAGCCATAATTTTGTAATTATTTTACATTTCTTAACAGGTACCACTGGTACTTATAGGGTGTAGTGTGGACTTCAAACCATGTTTAAGTTTCTTTTGTAGATACACGCTGAATGGGAAAATATAACCATTTTAAACCAAAATATATTGTGAATTGTAATTCCGTTACCTTGGAATTGCCCAGCAACCAATTAAGCACCAATTAACACCTTGCTCACCAGACAATGACCTGTTCTGCTATTCACACCAACAGCAAGCACACTGGTTACTATTGACTCAGACATCCCATTATGTCTTCACTGTCAACAGAACTCTGCACACTAAGTAGATAAGTCCTTGTTTGGCAAATGAATGCACTTTGTATAAGAATGTTCTTACTCTTGTTCCAATGACCAGTGTTAGTCATTGTTTACTTTGCGTCTGTTTAATGATCCAGTAAAGATTATTACAATTAATTAATGGTGACTGATTAGTCGTTATGACGATTTTTAGTGTGTAAATAGCATTATTTAAATCTAGATAATGAACCTGGTCCCTGCCTTCCAATACTGTCACCAGTCATGGGGTCAAATACATTTGTATTTGAAAGTATTTAAATAATTGTTTCTAAGTATTTGACCTTTAGGCATGATACTTTCTTAAAATATCTTACATTTTAAAATAATTTTCAAATACATTTTCAGTATCAACATT
Organism: Oasisia sp. SBJ-2009; assembly: GCA_964017155.1. NCBI lineage: Eukaryota > Metazoa > Annelida > Polychaeta > Sabellida > Siboglinidae > Oasisia > Oasisia sp. SBJ-2009. The sequence goes on along the minus strand of OZ024862.1, from coordinate 25,546,522 downwards.
TGTTTCATGATCACATGTAATGCTTGCCAAACTGATTACCTTCATTGTGTACAGATCACCTTTCACCAAACAACTTGTTTCCAACCTTCAAAATACCCACTGATTAGCACTTGGCAGTGACCAGAGGTCAATGTCCCCTCTGTTCTTTAGTCAGGCCAAACAAAGAAAGAAACATATTATGACCTTTACCTCTGTGGATAGAGGTTTCTGAGTCAGTTGTCACTGTGATGTAGTTAGCAATAAGAATACCCCCTAGCAATGGTCTACCTGTCATCCTATGAATAAAACACTAATTATGCCTGTAAACTAGATGTTGTGATACATGATTTGTTTTTCTTTTACCTATTATAGTAATATATCCTAAAAATTAAAAGATTTGAAAAACTGTCCAATGTATTTGTATACTTTTGCATTTAAAAGTATATGTAATTGTATTTAAATAGATTTTCAATTTCAATAGATTGTCACTGTAAGATAATTATTAGCTCCTCTATGGTCACTAATGCTTGTATTACATTAGGAAATCTGGATCAGATTTAAAATAAAATTTATATTACAAATGTATTTTTCTGCTGTAGTTTTTTATGTTGTCAAATGTTATATACAATGGTACACATGTACATTGTGTACACATGAAAAACATATTTTAGCTAATTTTGCTTGTTTTATTTAATTTAATTATCAAAGTATGCAAAAATTAATAATACTGGTCAATAATGTATGCACTGATTAACAAATGTCACACTGGTCAACGTAAAATGTATCAAGACAGTATTTATATTTTTATAGGTCAAAGAGAAAGTAGAAATAGACCATAGTGGTTGTTAAATAATTTATTTTGCATGTGACATTAGTGACAAAAGGGTGGCATTGCATAATTTGAAATCTGCTTAACATGATATCAACATCGACATCAAATATAATGTTGCTGACAGCTGAAAATACTGTACTTTAGATGCATTTATACAGTAAAACACTAAGAGGCATATATGTGTCAATACAATGTTTAGTGAATAAAGCAATAACAAGGAAAGGTTGCAAAGCAATTCAGTGTGTAAGAAATAATAAATATTGAGTTATTATTTAGGCCTCCGTATTATTTAATATCAGTGAATGATAGCAAACGGAGTAACTTGCCTGAAAGAAATAACAGACTAACAATACATGTTAACAGAGCCAGTTTATTAAAAGCAAGTAATTTGCTGTAGTTGTATGCTGAGTAGCCAATGAATCTGTTAACCTGTGCCAGTTGTGATATTGATTAGTTTTCTCACTTGACAGAACAGAACTGTAAAAAAAGGAATAACAGGGGAGTAATAGTATACTGCCCTGCCTGACTCAGAGACAGAGCCCTTGCCATCGCGTCACAGACCATGTCTGAATTTAAACTGGGTTTACTTTAAGAGAACACTCTTTTTTAAAGTTTTACTCATCTGCTCAAGTCTAAATGGCACCACTACATTTCTTTCTGTATGCCAATCCCAATGTTAATGATCATTCCCCAAATAAAAATGACAAAATGTTACTTATATCGTCATCGCACTTCACTCTTCACTTCAGTCGTGAGTCAAGTTGAGTTTCACTTTCACTCAACTTTGCTCAGCAGCCAGACTACTAAGGTCTCACCCAAAAGGCATATGCTATAATTATAAAGTAGATCGTCCGCAAACAACAAGTGAACAACAGAAGTACCAACCTGCAGTTTGTCTACGGTCGTTATTTTTGGCCGGTGAACGAACGGATGCTTCGCTGGCAGTGGCAGATCCATCTTCTTCGTATTCGTGGCCCGATGTGAACTTTTCGTCTGCCATGGTTCGGCTGGATTTCGGACGCCATGGTTGTTCTTCATGTTTGGTCGTCAGTCGAACAGCATCGCATACTTTTTCAGAATACGGCACGTTATCTCAGTGCAGCTACAATACTGCCAGTTTGTAGGTGTGACTCACTGTGACCTAAGTCCTAACCATCGCAGTTGAAGAACCGGAAATTAGTATTAATGCTTACATTGAGCATGCGCGAATGTAAATGCATCTCTGGTTGACGCTACGTGGCGCGATTCTGTCTGGATCAGATAAACACATTCCCGCTAGATGGTACCACTTCGCAGTCCGACAGTTCGTGTTGTGGGCCCCATATTTCGCCGTGCCAGGATTCCGTAAGAAGCGCAGTGCGCATGCGTGCGCTGTAGGCTGTTTTATCACAGCTGTGCCAGAGTTATCCGCCGGTTTTTTTTTAATAATAATAATAATAATAATAATAAAAAAGAAGAATAAAGTAATAATAATAATAATGAAGCTTTATTTCCCATTTTCAACATGCAATGTACATTTCATGTAAAATAGGAATTAATGTGTTCTGGCGTTTGAACCACGTACTCGTAGTGCCTAACACTGCCTATTATATACAATAAAATGAGATACAATAAATACATATAATTATATTATATAAAATGTCCTTTAAAATTATCCATTAAAATTATTACTTAGATCAAATAAAAATCGTATTATATCTAAGATGCACGTTTATTTAAAATATATTATATGTTAGACTAATAAACAAATATATCTAAAATGTCCAGTAAAATTGGTAATTTCTATTAAAATTCAAAATTAAAGATTCTATCGGTTTGTTATTCGACTAATTCGAGAACAAGTATACTAACATTCTCTCACACGCGTGCGGCCCGGCAACGAAGAAGGTATTTGAGAGGTTATATAATTTTTTCTTCAAATTAATCAGTTTCGACTATGCAAACCGGAAAAAGGCATACAAAAATACATCAATAGAGAAACTGCATCACCAGAATATAAACCTTGAGACGGCCTCAATGCTTAATTTTGGGCAATTATTGGCTGATCTTGAGGTAATCTCGAGGTAAGATCTATTGCGCCTAAATCACTGGAAACCAAACTCAGAGGCGCTGGAAGTCATTGCCGGAACTGACAGATGCACTATTTATGTTTGCAGATGGACCAAAGGAGATCCCCGATGATGCAATTCACATAATCGAAAGGTTTGTCATACTTCTGTTTGACACTACTAGCACCTGCACCGATGTGGACCATGCAAGAAGGAAGCTCTTTCTACGAAAAAACTCGATGCAGCAAATCCCGCCTATCCGAGCTGCTCTAGAGGAGCATGTCAAGAGACCAGTCTACCAGGGTGGTCACATCTGGGGGAAGACACTGCTACCAGACCCTGTGTTGCCATCACCAACTGACTGGGGGTGGGTGAACACAGAAGAAATGTATAAGCCCCACTGGACTACATTGCCACAAGCATCAACATCATGTCACTAGCACGGAGAATGTGCCAGCTGACTCTAAGATCTCTCATTTACTCAAACATTAAAGTGCCACGCCATGATCCATGGGAAGTTGTCAAGTTGTCACATGATCATGATGTATTAATATAATGATTTAAATAGTATTCAACAATAACACTGGTATTCTCATATAACTTAGATAACATAGTTATGGCTTCAGTACATTCACTGAACATTGTTATATGGTCTATGCTAATACGTAACTGTACTGGATAGGCTACGGTTTAATCAAGTTATCACCATAACATGGAGAGACAATCTCGCCACTTTGTTGCATTTTCTTTCATTAAATTTATTACGTTACATTGCAATAAACCTATTTTGCACTGTACCTTGTATGTAAATAATATTTTTTTTCCTGAATACATGGAAACAGCAGCTTGAGGTGGCAATTATTTTCTATGCCAATAGCCGCTGGCAGCCATTTTATAAAATGGCTGCCATGGTAATCAGGATGCCATTTTCCAATAGTCCAATATTAAGATTTCGTTCAAGTATGTTAAGCTATGCGTATCCAAATCTGGTGCTTGTATCACAAAATGAACAATAGGTTAGCTATGCCGCCCCACTACAAGGCACCGTTGTCGTGGATGTGGTCTCTGAGGTGGTCGCGTTGGTTGCTGGTTACTAAGGTGTGTCAAACCACACACGTGCCGACTGGCACATCGTTCCAAGGCGCAGTTCGTTCTTTCTGGCTCTCATTCGGACTTCTGTCTGTCTCACTGTTGTAGCGTTGTGCTGTCCTATAAAGGCACCGTCGTCATGGATGTGTTCCCTGAGGTGGTGGCGTTGCTTGCTGGTTACTAAAGTGTGCCTAATCAGACACATGCCGTACTTAGTGTATGTCATTGTGTCATTCATATCGATTTTAAATAATTGTGATTTTTCACTCATTTTGACCATAAAGGACTAAAGGATTTCCTTTTTACGTCCACTTTTTCGTGGGAAAATTCAAGATGGCCGCCACCGTTCACCAAAATTCTTATAATCGCTATATCTTTGCCAATAACCGGTATAGAAACTTGAACTCGGAGTCGTTTTATATGTATTGATGCATGGGGAATCCAATGCAACTATTATTTTGGTGAAAGAAATGAAAGTAAAACTATACTAGCAAAAAATGTGTTAAAATGACCGTAAAATGTATATATAGTATACGCAATTATGTATCAAATGTACGTCCTGGGATTTTTCACGTAAATTTTTATAATTGTGCTTTTTCACATAACCCTAACCCTAAAAAACTGAATAAAAACTGTTTCAATTTTTTTCGTCGACTCTTTCGTTCGAATATTCAAGATGGCCGCCACCGGTCACCGAAAGTCTTAAAATCGCTATACCTTTGGCAATAAATGGTATAGAAACTTGAACTCGGAGTCGCTTTAGGTATTTTTATGTATGGTGAATCCAATGCAGCCATTATTTTGATGAAAATAAAATTAAGTTATACCAGCCATATATATATATATATATATATATATATATATATATATATATATATATATATATATATATATATATATATATATATATATATATATATATATACATATATATTAAAATAGTCATAAAACGTAAGATCCAAAATATATTCCAGGAACATCTTGAAGTATGTAGGTTTTCGTTTTCCCTGTGTCCTGGGTTCTGTGATGTTTGCACCAGTAAGCACATGTATTGCCTAGATATGTCATCATTGTCACATAGATCTTCTGTGATGATATGCCCAAGATATTTATATTTACTAACCCTTGGCAATGTTTCACCATTTAGCAAAAGGTTTGGAATGTCTATATCTTGGAACCTTTTACAAGAAAATTTCATAACGTTACTATTGGTATTATCATGTTCTATCCCATATTCTGAACACTCAGATAATAACATTGATAAACACATAGATGAAAGTGCCTTCAGCACCACTTCGTCAGCATACATCAAATGATTAATTAACGAGGAAACTAATATACATCCAGCAGTTACATTGTTTAATTTGTTACTGAGATCATCCATGTAAACACACACAAAATAAGGAGAGAGAATTCCTCCTTGACACACCTTGTTACTAACAGAACAATTGTTGGACATTATATTTTTCCAAAGTACATGTATTTTTTGAGTAGTATATACCAAAATATTAAAATCCTAACTATATATACAGGTATGCCCCGCTTTATAAGTTCCTCAAATAGAACATAATGATTTACACGGTCAAAAGCCAACAAACACGAGTATGCATAACTATTCAAACTCCTATATTTGAGTACAGCCTCTTTGAAGGCATATATACACATGTCTGTACTATGTCTAGCCTCAGGTTTAGGTCAAATGAGAGAGGCCTGTGGCTCCTGGAATTTGCCAGCTACAACGACCTTATGCTGGCGAACACATCGCCAGCATAAGGTCGTTGATAAACACATCTCAACATGGGTTTTTAAAAGCGAGGTCATGCTTAACAAATATGTTATGTTTTTTGGAAGATGTCACAAAGTGGGTAGATGAGGGATCACCAGTAGATATAATCTACTTAGATTTTAAAAAAGCCTTTGACAAAGTGCCACACCAAAGATTACTACTTAAACTAAAGGCCCATGGCATAGGAAATAGTATGATTAACTGGATAGAAAAATGGCTTATTGATAGAAGACAAAGAGTAGTAGTTGATGGGGAGGTTTCAAACTGGAAATCTGTTTTGAGTGGAGTACCGCAAGGATCAGTATTGGGACCTATTTTATTCTCAATATATGTCAATGATTTGGATGATGACATAACAAGCAAGGTGTTGAAGTTTGCGGACGACACAAAAGTGCTTAGGAAAATTAAAAGTGATGCAGATAGACAGCATTTACAAGATGATCTTAATAAGTTGATAGAATGGTCTGAGAAATGGCAAATGCTGTTTAATTTTGGAAAGTGTAAGTGTCCCCACACAGGACATGGGAATGAAAATGCACAATATACAATGGGTGGTACTGTACTAAATACTACTGTAAAGGAAAAGGACTTAGGGTTAACCATTAGTGCTGACATGAAGGTATCAGAGCAGTGTGGAATTGCAAGATTGAGAGGAGATCAGATTGAGGTTTTTAAAATATTGAATGGGTATGAAAATATTGACAGAAATATTTTTTTCACGGTCAAGGAAGAGAGAAGGACTAGAGGACATGGAGTTACATTAGCAAAGAAGCAGTGTAGACTAGATATTAGAAAATTTTCATTTTCTCAAAAAATAGTAAACGAATGGAACAGATTATCAGCTGATTGTGTAAGTGCTAGTAGTGTTAATATATTTAAAAATAAAATTGACATGTACCTAAGACGGGCGGGGTATACTTAGATAGATAGGTTGGACTCTCGATAGGCCAAACGGCTTCCTTGTCCACCTGCCATCTAGAGTTGATTCTCTAGGTGGCAATCTTGTTAAATCTTGTTAAACACCTTTGGCCCACACAAAGCATCCAGAAGAGCCACGTGACACAGTTCAAACGGAAAGCACCACAACAAGATAGACTACGCCATGGTAAGGAAGCGCTTCCGGTCCAATGTGAACATTGCCAAGACACGGATCATTCCTGGAGCAGACATTGGAAGCGACCATGAGCTCGTCATGATGACCTTCAAGCTACATCTGAAGAGGGTCAAGAAACTAGGCAAATATGACCCTGAGACGCTGACGGGCCCCGAAGTAGCAGAAGCCTTCCATGCAATGATAGGAGAGAAATTTGCAGCGCTCGCCATTCTGGACGCTGACGGCATAGACATGGAAACATTGATCGACACCTTCTACACAGCAGTGACCAACACAGCCAGTGAGATCCTTGGCAAACATTGCCCAGTCAAGAAGCCCTGGGCAACAGCTCACTTATTTGATCTGTGCGACAAACGGAGGGAGTTGAAGAAGAAGAAGAAAGATGCGGAAGGAGTAAGGCAGTACAGGCTTCAGACCAGGACGCAGCACAACAGAGCAGGCCTTCAATCTTAGGATACTGTGCGAGAAGTACGTCCGACACCAGCAAGACCTCTACCACGTCTTCGTGAACTTCAAGAAGGCGTTCGACATGGTATGGCATGCAGCACTATGGACCACCATGAGGCAGTACAACATCAACGCCAACCTGTTAAAAATGATACAGAACCTCTATGACAAGGTCACCAGTGCAGTCTACCTTAAAAACAGCATAGTGGACTGGTTCAGAACCACAGTCAGAGTAACACTAGGCTGTGTGCTCTCCCCTACCATTTTCAACACGGCTGTGTGCTCTCCCCTACCCTTTTCAACAATTTCTTGGAGAAAATTATGACTGACTCACTGAATGACCATGAATGGACAGTCAGCACTGGTGGCAGGGAAATTACAAACTTGCGTTTTGCCGACGAAGGAAGGGAAGAGGAGCTAGCTAACTTGGTGGAGCGCCTTGAAAGACTTCTATAAGGCCTTCGGCAGATCAATGCAGAGAATAACAAACTGATGACCAACAACACCAATGGCATCAGCACTGACATCAGGGTCAACGACGAGAAACTAGATTGCGTCAACAGGTTCAAATACCTGGGAGCAACCACCGCAGATGAAGGATCCAAACCTGAATATTTCGCCAGGCTCGCCCAGACCACACAGCAGCACTCGCAAAACTCAAGACCATCTGGAATGACAGGAACATAGCGCTCAGCTCAAAGATCATGTATACTGATGCGCTCCCTGGTCATGTTCATATTCCTATACGCCTGTGAGTCGTGGACACTAACAGCAGACACAGAGAGAAGGATACAGGCCATGGGGATGAGATGCCTCAGAAAGCTCCTCGGCAACACCTACATAGACCACATCTCCAACGAAGAGGTGCGAAACAGAACTCGGCAAGCCATTGGGCCCCATGAAGACCTCTTGATCACAGCAAAGCGACGCAAACTGAAATGGAACGGGCACGTAACCAAATCTACAGGGCTTGCCAAGACAATCCAACATGGCACAGTGCAAGGAGGGAGAAGAAGAGGCAGACAGAAAAAGATACTAACTTTGAAATTGTTTGTGTATATCTTCCTAATTGTCGCGTTCCACACGTCTATGTCTGTGTGAAGTCTATTCACATCTATACACGGCACACTGATTTACTAATTGGCTGTGTACTAGCAAAAACAAAGATAGTAATTTAAGGATATTTACTCACGTGTTTGCGTGTTATTCTTTTTGTCAGGGTCTATTTAGTATATATTTGTTCACTAGATGGCGTTACATATTGGCCCTCATCTAGTATCCAAACGAAACAGTGTATTCCCCACACAGTATCTATTGTATGACGTCGATAATTTGTAGCGGTCACACAGAGAACGTAAAACAAAACAGGAAATTACTCTATATGTCTTCCTGATATGTGCCCTTCTGCATGTTTAACCTATATTCGTGAAAAAACAAAACAATGAAAGACTAACCACTGTTTTGAGTATTCCAACTCTGGAACAAGAACACGTGGTTATTGAGACGAATGTTTAGCCTATTAGTCCAGAGTTGTCGGTTGGATGTACTGTCCCATATATGAAAGGTGACATCCGGTCACGATTGACAAACAATATAAACACTGCTCGTCTAAATGCGGCAATACAATGAAAACACAAAACATTTTGCATTGCTAGCATTCTATTATGTAATAGCTTATGTTGCATAGTGTCATAGTTACCGTAGTAGTGTTCTGTAAGATATCATCACAACAGCATGTTAATTTATAATTTAAGCAAGTAGTTGTCTACAACCACCAACAATGGTTTTGTGCTGTGGTCTTCGAAATCGTCTCTTTGTTGTTATGATCAGCTCAGAACAGTATACTATTCACATGTATGGCTACGGTGTTGGCGAAATTGGGTGAAATGTTGATAGTGGACGATTTAGCGTTGATATGGGTGTATAGATTATTTTTGGTATAGATATTATTACTTTAGTCAGTCATTGAGTGCATGTGCATTCTAAATGAGACTAGTGATTGTTGGCTAACTACCAGTTTGGGTTAATTGTTCCGTCCCTTGAAGGTGCGGTTAAATGTTTGAAAGGAGCGGTATCAATTTCCTTTGATGCGAGTTGGAGCGGCGGGGGGAGTCTTTGCTTATGTTCACCAAGTTGTTCTTCGTGCGGTAGAATATTACGAACTTGACATATGTGCCCGCTCGCTACTGTCTGCAATTTCTGATTTTCGTTCAATGTCGCCACATCGCTGCGTTGTTTCAGGCGCTCTCCAAGTCCAAGAAGCGAGCAGCTTGTCATTGGTAACTCTCCATCGCCGAAGCTGGATCCTATACTGTCGACGACGCGTATTCCACAATGGGTTTAAAGGATGTTTGACTGTATGATATATTTATGCTTTAGGGCATCTGCTGATGTTCGCTGTAGGAGACACATGTTGGACTGACAGGACCTTTATGTAGCAAATCAAGAGGACGGATCAACATACTGCACTGTGTCTGGTAAACAACAGTCTGATACTGTTGTTGACTAGTGTTGCTTCATATGTATCGGGTCTGGTCGTTGAGTTTGATGTACGTCTTTGTTGAGTGCTGGCCGTCGTACGTATACAGTCAAGGTTGTGAGCTAGTTGGATTGTCAGCCTATGAAATAATTATAAGGAGTGTGCGCGTATACATGCACACGTGTATGATTATCCTAATGCTAGGTCAGGTTGAGACGTAAAGCGTTGACTGACAACCTTGACTGTACAACGTCTCTGAGTTGTGTTGGCCACCACACAACAAAGACATCAAACTCAACGATCAGACTCGGTACATGTGAAGCAGAATTAGTCAACAATAGTATCAGACTGTTGTGTTCAAGACCAAGGAAATTATTCTGGAAGACAGCCAAGTTAGGTATACTACATAGTGCAGTATGTTGACCTGTCTTCTTGATTTACTACCTAGAGGAGCTGTCAAGCTACGTGTCCTCTAGAGAAACAGGTTGCCAAACACCAGGCTTAGAATGCACACTGTTATAACGGCGTCAGACTGATATAATTATGTCACAGTATTTGGATAATATTTTCACATTGGGTTTTTATGAGGCACGTATGCATTTACACTAGAATACACGCATATACACATACATGCACACACACGGATGTACACACCTCCCCACCCCCCACACATACACAAACTCACACACACACACACACACACACACACACACACACACACACACACACACACACACACACACACACACACACACACACACACACACACAAACACACACACACACACACACGCACGCACGCACGCACGCGCGCGCACATACACACACGTCTTACACCTGTATATATATATATATATATATATATATATATATATATATATACACGCACGCACGTACGCACATCGGCGTATTTCTATCTTTCAAGCCACTATGCAAATCATAGTATACACTAAATCATGAGGCTTCAGTATGGTTTTGCTTGCTGGTTGGCTTGTCTGCTTGCCTAATGGCTTGCTTGCTTGCTTGCTTGCTTGCTTGCTGGCTGGCTGGCTGGCTGGCTGGCTGACTGGCTGGCTCGCTGACTGGCTCTCTGAATCACTCACTCACTCACTCACTCACTCACTCACTCACTCACTCACTCACTCACTCACTCACTCACTCACTCACTCACTCACTCACTCACTCACTCACTCACTCACTCACTCACTCACTCACTCACTCACTCACTCACTCACTCACTCACTCACTCACTCACTCACTCACTCACTCACTCACTCACTCACTCACTCACTCACTCACTCACTCACTCACTCACTCACTCACTCACTCACTCACTCACTCACTCACTCACTCACTCACTCACTCACTCACTCACTCACTCACTCACTCACTCACTCACTCACTCACTCACTCACTCACTCACTCACTCACTCACTCACTCACTCACTCACTCACTCACTCACTCACTCGCTCGCTCGCTCGCTCGCTCGCTCGCTCACTCACTCACTCACTCACTCTCTCTCTCTCTCTCACTCACTCACTCACTCACTCACTCACTCACTCACTCACTCACTCACTCACTCACTCACTCCCTCCCTCCCTCCCTCCCTCACTCACTCACTCACCCACCCACTCACGCACTCACCCACTCACCCACTCACCCACTCACCCACTCACCCACTCACCCACTCACCCACTCACCCACTCACCCACTCACCCACTCACCCACTCACCCACTCACCCACTCACCCACCCACCCACCCACCCGACGCACCTGGTCAGTACGGCACGTGCCTGGTTAAGCACACCCTAGTAACCAGCAACCAACGCGACCACCTCAGAGACCACATCCATGACAACGGTGCCTTTATAAGACCGCACAACGCTACAACAGTCAGTTGCCTGAGTCTGAACGAGAGCCAGAAAGAACGAACTGCGATCGTCATTCTGCAACATGAGCGGTATCCTGTTCGTAAGTATACATACCACTCGGTTTGTTAGTCGTTCTATTTGTGATGAGAATCTGTTGTGACGTCCGCGCACATTTAGATGTTTGTCAAACGTAATTTACAATACATGGCGATTCTTCCTTTATAAATTCACCATTAGGACATTCGAAGTGTTGCTAGGCCAGTATTTGGATAGTTCTAGCGACGCTTGATATCCCCTGTGTATATTATCACATTAAGAAAACAAACAACATTGAGCCATTGCATCATATAGTTTAGTTTATATAGTTTGTTGAATTTAATATGACCTAGTGTACAGGACGTTAATATTAAAACACGTAACAAATGTGTCAAGTACATATTGAATGACGGACGTTGGAAATTTTGCAGGGTGGTTCCCTTGTCAGTGGTCAGGTTGAATTGTGGCTACGCAGAGAGTGTGATTATGTCCTTGGTTAGTATTTTCAATGTTAACATTTATGATCTTAATTTTGCAGAAAACGTGTTTCGTCGTATTGATGGTGGCGATGAGCGTGCAGTATAGTCAGGGTAAGTTCATGGGGTGAGTCGGTGGGGTGAGTTTGTGCAATATAGGCGTACGTTCTTGTGGTCAGTCGGTGGGTCAGTTAGTACAGAATAGCCGTAAGTTCATGTGGTCAGTCGGTGGGTGGGTTTGTGCAGCATAGCCATGGTAAGTTGATGCCATGAGTCGGTGGGGTGAGATTGTGCCGTTGTAAAAAGTGACATATAACTACAGTTATACAACGTTGCTGTACTGTGTAGAAATGTTCGTTGTTTTGAAAATGTATCATATTATATTTTTATACGTTGCCGTTCGCCACAAACAAAGAATCTGGCACCATATCAAATACATAATATGTTAATATTATTTCTACTTAAGTTATAATAGTAATTTTCGTGCATTTCATAAATTTTATTTATATATATTTCTACCTTGTCTTTATTAATATATGCAAATGTTAAAAAGTAACTCTTCGTGGATCCGTTACAGGAGCGCAACTGCAACTGGACATTGATGCCACCAATTGCACGACTGACGCGGACTGTCCCGAACCTCACTTCCGTTGCGGAAGGTTCGACCAGTGTCCAAAGGGGTGGTGTGTTTGCGAAGATGGTTACGTGACTAACGAGACCAATGTGTGTGTACAATGTGAGTCATCGCTCTGGTTAATTATGTTGTACTGTCTACATCTACATAACGAGCAGTGGAAAAGGATAATTTCCGCATAAACGTGCGACAATGCCTACAAATGCATTTCTGTACGTGTGACCCGCCTTCCTGTCATTTGCATTGAAAAAAAAAGACAGCAAGACCTGAGAAGTAATTACCGCCTACTGAAATGCAATAAAGTGGAGATGAACTAAGATGTATCGAACATCCAACAACAAGTTTGTTTATGTCGAGTTGTTTGCAGGGAAGAAGATCGGAGAAGACTGTGACGGCGTGGGTGACGCGTGTTATGGAGACGCAGAGTGCAAAGCCGAAAAATGCACTTGCACCGACGGCAAAGAAGCGTCTAACGACAAGATGACGTGTGGCCGTAAGTGCATGTTCATGTGTATGTGTATGCGTACGTGCATATGGGTATTGGGTGTGTGGAGTGTGTGTGTATGCGTACACGTGTTTGTTGTGGCGTGGGTGTGTGTACACACACACAACTATATATACAGTTGTGTGTGTATATATATATATATATATATATATATATATATATATACACACACACACACACATGTGTGTAAGGTGTGTGTGTGTGTGTGTGTGTGTGTGTGTGTGTGTGTGTGTGTATGTATGTGTGTGTGTGTGTGTGTGTGTGTGTGTGTGTGTGTGTGTGTGTGTGTGTGTGTGTGTGTGCGCATGCGTTTGTGTTGTCTATACGAGCAAGTGAATGTCAGATGCGATCAAAATCGGGGTAGGTTACGGTTATTGCTGTTTGGTTGTACACAAAATAGAAGTTTGTGTCATACCGGGAAAAACAAGTACAGTCGTTATACATTATGGTGTAGTAACGTAATCTGCTATAATCCAGATCATCGTGTTTATATAATATGTCCCAATTCCAAATAATGCAGTCGACGCCATATATACCAACATTAACGGCGTGTTTTGTTAAAGATTATTGACACATGTATGCTTCAGATGTCTACGGCGAAGATTGCAGCAAAGACGATGACTGTGATAACAGAGACAATGAGCTGTCGTGCCAGAACAACAAGTGTGGGTGTTCAAGCGAGACGCAGTATTTCACCTGGATAAAAACGCCGTTCAGGAGACCACAAGGCCGGTGCGGAAACAAACAAGGTAAATATTCTTTCCGCACAATGACTTGTTGTATTGTGTGTTAACCGTTCATGGAGATTAGTTGTAACATATTTAGAGACTAAACGAAATGAAACTATTATAACGTTGGTAACTCTCTCCATTGTCCTGTTCATGGTCTGTTTTGGCCGCATATTTTCTGCACAGTTTGTTGTGACTCGTAACAAACGTTGAACCTTTATGACGCTACTGAGCGGGTTAATTGTTCAAGTTGATTTTCATAATGTAATTGTTTTAATATATGAGTAAAGGCAGCAGCCTTACCTACCAATTTGTTGCAGGATGTACACATTTCCTTGTTGTGGTTATTATCTTTGACCATCGCCTGTGGCTAAAATGGCAATACAATTTAACATCCTATCACAGTACTGAAAAAACACTCTCATCACGAGATATCTCGTTGGATCGATTTGCTTAGACACTGCTATTTGAGACCATCGCAATGGTTTAATCCTAGTTGCGGTACGGCTGCAAATAATAATGCTACGTTTAACATTCGTTTAACATTAACAATCGATCTCTTTGAAATAGTATTTCAAACATCGGAAGCAACATGGCAAAAGCAATCACACATATACCGTAGTTTGATGTTACAATACCTTTATGCACGACCGTCTTATCGAACTAACATTATTTCTCATGAGGCGTTTTCATTTTTCTAGTTTCACCAAATATTACCGAACACAGACGCACACTTTTTCTCTCTATTTGTTTCAGCGAACGTGACCGTGCAGGTAAACGGTAAATGTGATCCTTCATCACAATTCTGCGCCGCCGATTTGACTTGCTATGCATGTCCAGGTGGCGACGCACAGAACACAATTTGTTTGTCAGGTAAGTTGACACCTAATACTCAGCTAGCTAATGTTATGAGAAACTACACATAAGTCCGAGTTAATGTAAGGTGAGAGGTAACTGGAAAGTGTGTTCCGTCCATGGGTAGACGTTTTAGTTATTGTCTCTATATCATATCGTTTCCAAAATGGAAAAAAACTTTATTTTTTATACAACTCCACATAGTTCCTTACCCCCTTACATATACCATGCTTGTAAAATACTGCTATAGACGTCATTCATTTAGCTACAAATCTTACACCAGGTTTCAGCGACAGGTTCCAGGTTCGGAAAAATCACACGTGTTTCGTAAAATGTCTTAATGCGGTTTAAACAATAACTCTGATACTATAAGAACCTGCACAATAAATGTCGGCTTTCAAAAATGCTACATGTGGATCTTGAGCATGTACTTTTTTTTTTTAAATTACTCTTATATATCTAAATTACTTCGCACGGAAGACGTAAGCACGCTTTATAAACATACGACATTTTAGTTTTATGTAGGAATCAGATAAACTCGGTTACTAATATCAATGTAAGTAAATATGATTTAGATGATCGAAGCTGGATAGGGTTTCTTAAGGGTGTAAGCACTATATATTAAAGGAACTATTTTGAAAAAAGGAATTACAATAGTGTAGTGTAATAGTGACTAGCGTCATTTGTAGCACGTAGACAACTTGATTGTCAAGCCTCTCATTTCTATGATACCTAGTTGGCGGAAGTGCTAATGAAGGGACGAATGGCGTCACGACTGAGTCGCCAGGCAACTCAACCGAAAATTCCTGTGACACCTGTATGAAAGGTGAGACGTTAAACCTCCCGCCGACTGAAGAATTGTGTGTGCATGCATGCATGCGTGCGCATGCGTGTGCATGCGTGTGAGCAGGATACCTATTAGTCTGGGTTCCTTTGGGAACACGCGATAACATGACTTGCAGGAATTCAACTTTAATCTATTTTCTTTAAATATTAAATATTAAAATTTGTCTGGTTACAACGAATACACGTTAGTCGACGTATTTTGTTAAACAGACCTGAGCGACAGCAAGCATTAAAACTATATAAGAATGTGTTTAATAACACATCCTTTTCTACATATTTTATATCCCCATTAAATGTAACGTCAGATAATACCTTCAGGTTATTGAATCGACAACACACGCGGTGTGAAGGGTCAGGCCAGCAGCCAACATGGCAAGTTGAATTATCCCTATCTAGACTATTTAGACTAAAATAAGCTCGCTGAATAGAGGAGTAAGTTCTGCCTAACTATTGCAATAATTTTTGTTTTTGCAAGTTGTACTATTAAATAATTTATTTTGATTTCTGTTTTTGCAGGGGGGAGTCAGCTGTCAGTTGTCATACTGGCGGTCTGTGGGCTGCTGGTGAACGCCTTTCTCACAGAGTTCCAGTGAGGGTCTGCAACTGACGTTATCTAAGCGAGACGGAGCGGAACGACGGCCGAGAGAGAAGATAATAACGAACGTCACGGACTGTTCACTTGGACAACAGAGCGACTCTAGCGTGTGTATTTATGAGACTATTGAATGCGAGCACGGTTTTGAACAGTACTATAATTACATATAACGGTGTGTTTGTCAGCCATACACAATACAGGTAGTATAATCAATTCGTCAGTGGCTGTCATTTTCTGGAATTGTTAAACTAAGTTTGCCATTTAAACGCTATGGTCGTTAATGCACGATCGAACATGCAGGATACTGAGCTAAATTAAAATAACTACATAACTACACGTTCGACGACACCGAGTTTATATTGAGTCAACCCTACAATAGCGGCCTGTTTTGATCTTAGGAGGAATCCTACATTTCACAGTAACTGTTTTCTTTCTTTTTGTTGCAATGTTGCAACGTGTTTGTTTTGTTAACTGCATAGCTTACACAAATTTCAATGTTGTTGCTGCACATGCTACCTTGTTGTCTTTGTGTGAACTGGATTGATCTGTTTCAATATTCGTGAGTTGTATAACCACGGTACGTTTCGAACGTACAATAGGCGTTTGCGAGAGGTATATTACATATTGGCAGGTGGAATACGTTGTCATAGGTTTGTGCACAGGTTTAGTTTAGAACTGAATGCACTGAATTGGATGTCTACTACATACGAGTTTATGTTTGGTTGGCGATATTTCACAGTACTGCGTGTATACGGAACCATTTCACTGGCGTTATTAAGAGCTCTTAAACAGGAGTTTGCTCTTTAAGATAAATTTTGAAATTTAACAGTGATCTTGAATGCCTGAAAGCTGTTAACACCACGAAGCGCCAGCGGGAAAATGTTGCCGGTGTGTCATGGAAATAGTGTCATCGGTAATAGGGTAACGGATATTTGCGTATTGGAAGAAACAATAATTTTACAACTTATGTTGTTTAAAGATGAGTTTTCCTCATGATGTTAATGAAACGGTCCACTGATCTTACACGTTGAAGTTGGAAGTTGCATACAGGATTGTGGGCATACAGGATTTTGATTAACTTTCACTGCTGTATCAACATGAATTTCTGTTTTTAATAAATGTGTGTATACAATGTTTAACGCTCGATCCACTTATTGTTTGATGAAGTTAATTATATAGGTAAGGCATCTTGCATAAAATATAATGTACCACATTTATGGGGTTCATATGGCTCAGGGGTGGGACTTGTACCCCTTCCTGTTCAACTCCGCCCGTAACGATACTGCGTAGCACCATACAACCTACATACATTAACAATAGTAACAAAATTAAACACGTATAATCTGTTGTCCTAGCTGGACAAGTCTTCTTTATGTTTGCCATTAGCACGCGCAAGCAACGCGACAACGATGGCGCCACCTGGTGAAGATATCACTCGTAGTTTGCTTTGAATCTACTCAGCATTCCGTAGCTGAGCGAAGACTCCGAATGTTCGGACACTTGTTAAACGTAATTGCAATAACTGCGATAAATAAATGTTATGTATTAAGCACAAGTAGCAATATGTAATGTCATATGTATACATATAGTAATATAAAAATTACACATACACACGTTTCGGTAAAAGTGTATCATAATTTTAATAATTTTTTATTTAATTTTAGCGGTAGCATATTTAAAAATAAACCTCACACACACAATGTGTAACATTACTTTTGATTATACTCGTAAACCTGCGAATTAATCCAAAACAGTGGTGCCATCTGACGGCTTCGACTAGGTTCACTGCCTGCTCTGGTTCGGGATGTGGCTATTTGCTAAACCTTCACTTACAATTGCATCACGTCTGATGTCAATCTTGTCAATGGTACCATCAATCTAACTAATCTGATCAAATATATACTACCTTAACCCTCAGCCTAATATAAAACTCTAAAACTAACCCTAAACTTTAATATGTTTGTAAAACGGAACGGCCATAAGATGGCATTTGGACGTGTAGGGTACAGTGGCATTTCACACAATATTTAATGTTTACCAAACTATCTTCTCGGCGAGGTCACGCAGCCGAACAAGAGACGGTAAACGAGACAGATTTGTGTGTAGCCTCGGTTACCCAGACTCCGTGAGGTGGCAGCACTATTCAGTCCCTCAACTCCGGGAATTAATGGTGCCGATTTAACCGCCAGGGCGGCCATACCCCTGATTAGAGTAGAGATGCTGATTAGTTCTCAGGCCGAATTTGAAATATCAAATTAAATAAGGATACACTTTTATCAGATAATGCTGTATTATAAAAATATTCAAAATTAAACTTATATTAACACACAAATAATAAAAATTACAAATTTGTTGTTTTTTATAATACTGGAATTACGACAGGATCCGTGAGATGACAGTAGGCCAGCTACTATTTAGCCGACACGGATAGCATTCAAACGCCGGTAAGTTCACCAGATTGTCTTCTCGGCGAAGTTACGCAGCAGAGCGTGAGTAGTTTAAGCGAGACACTTATAGTGCACTTTGCACGTGACTAGTTAAAACTGTACCAGTGCGCACCATACGAATTGAATGCGAACTATGCAACGATTAACAACATATTAAAATAAATATTGATAAATTCATTGATAACGCGGAACATATTTATTTCGATAGTGTATCTTATAGGGATACATTATGTTTTAATTTCAATCATTGACTACCGATAATTGTATCCAGGTAATTGTGTCACACAGATGACAGTTTTATGGGGAAGCAGTTGTGACTTTCGAGTGTTTTCGTAAATGTAATATTTGCACTTCGTTGCATGCCACCCCTGGGCATAGAACGGCCAGTAAATATCGTAGTGTACACAGTTTCTTCGGCTATCAATGATGTCATACAACTACGATTTAATTCGATTTAATCACGTACAGAGGGTAATGTTCGTGCCACAGGACCAGTGTTGTTTATCCAGTAATCGTGTGTACATCGAGTGGACTTAGCTAGGTGCAGTTATGTCATTACTCTTGGGTCACCCAACCCACCGACGTACCAACGGGGTCGGCAACGATGTTTTTTTCAAGTGTATTGACGATGTTTGACCTGGTTCAGACAAGTGTACGCCGACTTCAAACTTGGTTTTGATGTTTGGTACGTGCAGTGCTATTTGGACGTGACTAGTTAAAACATTTATTATAGCTATTTTAGAGCAACGCACACTTGTAAAAAATACAAACATGTAACATCATAACATGCACAATGGCAATTGTTTGTGCTGTTCCGAATATTTGTAATGTAGACCTACGAGTTACTCAAATAATATCTGCATAGCGTCGCTACTGTAACATGCTATTATTACAAGATTCCCACATTCGATAAAGCATATCAAATGCAGTTTTTCGGAAATATCGCATTATAAATATCACTATGAAATGTGCAAGCACTGGGCAGGCGGACAGGCAGATTAGTTGTTATTATTATTATTATTAGCGTGAATATAGCGTCATATATATGGGGCCAGCCAGTGGCGTAGCCGGAGGGAGGGGGGCAATCTCGGAAAAGTATAGGATGATAGGAAGTGGAGGACCAAAACTTGGCTGCCTGATTCATAGAATCACATAGTACAGAGGGTACAAGATGCCTGTGTAAGGCTTGCCTTCCCAGTTCTACCATTTCCAAAGAAAGTTGTATTATTCAAATAGGAATAGTTAGGAATGCTCCACTTCTGTCGCTGGCTGCAGCCAAAGAGGTGATAAGGTAACGAAAATGTCTTTATTCTCACGTGCGTGATATTTAGGATTAAAAGTAATAGTAGCCCGGTTCCTAGACTATGGTCAAACTGTATTTAGTTGTTGTTGTTGTTGTTGTTGTTGTTTTATTGGCATACCTATCGTCAGGGGTGAGTCAGGCATGATTTCCGTATCATTGTCTTTATTGTCATCTCGCCTTTTTCTCTCTACGTTCTTTATCAGCAGTCTCCAATTCCTTCCATCTGTTGCACTTTTTCTCCATTCTACTCCTTCTCTTTCTATGTCTCTTTTAAGCAATCGCCCATCCGCAATTTTGGTCTTCTTTTCCCTATTTTCCCCTCCAGTTTCTGAGCATCTGCTCTCTTTTCCAGTTCTTCATCTCCCATCGTTTCCGCATGACCAGCCCATGTCAAACTACTCCTCGCCAATTCTTTCTTAAAAAACAGTTCATCCGTTTTTCCCTTATCAGCTCTCTTAGCTCCCACGGTTCTTCGTACCAGGTTGGTTTCGCAAACATGGACCTTCTCTTCTTGTTTATCTGTTAGTGCCATCGCGTCTCGAGTCCATTCATGTATGCCGGGGTAACACACAAGCTGAGCACATTACTTTTAAATCTAAACCTTATTCCACATAACAGCAAAAATAATGGGCATTTGTATGTGAGTGGTTAGAAAGAAACCACTACCTATAAACGGTGATACCACACAATTAGTGGCGCCACTATGCGGTAGCTATGAAAACAACCAATCGGGGTTAACTTCTCGACACTGTTGCACACCTACTTCACTAAAACAGCACTCAGATAATTATGCGTTCGTATGTGTCCAAGTGTTTATAATCAAATGTTATTTTGCGAACAATGTCACACAGACTGAATACACTATGAAACAATCTTTAAACCGCGTCCTTATATTGTTATAGTTAAATCGTCTAAATATTGCACTTCAATATGTTTTGTGTGTATCTCTTTCTTGAAAGTGTTGTTTACGTTCCTGAAGACAGCACGCGGTCCAGCTCAATTTGTTGCAGATATTTCCTTGAAGGATTCACGATGTCCCTAAAATAGTGTTAATATAATTGATGTTATTTCACTGGAGGATATTCTTAATATCAGTATATGTGACCGTTGCAGAATGCGTGTTTGGTCTTGTTACTGGTGGCTGTGAGGGTAAGCCTGCTATACGGCAACGGTAAGTTAGTGTAGCGAGTGGTCGGGGTGAGTTTGATAACGAAGCTAACAGTACTGCTATCATGCCTGTTTAGTCATAACAGTATATGCAAGCCCAACAGTCATACCGTATTTCAATATTACGTCGATATTTAAATCCTTTTGACAATTCACAGGTGTGTGATTAGTTGCAATGTTTCATACTATTTGGAATTGCCTTGCATCTCTATATATTTTGCATCTAACGATGCAAGCTTGTATTCGTTGGTGGCTTAAATAGCTCGTAAAGCAACTTAGATCACATGAAAGACAGCAAAATTAGCAACACGAGCAAATGAAATTTTGCACACTTATATAGTGTTATTGGCTTTGATCATTTCGATCTGCTCGTAACTACTAGTGTTATTGGCTTTGATCATTTCGATCTGCTCGTAACTACTTTCGTTTCAAGTGGTTCTGAATGACATTACTTACTTTCAATTTCATCTCTTTCATTTTTTTGTATTTTTAATGTTTAATGTTCGTCAGTTGCTCCACGAATACAATGTGTATGGCGCTGTCGTTTCAGACATCTCCTGCACATCTAACAATGACTGCAAATACACCCACGGCCGCTGCTACATGTACACCCAATGTACGCGAGGGTTGTGCAGATGCGAGCCTGGCTTCTACTACTCAAGTACTGGTATTCCGTGTAAAACACGTGAGTCGTCTCTCTGCATAGCTATTTTGTTTCATGTCACCCAACTAGAGAGAACAATGTTTTCTGCACGTAGTCGAACGGACTGCAAGTAGTCGAACGGATTGTTCGTAGACCAACGGACTGCACGCAATTCAATGGACTGCACGTAGTCCAACGGACTGCACATAATCCAATGGACTGCACGTGGTCCAACGGACTGGTCGTAGTTCAACGGACAGAACGTAGTCCAATGGATTGTTCGTAGACCAACGGACTGCCCGCAATTCAATGGACTATGCGTAGTCCAACGGACTGTACATAATCCAATGGCCTGCACGTAGTCAAACGGACTAGTCGCATTTCAACGGAATGCATCCAATATTAACGGGAATGTTTTAAATTATTAATGGGAATGAGATCTGCCATCCAAATATTTGCACTGAAAACCGAGACTTACATTTGGCACAGAGCACTTATTGTTGGTATACGTCTAGATTTTGAACACTGAAATGCAATAACTGAAATATTGTACACATTTGTTCAGGTCTCAGGAGGTTTCCTCCAAACAGCCCAAACTTGGGCTAACGCAGGAGTTGTCATGTTGAACACAAACACACACACACACACACACACACACACACACACACACACACACACACACACACACACACACACACACACAAACACACACACACAAACACACACACACACAAACACACACACACAGACACACAAACACAAACACAAACACAAACACAAACACAAACACAAACACAAACACAAACACAAACACAAACACAAACACAAACACAAACACAAACACAAACACAAGCACAAGCACAAACACAAACACAAACACAAACACAAACACAAACACAAACACAAACACAAACATAAACACAAACAAACACACACAAACAAACACACACACACACTCACACCCACACCCACACCCACACCCACACACAGACACACACATGCACGCACGCACGCACGCACAGACGCACGCACGAACGCACACACACACACATATATATATATATATATATATATATATATATATATCCAAGAAGAAACAATTATAAGAGTGTTGGGGGTGTCTTCTATTATGAGAATGACTAATTTCAGACTTTATTTATTTAGTTTTATAACGGTACTATTTACCTTTTAATTTTATGATGCTCTTTCACTCCATATACTTGAATTGTTCGCAGTAAAGGAGATCGGAGAAACGTGCATCGACTCTCTTGACGCCTGTTATGGAGGCGGACATTGCATTGACCTTAAGTGCACGTGCTTGAAAGGCAAAGCATCTGACGACAAGATGAGCTGTGGCCGTAAGTATGTGTGTGTGTGTGTGTGTGTGTGTGCGTGCGTGTGTGCGTGCGTGCGTGCGCGCGTGCGCGCGTGCGCGTGCGCGTGCGCGTGCATGTGCATGTGTATGTGCGTAATGGAAATTACACAAATAAATGTGTCACATAGTCCATATAATATAATATCTATGAAATCATCCATAGCGTGAAGATGTGTAGCCACCAAATCTTCCTTACTTCTTGTAGTCTCAAGCCAAATTCGAAAGTTAGTTTTTGTCCAAACTGAAGTCTCAGTATTTAGGGTTTAACATATTGTCTTTTTACTTTTATAAGACTTTTTACATTAATGGTTTGTGTACAGTGGCTTGAAAGACACAAATGTGCCGATGTGTGCGTGAGGACGTGCCTGTATGTGTGTGTGTGTGTGTGTGTGTGTGTGTGTGTGTGCGTGCGTGCGTGCGTGCGTGCGTGCGTGCGTGCGTGCGTACGTACGTGCGTGCGTGCGAGTCATTACGCCAGTGTGGGCGGGAGTCGCTCGTGTTCGGAAGTACTACATTGAATTTATTTCACATTCTAATATATTTATTTATTTTAAAGAGGAGTAGAGGCAGACTCAACTTGTTCGGGTTGCTCGTTCCAATTCTAAATGTGCACAGCTTTTGGCATATGTTGGCCTCTACGTGAATTAATCATTTACTATGGCCAGTCGTGTTGTTGACTGAACGGACAAGTTGGTTTCGAAAAGGAATGCCTGTTTCTTGGTGTATGACTTGATAAAATAATGTTAGACGGCTGACCTCCACTCTTTTCTCGATTGTTATTACCCTTTACAACTTGCCGCTTGGCGCTGTACATTCTCGAGTTCTTTTACATGTTTTATTTGTACGGGTTCCAAGCGGCACTTGCGTACTCGAGGTTCGGACGAACCAGGGAAAAATAGGCAGTATGTTTGTGTCTCTCCGAGCATTTAAAGAGACTTCTCGTAATGAAGGTCATTTTGCATATGTCTCCTGAGGCACCAATTTGTATGTGTTTCTCACAGGAATGTTTACTTCGGAAACCCTGCTGGTATTCTACGTCGATGTTATCAGAGTTCAGGTGGTCCATCATATTGTTAGTCTATAATTTACAGCAGCAGACCTATCGTCCTTCGTGAACAGTGCTAATATGTTGGCATATTTCCACTCAAAAGTATCAATTGATTGCTGGAAGAATCTAGCTAGGAAAGGTGCGATTTTATCTTTTAAGATATTATTTGGGATAGCGTCAAGTCCATATATTTTGCTGGGATTCAGTTTGAGTAACAACTCACGTATTCCAATAACTGTGACTGTAAATCCCGGCATCGTTGTATACGGTGACTGAGGCACAGGTGGAATAGAGCCAAGATGTTCCTTTGTGAAGACTGCTTGGTTTCCAATTGTCATTAGCTGATCGCAAGACACTGTTCTCTCCTAAGAAAGCCAAATTAAA
This sequence comes from Oasisia sp. SBJ-2009, assembly GCA_964017155.1. Classification (NCBI taxonomy): domain Eukaryota; kingdom Metazoa; phylum Annelida; class Polychaeta; order Sabellida; family Siboglinidae; genus Oasisia; species Oasisia sp. SBJ-2009. Next base: position 25,521,835 of record OZ024862.1, on the reverse strand, counting down.
TTTCTCCATCTCTCTCTGGATGCACCCATGTCTGGTCGTTTATATATGTAAACATTCCGGGCCTTTCTCTTGTTCATTGTACTTTCAAGTCGAGATCTGTGGTGATAATGTCTTTGTCGCTAATCCCAATGACAGTAGAGATATTTCTGAACAGGTTAGGATTTCTGGTTAAATCAGGTTCAATATGTCATTGAGACGTGTCGGTATTCTGACCACTTGGTCAAATAACAATCGTCTGTAATTTTGCCCGTACAGCTTGGTAGGTTGAGTCAAACTCAGGCAACCCAGATGAGATCAAACAATTTGTAATGTCTATAGAAACACTCCTCCAACATTCCTGTTGCGGTCTTTTTGGTTCATGTTATATCATGAGCGAATAACCTCACCATCAGACACCGATGCGTTTATGTGCGACTCTGTCTGTGTCTGTGTCTGTGTCTGTGTCTGTGTCTGTGTCTGTGTCTGTGTCTGTGTCTGTGTCTGTGTCTGTGTCTGTGTCTGTGTCTGTGTCTGTGTCTGTGTCTGTGTCTGTGTCTGTGTCTGTGTCTGTGTCTGTGTCTGTGTCTGTGTCTGTGTCTGTGTCTGTGTCTGTGTCTGTGTCTGTGTCTGTGTCTGTGTCTGTGTCTGTGTCTGTGTCTGTGTCTGTGTCTGTGTCTGTGTCTGTGTCTGTGTCTGTGTCTGTGTCTGTGTCTGTGTCTCTGTCCCTGTCCCTGTCCCTGTCCCTGTCCCTGTCCCTGTCCCTGTCCCTGTCCCTGTCCCTGTCCCTGTCCCTGTCCCTGTCCCTGTCCCTGTCCCTGTCCCTGTCCCTGTCCCTGTCCCTGTCCCTGCCCCTGCCCCTGCCCCTGCCCCTGCCCCTGCCCCTGCCCCTGCCCCTGCCCCTGCCCCTGTCCCTGTCCCTGTCCCTGTCCCTGTCCCTGTCCCTGTCCCTGTCCCTGTCCCTGTCCCTGTCCCTGTCCCTGTCCCTGTCCCTGTCCCTGTCCCTGTCCCTGTCCCTGTCCCTGTCCCTGTCCCTGTCCCTGTCCCTGTCCCTGTCCCTGTCCCTGTCCCTGTCCCTGTCCCTGTCCCTGTCCCTGTCCCTGTCCCTGTCCCTGTCCCTGTCCCTGTCCCTGTCCCTGTCCCTGTCCCTGTCCCTGTCCCTGTCCCTGTCCCTGTCCCTGTCCCTGTCCCTGTCCCTGTCCCTGTCCCTGTCCCTGTCCCTGTCCCTGTCCCTGTCCCTGTCCCTGTCCCTGTCCCTGTCCCTGTCCCTGTCCCTGTCCCTGTCCCTGTCCCTGTCCCTGTCCCTGTCCCTGTCCCTGTCCCTGTCCCTGTCCCTGTCCCTGTCCCTGTCCCTGTCCCTGTCCCTGTCCCTGTCCCTGTCCCTGTCCCTGTCCCTGTCCCTGTCCCTGTCCCTGTCCCTGTCCCTGTCCCTGTCCCTGTCCCTGTCCCTGTCCCTGTCCCTGTCCCTGTCCCTGTCCCTGTCCCTGTCCCTGTCCCTGTCCCTGTCCCTGTCCCTGTCCCTGTCCCTGTCCCTGTCCCTGTCCCTGTCCCTGTCCCTGTCCCTGTCCCTGTCCCTGTCCCTGTCCCTGTCCCTGTCCCTGTCCCTGTCCCTGTCCCTGTCCCTGTCCCTGTCCCTGTCCCTGTCCCTGTCCCTGTCCCTGTCCCTGTCCCTGTCCCTGTCCCTGTCCCTGTCCCTGTCCCTGTCCCTGTCCCTGTCCCTGTCCCTGTCCCTGTCCGTGTGTGTGTGTGTGTGTGTGTGTGTGTGTGTGTGTGTGTGTGTGTGTGCGCGCGCGCGCGCGCGCGCGCGTATGTAAATATACGTTCTTATATAGAGCAGCATCTTTACTTGACTTTCGTGCTGATAAAAACAACAACCGCGAATTAGCACCGCCTAAGATTTCAGATGATATTGTCGAACTAGTTTTCAGGATGATGTACGTGTTTCAGGTCTCTACGGTGAGACATGCAGTGTGGACAACGACTGTCACACGGAAAACAATGTGTCTTGTAAAAACGGCACGTGTGTGTGTTCTATTCCTGACTTGTATAAGAAGGTAATATTGACAAAGCCGTACGGGAAGAAAGAGGCCGCTTGTTTTATTCAACGTAAGTTCTTAGTTTAGCCAATACCTATGACGTTGCATGTTATCTACATATATGCAACATTTCTTACTAAACGTCGGATATGGACCCTCCTTAGGTATCTCTATGTGGCTCTACCGATATGCTTGTAGGCGCACGCATAACAGACAACTGAGGTTCAACTTCACATTTCTCTCAGCTACGTACACAAATTAATCTATTTTTATGGAAAATTTCTTCATTTATAATTCTCAGTATGTTTACACTACCACTGCGGACACTGCTATCGCTGCCGCTGTAAATATCATCACCATAACCACCACTACCTCCACCACAACCACCAAAACCACTACAACCACCACCACAACAACAACAACAATAAAAACAGCAATCACAACAACAACCATCACAACCACAACCACTACCACAACCACAACCACAACCACAACCACAACCACAACCACAACCACAACCACTACCACTACCACAACCACAACCACAACCACTACCAAAACCACAACCACAACCACCACACCACAACCACCATCACCACAAACACAACCACCGCCACCACAACCATAACCACCACCTCTAGCACCAGATCACGACCATCACCATTTCTCAAGTCCATTACGTGTCACCGAACACACTCAGTATAAACTCTTCCTTTCAGAACAAGGCAGCGTGAAGCTACTCGGCAACTGCGGAAACGGTGATTATTGCGTACCCGGTTTCATTTGCGCCGTATGTCCTGGTGACGATACCAAAAAGTGCATGTCAGGTAGGTCTACTCCTAGTAGCCAACGCTACTATATATAATCCACATTATATCTTAATCGTAGTTAATTTAATCTAAGACGTATCCCGAACATGTGTGTCGGCGGACTAGACTGGATAGTTTTGTAGTTCCTGTACAGATCCTCTGCCAAATGTATCGTACAATAGAGCATGATTATTTTATATTTTAATTTGTCATCATGGTGGTTAATATCTGATGTGCAAGCTTGTTACTAGACTACAACAAATTCCAGCCATGTGTTCCAAGCCCATGGCGTAAACGCAACACAAAGTGTGTGTTGTTTACTTCTCCATATCATACATCTTATCTGGACGCGGTTTCATCTGTGTGTTTGAAGATGTGGCCTCATCTATTGCAGCTAAATGATTTCGTTAAAATGATTCAAAATTCGTTCACATCTAGAAACTTCGAATACGGGGGAAAAGGATGAAACCAAACCAAGCTCCCGAAGGAAGCCTACTATTAGACGGCGGAACAAACACAAGAAAAACGGGTCCTGTGCCACTTGTTTGAAAGGTAAGTCTAGAAACTTGCCATCAGACCTAGCTCTCCCTCCCTCTCTCGCGCCGTCTCTTCATGCCTCCCTGCCACCCATTCCCCCACCCTCCCTCCCTGTCTCCCTCCTCTTGTCTCCATCCCTCCCTGTCTCCATCACTCACCCCTGTCTCCATCCCTCCCTCTCTTCCTTCGCAAATAGCGTCGGTCGGATATTAACCCAACGGCCAATAAGAACGACAGCACAAATCCGTCGCTAAGCAGTTTTAAAACAAGTTCGTAGCATGAACAAAATAATTCGGCCTACGCTTTTCTTTCAGGAGGTTAAATAACCACGTGTAAACTTTAATCTACGCTTGTTTCAGGGGCAAGTCTGCTGTCGATTGGCCTACTGGTGACCTGTGGTTTGGTCGTGAACGTCTTCCTCACAAAATTCCACTGAGACTCCGCAGCCGACGGTGGCCAAGCGATGTAGGGCGACAACAGCAGAGGGAAATACAATCGCCAACGTCACTGGTAGCTGCCGCGATACATCCGCCGCTTGACACAGTGACGTCATCATTTTATAAGAGCGCTTCTTTAGAAACACCGCTAGTATGCTTGTATGCCTTTTGCGCAATATAAATAAACATAGCTGTTATTTGGTATTTTTTGTTTTTTCATGCTGTCGGTCGCGAAGCGACAAAGACTGCTTCCATCACTGTTGCTCTCCATTTATCTCCCTGCTGTGAGAGTGATGTCCAGGAGTCGATTTTTATGTCTCTCAGCTTCAGGTTTCTCTTGATGGTATCCTTGAACCGGAGACGAGGGCGCCCTCTCTTTCTCTGATCAGAAGACAGTTGGGAGTAGAGAACCTGCTTCGGTAGCCTGTCTGGTGACCGGAGATTCTTTCTGATCAGAGGATCTTCCATAGATGGCAGCCCTGTCCGTTCGAGTATTTCCTTGTTTGTCACTTTGTCCATCCAGGTTATCCTCATGATCGATCGCAGATGTCGCATCATGAAGGCATGCAGCATTTTCACCTGTCGTCTGTACACTGTCCAGGCCTCGGCTCCGTATAGGAGGGTGGACAGCACGATTGCACGGTATATCTTGCCTTTAACCCGCATGGACACATGGTGGTTGTTCCAGAGTCTCTGGCGTAGTCGACCGAAAGATGCACTAGCCTTGGCCATCCTCCTCTGTATTTCATCGTCAATGCATCCATCACTTGATATAGTGCTTCCAAGGTAGGTGAATTCCAGAACAGAGTTCAACTTGTTTCCATCAACCATGATATCCTCCTCTCGGGTTCTTTTAGAGTTGGGTTGGTACAGCACCTCGGTCTTCTTGATGTTAATCTTCAGGCCAAACTTCTTTGACGCATTGGAGAAAGCATCCACTATATTCTGCATCTCTTCAGCAGAGTGTGCAACCAGTGCACTGTCATCTGCGAATAGCAGCTCTCTCATCAGTATCCGAGTAGTCTTGGTCTTCGCTCTGAAGTGTGCGACGTTGAATAGGTCAGCGCTCTGTCTGGACTGTATGTAGACGCCATCCCTCATGTCTCGGAAAGCCTCGTCAAGCATTGCTGATAGGAAGATGGAGAAGAGCGTGGGGGCCAGTACACATCCTTGCTTGACCCCATTTGTGACACTGAACGATTCCGAGACTACCCCTCCAACACTAACATTCGCCATCATTCCGGTATTAGTGCCTCGATCATTGCTGTGAACTTCTCTGGGCATCCATACTTCCTCAGTAGCTGCCATAGCCCGGTCCTCCCAACTGTATCGAACGCCTCACTGAAGTCGACAAATACCATGTACAGTGGTCGGTCCTGCTCAATGCACTTTTCTTGTAGTTGTCGGAGACAAAATATCATATCCTCGGTGCTCCGGTTACCTCTGAAGCCACATTGAGTCTCTGGAACTACCTCTGGTGTTATGTGGGTAGATAGTCTGTTGTGTAGGATCCTGGCAAAGATCTTGCCTGCTATGGAAAGAAGAGAGATTCCTCTATAGTTCCCACAGTCTGTTCGATCACCTTTCTTGTAGATGGTTACAATGCTGGCATCCTTCCATGCTTGTGGTACAGAACCCACCTCCCAGGCATTGGTGATTAGTTGGTGCAGTCTGCTGAACAGATTGTCTCCTCCCTGCTTCCATCCTTCTGCAGGAATTCCATCTCCTCCAGGTGCTCTGCCATCTTTCAGGCCGGCGATTGCTTTAGCCATCTCATCCATAGTTGGAATCTCATCTAGGCTTGTCTTGATAATGCGCTGCGGGATGTTGTCCAGAGCTTCGTGATCTATGTCTCCAGGGACGTTGAGTAGCTTCTGGAAGTGTTCACTCCATCTTGCCACAACTCTCTTGCTGTCAGAGAAGGTCTCCATTCCATCTGCTGATTTCAGTTGAACAGGTCCCTTCTTTTTGGGTCCCCACACTTCCTTCAGTCCATTGTAGAAGCCCTTCATGTTGTTACTGTCAGCAGCTCTCTGCAGCTCCACTGCCTTCCTTTCCCACCAGTCTGACTTCAGTGCACGGGTGTGTTTTTGTAGCAGTCTGCAGGCGTCTTTATATGCTGCAGTGGTGGATCTAGTGCTCCTGGTTTGCAACACTCTCAGGTGGGCTTGGTCTCTTCTGCTCATAAGAGTTTGTAGCTCCTGGTCGTTGGGGTCGAACCAGTCTTGGTGTTTTCTGTCTGGCTTGCCAAGATATGTCTTGGCTGTGTTGTACACGACCTGCTGCAGAGCAGCCCATTTCTCGTCTGGTGTTGAGTTTTCCTTCTCCTCCCTTTGGGCGAGAGCACTGTCCATCTCCTGCTCAAAACTCTCCCTATGGCTGGTGGTACTTAGTTTTGCTGTGTTGAGCTTGGTCCGCTTACTTGTTCCTTGCCTGCTGTGCTTTTGTCGTATTCTAAAAGCCACTTTTGATCTCAGCATCTGGTGATCGGTCCAACAGTTTGCTCCACGCATGGCTCGGGTACTGTGGATGTCCATCTTATCCCGACACCTCGTGATGATGAAGTCGATCATATGCCAGTGTCTGGAACGAGGGTGCATCCAGGTGGTCTTGCGTTCATCCTTCTGCTTGAACATGGTGTTCGTCACTATCAGTTCGAACTCAGAGCACAGAGCCAGTAGAAGCTCGCCATTGGAGTTGCATTTCCCAATCCCATGTTTGCCCATGACCAAGGGCCACTTGTCATTGTCTCTTCCTATCCTCGCATTGAAGTCTCCTATCAGCAGTAGCTTATCTGTACGAGGGATGCCACTGAGCACACTTGTCAGCTGGTTGTAGAAGGCCTCCTTGTTTTCGTCTGGGTTTGTCATTGTCGGAGCATACACGCTGATAATTGTAGCAAAGTTTTCTTTGCTCAGAGGTAGTCTCATCGTCATGATTCTGTCACTTACTTGCCGTGGCATTTCTGTCAGCTTTGTGACGATATCCTTTTTGATAGCGAAGCCCACTCCGGCCTCCCTTCTTTCTCCTTCGGGTTTGCCACTCCAGAAGAAAGAGTATTCCAAGTCGTCGAGACTACCAGACTCTGAGAACCTTGTTTCACATAGGGCGGCGATGTCGATGTTGTATTTGGCAAGTTCCATTGCTACTAGTGCCGTACGTCTTTCTGGTCGGTTAGCTCCTTCTCGGTCGAGGAGAGTCCTGACGTTCCATTGTTCAATTGTAAATAGTTGTCTTCTTTGTCTTCTTCTTCTTCTTGTCTTCTTCTTCCTAGCTGATTTTTCACTGTCGATGGAAGATGAGGTCGAGCAGCGCGGTCCTTGGTAACCCGGGCGACGGCCGATCCGGTATCATGTTTCGTGCAGTTGTACATTTCATGGAAGATGCTAGCAAAAATTGTTGAAGTGCCGCTGGCTTTTGCAAGTTACTAGCGACACTCTCTCGGGGAACAAATAGAGGTCTCACACCGGCAAGAACATGTCAAGACAGGCGCAAACCATTTGTCCCTGCAGTGGCTGGTCGAGAGATGTTGGGAGTTCCATACATCAACCGCCCTTGATGCTGCCACAGTGACATGGTTTTCTGGTTAGGGTTTGCTCCCTTAGCCTTCGGTTCTGACAAGAACCTGTACCACAAGGCAGTGGTTTACAACTCTGCATGGCAGGGGCGTCAAACTCCCTGAGGTATTGCAATACCTGCTTTGCAATACCTGCATACCATAACTGGTATTATTTGGTATACCTTGCCATAAAACAAACAGGAGAAGTAAAACATATTGTGTGTACGTTTAAGGAAATATTATGACAACATGATTTGGGATTGTTTACTATTAACTGGGAATATGCTAAACCAAAAACCTTCTTGAATATTTGCGGGATATTAATTTACGGTAGTTTTGTTGTTAAAGCAGGTATATAATGCATATATTATGCAGACGTACTGTGTATCACGACTGATCACAGAGGTAACATTGCTCATCATACATTTGAAAACAACTAATTTGGCAGCACCGAGGATATACTGAGGATTTACTCTGTATAACTGCACCCGTTTATATAGTTATAGTGTTTTGAAAAGGAGCATATTACGTTACACCCGTGGAGTCGTAGATGAAGCGAGTTCGAAGGGAATCAACATCCATATGCAAAACCAAATGCTAGCTTTGATTGCTGTTAGATGCACGATGAAATTAATACAGGTATTGTATTGCTTTTTCTTGCGAGCGTTATCGAATGACTTATGTGATATGTATGCTATAATCGTGTGAGTTTAGTTAGCCATTAGACACCGGTTAGCTGTAGTACGTTAGATCACGTACCGCATGATGAAATAAACTGATATAATTATGCATACAATATGTAGTTTACCGTGTTCTGAATGTGTGTATTATGTGCGAACACCGACGAAAGACTACGCCTGCAATTGACTAACTTCTAGCTCAATGTCATTGACATCTCTTTGACATGTTATGTACTGTTACACGTTAGTTTCTTGGTGGACATTTTGTGATCGATAAAAAAAACCGATTGGGGGACGTCAAGAGGTGGGCTGGAGACCAGAGGATCACTTCACTAACGTTATTAAGACCTTTTAAATCCGATTTTGATATGTAAAATCAATCGTTATCTTTAACAGTGTTCGTGAATACCTGAAAACATTCAACGCCATGATGGGCCGGCGGGACATTGCACTGGCGCATGCGTCACGGAAATAGTGTCCTCGGTAATATGACAGTGGGAAATGTTGTTTTGAAAACAAACAAAACTTCATTTAACAACGAGTATTGTTGAATGGTGAATTCTCCTGAAGAGCCCTTTATCTTAGTGAAACGGTCCTCAGGAATGGCAAACCGAGACCGATGGGTGTGTATGAACATAAAACCGGTGAGGTCAGTTCACCCTTTTATTGACGTTTCGACTGCTTTCAACAGTCTTCTTCCAACAGTTACCGCTTTATGTCAACACGGTGGTCCTTCAGCACAGATTTAGCCCCATGGCACCAGGGGTCGCTGCGGCTGATTACGTCAGTATCAGCTCTTCTCTTCACCTGGCACATCCCTTTTAAAACTCCTCTTTTAAATTCAGCCAATTAAATTGCCCCCGAGGCATGTGATTGACCTTCGTTCACGTGATATCATATCTTGGGTGATTTCAGCCACACTCTGCTCGCTTTTTAGAAAAAGCCTAACGAGGGAAACAAGGCTATCGCGTTCGCGAGATATTGCGAGACCTTGCAAGACCCGTTAATGTGACGCATGCGCATATCTACAGGGGACAAAACCCGGAAAAGGTATCCTGCGCACGCATGTGCTGGCACTGAATGATGTTTGGTCTGCCCTGACGTTATATTACATGTAGTAACGCAGTGGCGCAATGGCGTGAGTTTCGGATTATTGACGAAGTGAACCCAGGTACAAATCCTATGGTGCTGTGTCAAGCCGTGGACAAGGTTTGTTCAATCTGCATTGCGTCAGTTCACCCAGCTGTAGGCTGTAGGTATGAGTGCTTCGGTATATACCGTGGTGGATATTTTTGTAAAAAAAATAGTCTTCGCATATTAATTGCAGAATGACTGGAAGCTTCCCGGAGAAGTCGAGAAGGTGTTCGATTGATTAGGTCTGCCACGGAGTAAAGAGTAAAACGCTTTGAGCAGTCGTGAGGATTAGGCTTCTGTACAGTGGGTTGTGTCTTCGGCTTCACCGAATATCACATCATTTTAAAAGAAATGTGTCACAATAACACCCATTTGAGGACAATATAAGATGCCTAGTACAATTGTCCTCTGGGGGGGGGGGGGGGGGGGAGGAGAACAATAAATTTGATTGACAGTGGAATAGTGTCACATAATAAATATACAATAAAACCTAACATTAATACCAATGTATGTGTTTACTTTTACTTTCTGTCAGTACTGTATAACATTCACTTTTAATGTTTGTACTTTTACTATTCTTCACAAGAGTAGAAAAACGTCGATTACACTTAGTCCGTTGTGAGACGCCACTATATATCCCCTATGCTGTGTCACTTTATGAATACTTCGATTGGTATAACACGTGTTGAATTTAAGCAAATGCTGATCGTTTCCCTAGCTGTTCTGGTGGACGTTGTGTTGAACTATTTAATTTTATTTATTGTAAATTTGTCTGCATAAATCCTAACTTGCATTGTGTAGTTTAATCACTTCCGAATATAATGAAAGATTAATTTGGGACGAAATCCGCCCTGACAAGTCTAACTTCTAAAGAATGTTGAATATCTCACAAGTGACGTGTAGCTAGTACAATATACTAGAATTTTAACAGCTGAAACACAGAACAATATAAAGGAAAATCAGCCATTTGAAATGAATCCATCCCGGGGGTGGATTTTGCCCTAGCTCATGCTGTTGTCTACCCCATGCTAGCATGCCCTACCAAGTGGGTTGTTTCAATAGGCCTTTTTAATGCAAAGTACAGGTTATAAGTAAATGAAAAAAAGCATACAGAGACTGAGTCTTGGATATCCGAAGACAATAATCACCATTTTA